>OV702282.1:462779615-463192880 GCA_916181665.1 Avena sativa | reverse complement strand
GTCTAACAAACAACGAAAAGTGTAAAATGGTGGGATGAGATGAGATTTTCTGAGTTGAGCTAGCCTACCAAACACACCCTAAGCTCATCACGTCCATGCTAGAGTTTGTCGTTACAATCGTGCAGCGGAATTGAGATTGTGAGGAGTCAAATATAAGCATCTTAGTGTATAATTAGTAGTGAATCTAAACACACAAAGTTAGATACATTAGCTTCACAAGCGTAGCTAAAACATCTTATATTTTGAAATTGAGGGAGTAGTGAACTAGATCATGACATATATATGTGCAGAAGCTTCAAGCGAAAAACATGCAACTCATCATCTTTTCAACAAAGATTGGGCCAGTGATTTCTCAAAGAGTTTGGGTATCCACATTCAGAAACCCGATGCCTTGCAGTAACGCCTGATAAGAGGAGATTCACTATCAACAGCCAAGAGCTGCCTCTGGTACTTCTGCTACATCTTCTTGCTCGGCGTACAGGCCCAAACCATGGTTCAGAAATAAATAAATAAATAAACGACAGACTGCAATACAACCCAGAATGGATCAAATCACAAAATTTGCAAGCAGGAACAAATTTCTGCTTAAGGGAGCAAATCTCAAAGTGCAAGACACCATTTCCCATTCATTCACTGCCTAAATTTTCTGACAAAAGGGCTTTCGCCCTGGTTCATTACATTTGCCTAACTTTACATCATATATCTGTGACATTATTGTCTCATCAAACCAAGAATGAAACAAATGTGAGGTATCATAGCATTGCAAGCTCACAACCAAACCGGTGATCTTGGAACGGAATCTAAAGAATTGGTGTGTATCAGGACCGCCAATGCGGCGATCCGACACGAGACATAAAAAATCCGTCAGCAAACAGAACAATTCGGGGACACAAACAGCTAAAAACTTACTGCTTCCGACGCCCACCAAGGGTCCCTTGACCCATATAGGCTAACATTTACAAAGTTTCTTCTTAGCACTACAGCCAGTGCAAGCGAGATCTCCAAGTACCTGTGTGCTGCATGAGATTTGCCTTTGAAAACCAACCTCTAAGCAGAGAATAACAGCCTGTATAACACATTTTAAAACAGCTGTAGTGCGATCTTGAGCCTATTCTGCTTCCACTTTGGTAGCTTCGCGAAAGCCTCCTTTGCCATGCCAAACTTCTCCCTGAACTCTGCCGAAGATAGATATGTCTGCAAATGTAATGGCATTAGAATGTTAGGTTTGAAGAGGATTAGATGCCTGTTATCCCTTGGAAAAAGAACAGCAGGATACCTCACGCCTTGCTTGGTCAATGTCTGTGGCAGGATTGGTGGAAGATGTCCTCAGACGATCATACGGATATACAGGAAGCCCTTCCTCATCTTCTGGCTGACCCTCCTTCACATCTTCCTGTATCGCCGGAGTTACAACTTGCCCGTCCTTCGCAGCAGGGGTACTGTCCTTGGCGTTCACTTCCGGTTTAGGTTTGCTTGCTTCAGATTGCGGTTTCTTTACATCAGGACTCGCTTCACATCAAAACAACATACAAGGTAAGTGAGCTATGTTTGCAGCGGTCAAACACCTTGCTGACAACTATATTAGCATACCTTTGATTGACTTTGGTATCAGGGCTTGTCTAGGCCGCTCGAACGATGCGGACATTGCAGCGATTGAAGCAGCTCTCTGGGGTGGCTTTACAGGATCAGGGGAGGACGACTTCGAGAATGGTTTCCTAGCGACTGGTGGAGGGGTTGATAGATTTCGCGCATTGGAATTCTCAAAGTTGGCAGCCAATGCATTGAATGCAGGTGACCTTCCTCTAACTCTTACTCGGTCAGGGCTGAAGGACGTGCTTCTCCGCTGGGATTTATCAGGCACACTTGATCTTCCGGTGTGTGATGATGTTGTCGGTCTTCTTTTAGGTTTCTGCAAATTATGTAAGCAAGAGTTAACCTTACTCCAGGAGAAACAGTCCCTAAAAAACATACTCCAGGAGAAACAGCAATTGGCAAATGAGCTGATGAGAATGGATGCATGTGCCACCTGCTAATGCCGATTTGTTACCTGGTATGTTCATGCACAATATAAAGAGTCCATCAAATGCTCAAATTTTAAATCTAATGGTAGCATTCTTACGCTGGCATCTTTGTGGTCCGGACAAAAAAAAAGTACTAGCAACAAATAGACATGTAAACATACAATACCAATGGCATCGCAAGGTTATCTCAATGAGTACCACCAATCGATAACCTTTCCTGTTACTAATGCTCCAGTGCAGAATGCTACAATAACTAGACATGCAGATGTAGTGAAGCTCACCTTTGATCACAAACATCTAATATAGCATATTAGCATGATGAGAGACAAGTTAGGAGGTTCCGTAGAAATTCAGAAGGTAAAGAATCTTACATCTCTTCTTGGTTTTACTCCATCCTTCAGTACAGACAGCCTCCTTTCAAATGAGTTACCACGCATCTGACACAATTTATAAGATAAAGCACGAGGTTAGCTCCTGAAGTTACACGGTAGAGAAAGCACACAAACCTACTAGGAAAAGACTTACGGCTGATTTTGCAGAGTCCCATGTGAAGAACCTGGTGAAATACTGGGGCTCGCTTCCTTCATTGATGACGTAAACTGGTGTTTCTCGTGATAAATTTTCCATTAGAATGTCAAGTTCTAGAAATTTCTGGCAGGAAAGAGAGATTTATGAATCCAACGTATAAACTAAAAAAGAAAATTTTCTTTACACAGAAAAAGCATGAAATTATCACATACCTCTCCAATGCTCAAAGCTTGTGCTCGTATTTTTGTGTCCACTTGTTGTCCAACCCATATGAAGACACATGAATGACAGTCCAAAATAAATACGTCCTCTGTCATCATATCATCTTGTGTGAAGTTGAATATCTCTCTAACCTGCAATATCAGGATACCACAATTATTTTTTCATCACATTATCTTATTGCCACCATAATACATATAAATTTAAGATTAACTCACCTTAAGCACGCCTTCATTACCCCGAGGTTATGCCAGAGAATATAGATTCAAAAGGAGAAAACAGATAAGTAAAGCACATACTAAATGATAAGGAGTAGCAGATAAAATGGATGTAAGAAATCTTATAATCTCTTTCTTACCTTTTGAAAAAGTACAACAGAACAAATGAGCGTCACTTTCTTGATCCCTCGCAATCTTCTGGCTGGAGTACTCAGATTTGATTCCGAGTAACTTCCAAAACTGATCATATTCTGATCCTTCCTTGAGCATTCTTGACTGGAGATTTGGCTGCACATGATACAATGGTTGAAATGATTGGAAACATTCAGTTGTATACTTGTATCGTATTGATAGTGTAGGGCAATCAGATCTGAAACATGCAAACGAAAAGTACAAACATACAGTATCACAAAAACATCTATTTAGGGTCATCACCTAAGTTGACCAGATATAACTAGGAGGCAGATATGTCAGGTGGTTGATATTTACTGCAATAACTATGTGCACTTCTATGACATGCTATAGAACAGTGCATATTGCACACATCCCGTATGCTTGATTCAACGGTGCACAGGGAGCAGATGTAGAAGAAGTACTAAAAATCAGAAAACATGATTTATATTATATATGAATCTCTGCATCATCATCTTGTTACAACATGACAGAGATGGTTGCAGTGACCATATTAGTTCGAAAAATGGTAAGCTGCACGATGACCATGAACATAGAAGCTAGATACGACTGGGAAATAAAAAGGGATGAGGTGTCACTGAACTGTCATATTGAAAATAAGTCGATCAAGATGATGTGGCAACATAACATAATTTCACATGAAATGATTATATTGAAGGGCATTCCTCATAATTTGTACCTTGATCACATCTAGCTGCCTCTCAGCAAGATCTTGGTCCACTGACGAGCTTAGGTTCCCAATCCAAGTAAATACTGTATCTCCATCATGTAGTATGTAACAATAGGAAGAGTTCAGGGATGGTGCAGCCTGGTAAAAAGTACCGTATCATACTTAGAACATGTGGTATAAATACGTGGTCATAACATGCGAATAATGCCCTGTGCAGTGAACCTAGATTATAGAACAGAAATTACCGTATCAACTTGAATTGCTTGCATATTATCTGGTCCTGATCCTTGAACCCGGAAGAGTGCAACCCCATTTTCTGAATATGTATCATCCTGAATGCCATTTTCTGAGACAAACTTCTTATACCCAGTACTAGCACCACCCTGTATTATTGAGTTTTGCAAAAAAAAAAGTAACATAAAGGTCCAGAGTAAGAAGATACGTCCAACAAGAAATAGGACAGTGAAGCTTAACCAAACAAAGTAAAGGCTGACCTTGAATATAACCAAATTCTGAAATATTGGGAAAAACTCAATGGGCTCCTTTCCTTCATAAAGGCGAACCTGTGATAACAGGAGAATATTGAGGGTGAGATAGTCAAGAAACATCTTACAGATCTTTCAGCTTCAAATAAAACTGTTTTTTTTTACCAGAGCTGCCTGGAATTTTAGAGACTCGATCATATTATTAGCAAGTGAAGTGGCTGCAGTCCTCTCCTCCTGTCCTCACAAAAAAACCAAGCGATTAGATAATCATTCTACAGCATGAGAGCTTCCGGCTAGAGCTAGAAATGTGGCACCCGCATATATTCTTATTAATCTAAGGCTTTTTCTCCATAAGGGCAGAAGAATGCTAAATACTTTCGCACTTATAACAACGCAAAGGCATCGTGACATTGCTGGTGCAGTACTAGTTTGTACAGCATGAAGAAAAATATCCAAAAAAGAACAATGTTTGCTGTCATGAATCTACTACATTACTATACAGTGAAGTACAGAGAGAAAAATAACTTGGGAGGCAAGATAACTCATAATTCCCTCCCCTTAATCAGTCATCTATCTAGTACATTTGCATGACAATTGTACATTACTGTTATTTCAGAAACATGCTACTACAAAAGATAGTAAAGGGAATTTACCTGAATACTCTTTTTTCCAAACCAAGTACCGATAAGGCATTCCTCCCCATCATCACCAGGGTAGCTATATTGGAAGATATAGCAATCTCCACTGTAGAATTTGCATTGTTCGGAGAATGAAAGGAAAGTCTTTTCACTGTCATTTACACGCCATACCTGTAAGACTCACGCAAGTTCAGATTCTATACGTCGAAATGAAATTTTAGCAACAATCTTGTCCGAGGGTACAAAGTGTTTTCTCACAACAGTTCAACAAACAACAGTGTGACAGCAATAACTGTGTTTGGTCTGGTTGCAAAATCATTAGCAAGAAAGGAAACTAAACAGACCTGTAAGTTTCCTGTGCAGTCAATCTGAGGCAGAGGCTCTTCTTTCACAGGAGCAGCTTTTGCTGTAACCTTAGCATTAAATCCTTGCCGTTTAAGAAGGGCTGTAAAAGGAAATTATGTATCAGGAACTTTCGATAGTGATAGAGAAAATAAAAAATATAATCCACAGCAAATAACAAACAATAACCATCAATGCCAACCTGCAACTTTTCCTCTACTCTCGTCTGACACAATTGCCTCAGCTTTCTTGGGCCATTTACTAAACTGTGATCGGAATATGACTGTCTCAAATCCTTCCATGAGACGAGTAATGTGAGAGTTTGGTCGATTTCCTTCACGGAGTAATTCCTATAAAAGTGGTAATACACACACCATAATGGCAAAGTGAATAACTGGCCACTGAAATAATCAAATTACCAAAGCAACAGGTGACTACATTTCCATAAGCAAAATATTTGGTTCCTCACCATAGTGATGGCTCGTCTAACGTTACATAAATTGTGGTAATCAATTAATCTTTCCATGAAGCAGACATTTCAAATCATGTACGGCATGACAGCAATTTGAGATGCCATCAACCATCAAATTTATTGAGGCCAGAATCAGAAATAAGAAAATCTTACCTCAGCGGCCAATCCTGCTCGTTTCCTATCTTCGAGCGCTGTTTCTCTACCCATCCAGACATAAATTTCGGATCCACAGTCCAGAAGGTAGCATTTTGTTGAATCTAGCAGAGCTTTCGTTAGAGCCTCACAATCCACAGAAACTGTTTGACCCTTATTGACACTGACAACAAAAAAAATGTTGTCAGAAAGGAAAAGCAGATATGCAACACAACCACATATTTTGAAGATAACGCATTTACTGTAGAAATAATTTAAATTCCGTAAAATTTATCTCCTGTGATATATTACCAGAGCAGCTTCGGAGGGACAGCAGTATCTATTCCATTAAGCTCAGCAAAGGTCTTTCTTGGCAGAGGAGCAAATCCACCAAAGAGGCCCCAGAATTCACCAGCATCAGCGTCTGCCATCAACTTGCCATCCTCTGTTTGAAAGAATAAATTATATTCTGGAAGAGAAAAGAATTTTTCCATTTAAAGCATTATCTCAAAAGTGAACTTACCAACTGCAGCTACATCACATTTGCCTTCATGGTTGGTGTCTTTGAGATATTGCACAACCTGAAGGGCTTTAGCCCTCTCCTGAATACTAGAATTTGATCCATTGAATTGGAAAATCTTGGACTCGGTATCTAAAATGAATATGTCTTCATGGTTGAGTGATGATCGTGCAAAAGGAACCTGTTGGGAAAACGAGCAATGTGACATGCATGCTTGGTAGCTAATACCATGAAAGGACAGAGTGACAAAATACACTGAAAAAAAATGACAGGGAACACAGGAAAAGGTATTCACCTCTTTGACATGGACTGTATGCTTTCCTCTGCAGACAAATAATCGTGTTACATGCTCCCGTGCATTGACTTCAGCATGCCTGAAACCAGATGCAACTCCACCTTCCTCTGGTATAATACATGGTTTAAAGTATGAAAGAAATTTCTCAGTCTCATTTCCCTGTACTTCACGGTATTGAACACCACGTCCACCAAGCGCAGCATCCAGCTCCACAGTCTTGATTGCAGCTGTACCAGCCTCATCCTGTTCATTAGTTAAATGCAGCAAGTAAGATTGCTATCTCATTAGCTAGGCTATGGACAAAAAGGATGACAGCTTAAATTGTAATAGCAAACCTGGCTGGTATCTTTACCAAGCCAATAGTGGATATCCTGCCGGAAAGAACCATTTTTAAGGGAAGATGTCTGTTCCAATGGAAAAAAAAAATATTAATCTCACAAGTAATTCGATGATAAAATAAATAAATTTCAGATAATTGCACTACCACTAGCATTTCAAACATAATTCCTAGGGGATAGCATATCTCCACTATGGTGATGACATGAGAATGAGCATTTTTATGTCGCATAAACAAGATGCGGAAAGAATAAAAAACAGAAGAAGAAATAATTCCTTCAAGTATAAAAGATTTCATCATTATGGTACGGACTTAGGTGCACCTAGAATACAATGTAAAAAGGGTAAGAGTACCTTGAGTATTATGTAGGAATCTCCTGTGAAAAACTTGCCATGTGATTCTCTGGGAACAGGAACCGCTTGCAACTTTTCAATCCGCCATATTTCAAGTCCGCTGAGGGTTGTTAAGAATAACTATAGCAAGATAACAAGCAGCAGTATACAAGGAATGTAAGCGATTTCACTACAATGCTGGCCTAATATGTTGACTTACTTTCAGTGCATTTTCATTCATGAGATGTGTAGCTGGACTATGTTTACCAAGAATTCCCTAATGGGCATGCATGAACAATTGTGTGTGGCAGTAATATGATATTCGTAGGATAGAAGAACAATATAGGAAAGATAAAATGAGCAATTGAAGGATACTCCTTTTGACCAGCTCCTTGAAATGCAGGATCCACGTCCCTCATCGAAACGGCCATGGATTTTGGCGGACTAGTCTTGAGTGACTTTTGCTTCAAGAGCGAAGAGAAGGTGTGCTGAAAGCCCATGAATAAGTTGGTTCAGATTCCATTTGCAGCGACAAAGGCTTTGCAGGTCAAGGCAAGCACACATTTGTTGGAGCAGAATATACATTACATTAGGAAGTAAAAAACATAGACAGGATAAACATGAGATGGTCACACAAATGTTTGTTTCCTAGTCAAACAGTTGAGTGATAGAAACACAAGAGCAAGAGGTGGTTCAAGCGGGAGTCCGAATCGGTTGCGGCGAGAAGAAGACAAAGATGATTCGATGGGACTCCCCCCGAATAGCAGAACCGAGGCCGAATTATACTACAGTAGTATATTATATGAAAGGAAAACACAAGACAGAGTGAAAATATTGAGAGAGAGGAAGAAATATGCTGTTATAGGTTGTGAGGCAGAATCATCGAAAATAGCAGAAAGGATGAGACAAACGGTCCACTTCCCCCAGCTGACTAGTACTAGTACTAGGATACAAAACCGACCAGAATCCGGAGGGAGCAACGGAGACCACACACATGATCCCGATCGAAACTCGAGAAAAAGGGTGACGGAGGCGGCGGCGGATCTAGGCCCCTCCCCCCAGAGATTCCCGATGGATGCTTTCCAACGGGGGGTTTAATAATATTAACTGGGTAAGAAGAGAATTAATGACTGGCATGAAGGAAGAAGACGGGCTAGCTCGTAGCTCGAGGTGGGGCCCGCCTAGTGAGCGGCGAGCGGCAGCAAGGGAGAGAGATTCAGAGCAGGCGGAAGGTAGATGAGGGTGGGCAATGAGATCCCGGAGTTGTGTTGACCCGACGGAATCGTCGTACCTTGGTGGCGGAGCCCGGCGGCGGCGGCGGGGCGGCGGCCATGGCTCAGATCGGCCCCAGCGCGAGCAGCAGCTGGAGCAGGCAGGCAGGCAGGAAGGCAACTCCCCAAGGCCGCAGCGATGGCGATGGCGAT
Organism: Avena sativa; assembly: GCA_916181665.1. Taxonomy (NCBI): domain Eukaryota; kingdom Viridiplantae; phylum Streptophyta; class Magnoliopsida; order Poales; family Poaceae; genus Avena; species Avena sativa. Next base: position 463,184,055 of record OV702282.1, on the reverse strand, counting down.
GGCGACCGACCAAGTTAACCACCCCCACCCCCACCCCCACCCGCACCCGCCGTTGAACAAAAACAAATCTCCTACTACCCCATTTCATAAAAAATTAGAGAGGAGGAGGTGAGGATTTGGTCGCACGCACGCACACGCACCTGGATCAATCGGAGTTGCTGTCTGTCGCCGTTAGCGCGCCTGCTGGAGTTGGGTTTGGGTTCACCCCGTCAAGGAAACCGCGCGGACATGGGGTAAGAGACCACGCGGCCGCCGACCGACCGCCCGCACGGGAGGGAGGGAGGGTGGCCAATTATTGGGGGCGGTGCGAGGGAGAGGGCGTGGTCGCCTCCCACTACGGCAGGGCAGGGCAGGGCAGAGGACGACGACGAGGTGAGGTGGGGTGGGGTGGGGGGTGGGGTGGCTGGAGCTGCAGCTGGAGTTGGAGGCGCAGCCGATATATTGAACTCTTTTCTTTTCCCACACAAGAAGAAAGAAAATACTACCGTAGTATTAGATCCAAAGCTGCTGCCACCCTGTATATACAGCCGTAGATGATAGTGGAAGACAGAACAGAATGGGGTTGGTAGGCAGTATATACTTACAAACCTACTAAGGCTGCTTTTTTTTATTAGTAAAAAAATAAAAGGTTTTTATTTAATAATATATACAGGAAATGTGGTGTATATATGTTGTCAAATTTTCAAAGACCAAATATTTTGGAGCCATCTCGCCCTATGTCTCCTTTATCGAGGTTCGTATTCCGCCCGCCATTCTTATGGTATGCCGCATTATTATGGTATGGCGCGAAAACAATCATGTGGGCGTGGACGCAATTTGTAGGTTGCTCGACAGGTGATAACCAATGTATGTAAGTATTTAATACGGATACATGGATAACGCTTGGACTCCACGCGCCAACGCAAAACTTACCGTCCTACCACATTATGTACACATGGCGCGAAAACTGGCCAATGTCGTTTCCATAAAATTTTGAAATTTTAACTTGTTTAGGATGAAATCGCCATTAATTGACCCACATTCGAACACCACTTTACGGTTGTGCCCCTCTCTCATGGACTTTTCGCATATATGTGCCCTGCCCCCATGGTCAAGCTGGATATTTCCTAGATCACATGATTATGTAACCCAAGAGGTTGGTACAAATGAAAGTAAAAGAGTACAAAAGCTACTCGAAAGGCAAGTTTTACTATAATGTGAAACTGCGGTGAGAGAACATGGTTGAAAGGACACGCGTGCATCCATGTGTGGTTTTGGTAGATTATTAACAAATCTCTATGGACTATGCATTGGGTTATACTTGTAGAGATTTTTATAGGCAATGCTTGAACCATATGTTGGCTTTAAGATTAAAAGAAGAAGAAAATGAAGAAGGATAAGCAATCACCATGGAGATATTCTAGGTGTGATGGTCATAGAGAGAAGATATAAGGTTGATCAAGACAAACTTCAAAGAGTAGATTCGAGTGAATCAACATAGAAAGAAGAGATTAAACCTTTTAAATAATAAAGCGCCCATTATCAAAAAAATGAAGTGCAAGTTCAAGATGAGCCATCTCAAGAAGATCATATGCTTGAATCTTGTCATCCATATGGTGATCATGGATATGTGAAGACATGCCCAAAGAAGAGGCTCTCCTATAGTGGATTATGGGGAGAAGTCGCAAGACTTCACCAAGAAAATGCAATCAAGAAATGTGCTCCAACTTAAGGAGATCAAGATCGTCATCATCAAGCTCAAGTGAAATGCGCAAGGCAAAGGTATGATCTTGATATGTTTTCTGTTTTACCAGTCTCTTCTTGTTTATTGGGAGACCGTGTTATAGACCATGGAAGGAAGAACGTGTTGGTACAAAGCTAAGATATCTTGTTTCTGTAAAAGTTAGGAGAGGAAATGTGGTGTATATATGTTTTCAAAGTTTCAAAGGTTTTCAGTCCACAAATATGGAGAAATGAGAGGGCTCTCCATGTATCCTTTATCATGGTATGTCAATTACCAATTGCATTGCCAGTGCTGACATAGGCCGCATTCCCACGGCATTTCTTATGCGCTTGATTCCACTAGCCCTCATGGTATGGCGTGAAAACAAGATGACTGTCCATGCCAGTTTACTATTTTAGATATTCATTATGTGGCTAGTCAGAAGCAATATGTAGGTTTCTTGACCGGTGATGACCAACTTATGCAAGTATTTAATACGGATACATGTATAATGTTTGGACTCCGGACAACAAAATAAAACTTACCACGCTGCAATTATGGGTATATGTTCCACCTTCTATACACATGGCGCAAAATCTCTATGGACTATGCATTGGGTTATACTTGTAGGGATTTTTATAGGCAATGTTTGAACCATATATTGGCTTTAAGTTTGAAAGAAGAAGAAAATGAAGAAGGATAAGAAATCACCATGGTCATAGAGAAGAAGATATAAGGTTGATCAAGACAAACTTCAAAGAGTATATTTGAGTGAATCAACATAGAAAGAAGAGCTCAAACCTTTTAAATAATAAAGAGCTCATTATAAAATAAAAATAAAATAAATGAAGTGCAAGTTCAAGATGAGCCATCTCAAGAAGATCATATGCTTGAATCTTATCATTTTTTTGGAACCAAGTGACCGTAGGGGAAACCTATGGTGTAATTTTTTATTAATTATATTGACAAAGTTTACAAGAGAGGGGAGACAAATAAGGTAAGATTACATCAAGAACAAAAAAATGGAAGTCCAAGGAGAGAAACATAATGTAACATCCCAGTATTTAGGAACCTAACGAAGGGTAGATTTAGGATTATGTATAGTTGCATGCATCTATTTGTGAAAAAGCGGGTAAAAAATTTCGCCAAATAACAACTTAAGTGATCAATGTTTATTTCTTACTTTAAGATTAGATTTAGACTTAAAGTAGGATTGTTATAAACTTTGATGTGATCTTAAAAGAATTATGTGGGTTTTGAAAGGGGTTTGAATTTAAAAACTTAAGTGTTAGAATAATAATTTAAATAATTTAGATATAAGATTTGAATCTTAAATTAATTAAGATATAGGTAGTGTAACTTAAATCTCAAAACAATAGAAGTTATGAAATTCATTTTCACATTATAAAGACATAAACAAGTTACAATAGAATAAAGAATAAGAATCTTCTTTATTAATAATAACATAATCTTTATTACAATTGAATAAACTAAAGATTACATGAACTATAAAAAAATTACAAAAGATTAAGAAAATTACATCTACTAACTATCCTATATCTGGAACCTAAACTAAATCTTCATCTTTATCTTTGAACCTGCAAAACAAGGATTAAATAGAAATAAAACAGAATTAGTGTTTGTATGTATTTCTCTCAGATATGTCAGTGAGGTGCACTTGACAATCTCATCATTGAGAAATGTTAAAGAGGGGCAAGTTTCAGCAATATGAAAGATTTCATCTTCCACAAATTCACAGCCAGAATGCAAAGGACAACCAAAAGGGATCAGTTCACCAGCCAAGGTAAAAGTAGATTGGTAACAGTAAGATCAAATTTTCTGAACCTATCCATATGTGCATAGCAGGTACACAAGCTGCACACACACAAGCATGCAAGGATGTGCTGTCGACTGCACAAGCACAGCCAGATCAAACAAAACCAGAGCACAGCCGTGGGAAAGCACCCCAGTGCATTACCACACCACACAAAAGAACAGCCAGGGTGAACAACAAGTAAACCAAGAACAACAGCCAAACCAGACCACCAGATTAACCCAAACATCACCAAAATGGTGACATAAGGAGGGGGATGAATCAGGTGGACAGCAAGGCCAAGCACAGGAGCTAGGAGGAGCAGGCTAGCTCCAGATCAAGCACAGAAGTCCAGCTAAACCAGATCAAGATCATCACCAACTTACTCCACAAATATCAGCTTTTGTGGTGAGTTTCATAAAACCTTCACATGATCTAATCATCTTATTTAGAGAAAGGCATGTGTTGCTTTACAAAACAAACCCTCAGAAGACACCCAAGTGGGGTGAATCCATCATAGGGATTTCTGAAAATCTAAAAGCCAACAGCAAGGTACCAGAATCCAACCAGAGCTCAGAGCAACATCCTTGCTCTGGTTGTTAAACCATATTCTACAATTCAAGCATATATATATATACCTATGATCTATTTCTAGGCACATCTCTAAAGGAAGAGTAGCACCTTAGAAATAAATCTTTGGGATCCATAGATTGATCAAGCTCACTCTCATTTTTCCAAGCCATGATTCAATAAATAATAGCTGGTACTACTACCAGGACTATCTAGATAAACCAACTAGATAAGATTTGAATCCCTAAGCCTCAGACCAACATCATTGGTCATAGGGAATTCAGATATGAGCATCTCTAGTTTTCAAAGCCAAGATTGTCTCAAGCATCAACTAACCAAATACATGATTTAGAATTAAACTTGTGTGCCATACATGATGGTGTCATAAGAACAACTCATTATGAATCAGGAAAAGCAGTAAATCATCCTAGATTCAGAAAATCAACTAACTAATCATTTTCCTGTTACAAATAGGAATCATAACTAAAATATTCTTATAATACACTTCACTGTTTGAGATCATGATGATCTCAACCCACATATTAATTTCCAAGCTTACAGCACTAGGACAGTAGTTGTATCTTATCATAATCATGACCATGAATCAAATAAACAGTGGAAAGCTATCAGATCATTAGCTTTACCAAGCATGGTTCTCATACAACCACATCATCTGAATCAGATGCAATCCAAGCATCAAATTATCTAGAAAGCCACCAGAAACACCATACATTAGATTAACCAACAAGCATTAGGCCAATAAGTATTCAGTATGGGTACAGACCATCTAAACATGAATAAATTCCTCAAGTGCATGAACAAGCACATCACAGAAACCCTAAAGGGATAATCATCCTAATCTGAATCAGACAGTAGCCAAGGAGGACACTGCTAACATCTAGCATCGAATCAACAAGCACAGAGAGCATCAGGAGATGGGAATCAACTCACCATAGGTCCTCGCTGAAGGATAGAAGAGGAAGCAGAGGGGCCGACGGCCATGGCGGCACGGGGAGCACCCCAGAGGGGGCGCTGCAACCCGCACGGCGCCACGGCAACGACCCTGATCACGCCTGGAGGTGCAGAGCATCAGCTCAACGCACGACGACCAAGACCGCACTTGAATCCATGCCAATCTCCAAACCCTAGGGTTCGGGACAGGATCGATCCATCGCAGAAGAGCTCTAGGCTCGAATCCAATCGGATAGAACGAACGGGCATCGTCGATAACCCCCTACTACACCACGGCGGCGACCAGAACGGCCAACGACGGCAGGAATCGCCGGTGGCAGCATCGTCGGCCACGGGGTCGGGTCAGAGGAGGAGAAGATGAACTCGCGCGCGCGCGCGCGAGAGAGAGAGAGAGAGAGAGAGAGAGAGAGAGAGAGAGAGAGAGAGGCAGTGAGGAATGGGCCGAGTTGGGCCAGACCCTTCGGGGTGGCTCTTTTGTCTAATACTAGTGAGCCAACAGGGCCCAATAAAAACAACCAGCCCAGAAACAATTTTAGGCCTGTTTTAATAAAAAGAAAAAGACCAAAATACCCCTGGACTTAATAAAATCCTAGAAAATAAAATAATAATCCAAAAAATTTAAATAAAATATTTTTGGATTCACAATAATCCATTCTATACAAATAAAATAAGATATCAAATTTTGGATATTCAAATTTTTATAAGAATTTTGTAATTCAATATTCCTTATGGAATTTTACAAAATTATTGAAAGGTGATAAAAATAAATAAAAATCACCTTCATTATTTATTAATATTATAGTATTTTTTAAAAATACTAAATAAATATGTTGTAATAAAATTAAGATATATTTAATAATTATTAAATCAATAAAAGTCAAATAAAGGGAAATAAAATAAAATAATTTAATATATGTTATAAAATATTAAAAAGTAATATTTATAAATCCTTTAATAGAAAAAAGGGGAGAACTTTTTAAGGTAAATGCATAATGCATTACATTACTTGCATAATTATTTTGCTTCTTTAAATATTGTCCTTATCGGGAAATAATGATGTTTTTGTAGAACTAGAAGCTCAAGGTCCAGTGCAAGCATCAGACTTCACTACCTTGCCATCACAAGGCAAGTTCATCACTTGCTCATATCCTTTGAAGAGTCTTTATCAAAGTATTTGCAAATTGTGTGTTATCATATATGCTATGAAAGAAAGAAAATATTATTTTCTCAAATAAAGAAATTATGAATATAATCCTAAGTGGTGATATGATGGAGAAATAGAACTTAGAGTTCTAATTGCAACAATGATGATCAAGTAGGAACTTAATAACCCCTGACATCAGTGATTCTAGCGCCGTATATTACGCGTTAGCCATGAGATTTGGAATGGGACAGAGAAGTCAGCTGTATCTTCTTCCTCTCGCATGAAGCCGGATGTGCAGGTCGTGGTTGTTATCCTCGTAGCGTGCATATTAATTGGTAATTCATAGAGGATATGCAATATATGGGTGGGAACCCTCAATGTCCCACGATATTTCTGGCATCTAACGGTTTATACAAACCATTGCCGTAATTCATTATGTGGGCATGGTGTACACCAATGAGGCATGCGGGGTCGTGAAGGGGGCAGTGATTGGCTTGGACCAACTACTGGGCCCCACATCATAGAACTGTGGACGGAAAAGTACACCCGGTTGTGCAAACAAAGAGTTGATCTCTCATGGGTAAAGTAAATGCACCTCTGCAGAGTGTAAGAACTGTAACTTGTTACTCCCTGTTCCGGGAAGGAGCTACGAACGCAGCAGGAAAGGAACTCTATGAAAGTTCTAGTCAACCTGTGAAGGCTGATTGTCATAGTTTTTTTAAGAATAAAATCAATCTTTGAAGAAAGATTTACAAAACCTGCATAGTGCCAAGGATTTATAATCCGAGGTGGTAGATAGAGCATCAAACTTACCACCTTGCATATAATGAACTTGTTGGGTAACACTGTTACTCATTCTTTCCTTTGATCCCTTGCTTAGACTCTGAGGATTCCAAAGACGTGCCAATGTATGCAGCTGAATGCCAAGAAGACATGTTCTACGAGGAATCTGATCTATCCGGAGGAGTTGAAGGCGTGGACTACGAGATCCGTTAGGGTGTCGATTAAAATGAGTCTAACTAAGTATCTAGTTAGTAGTAACCATCGGAGCCGATCAGCATGAACTCTATAGAATAAGCTGTTGAGCCCCACTCCTAGTCGGAGTTGTTACTTTTAAATTTCCGATGAACATCTTATATTTTGGTTTGTAAGTTGGATATTTTGGAAGTCTTGAACTTCCGGTATTGTAATTATAATAATGTGTGTACCTTTGTAATATGGACCCGCAATGTTTCTGTTGTACCACTCTGAGGGATATGATATTTACGAAAAGGTGTTCTGTGGATGTCATGTCAACGACTATAGTGTACTACACATGAAGTGGTATGCTGGGTCACCGCACATAACTAAGTGAAGGTATCCAAAATCCAATCTAAAAGAGACTACACCAAAGAGTCCTTAACTCTATATTGATGAAGAAGAAGATCACTCTCAAACCTCACCCTCCATCGTGCTAGAGATGAGACCTGTTGTTTGAAAATGTAGTCATTTCTTTCTTTCCCGATGTTCCAAGTTGCACAAACCACTATCTACATGAAGCAAGGGCCATTAAAAGAGTTTTTGCATGCATAAAACGAGCAGAAATTGGTATTGAGCAATCCCACTGAACCTTAACCTCTCCCCAACAAGTAGAAAAAGGGCATAGGAAAAAAAGATGGTCTCTATTTTCAATCGCACGATCAGCACACAAAATGCAGTGTGGGCCCCCATCTATCTGCCAGTTTTTTTGTTGCATCAGATCCTTTGTATTAAGCCTATCCATCATGAGCATCCAAGAAAATACTCTAAGCTTTGGGAGACATTTATATTTCCAGATAGAATCGATCAATGTATCTCTTGGGAATGCACCAAAAGCAAACTTATGAAATTTGGTTGAAGTACATTTTGAGCTCCCCCAGCTGAAGACATGCCCAAAGAAGAGGCTCTCCCATAGTGAATTATGGGGAGAAATTCGCAAGACTTCACCAAAAAAGTGCAATCAAGAAACATGTTCCAACTTTAAGGAGATCAAGATCGTCATCATCGAGCTCAAGTGGAATGCGCAAGGCAAAGGTATAATCTTGATATGTTTTCTGTTTTACTAGTATCTTCTTGTTTGTTGGGAGACTAGGTTATAGACCATGGAAGGAAGAACGGGTTGGTACAAAGCTAAGATAGCTTATTTTTGTGAAAGTTAGAAGAGGAAATATGGTGTATGTATGTTTTCAAAGTTTTAAAGGTTTTCAGTCCACAAATATGGAGAAATGAGAGCGCTCTATGTATCCTTTATCGAGGTCCGTCGATTACCAATTGCATTGTCAGTGCTGACATAGGCCGCATTCCCGCGGCATTTTTTATGCACTTCATATCCCACTAGCCCTCGTGGTATGGCGTGAAAACAAGATGATCATCCATGCCGGTTTACTATTCAGATATTCGTTATGTGGCTAGTCGGAAGCAATATGTAGGTTGTTTGACCGGTGATGACCACTTATGCAAGTATTTAATACAGATACATGGATAATGTTTGGACTTCGGACAACAAAATAAAACTTACCACCCTGCAATTATGGGCATATGTTTCACCTTCTTTACACATGGCGTGTAACACCCCCGGTCACTCCGAACCGACGACTGTCACTTCTGGCAGCCCAATAGGATCTCTAGACCAACCCCACAAACCAACACTAGTCTTTTCTGCGCACTTTGTCCTCTCTCGTGCGCACCTGGTACCCATTTCCCGGTCGGTCACCCATCCTAGAATTACTCTAGGCCAAACACGCTTAACCTTAGAGTTATTTTCGGATGAGCTTTCGAAAAAGAAGTTGCAACTTGTTGGTATGAGTTTTTTATCAATCCTATTGAGCCATGCGCCAGGGTCTCACATACACCCACCCTTAGAAGATCGACGTCCTCGTCGATCAACCACAAGCCAGGAACGTCCCCTCTTGGCACACGTCTATGCGTCCAGTGCCGGCATATTGCCATGCCGTGTACACTTCGGGCCACACGCGTCATGCTACACATGTCCGCCACTAACCCGCACATGCCCATGTAACGCGAGGGTCGACTCTGATACCACTTGTAACACCCCCGGTCACTCCGGACCGACGACTGTCACTTCTGGCAGCCCAATAAGATCTCTAGACTAACTCCACAAACCAACACTAGTCTTTTCTGCACACTTTGTCCTCACTCATGCGCACCCGGTATTCACTTTTCGGTTGGTCACCCATCCTAGAATCGCTCTAGGCCAAGCACGCTTAACCTTAGAGTTCTTTTTGGATGAGCTTCCGGAAAAAAAGTTGCATCTTGTTGGTATGGGTTTCCTATCAATACTATTGAGTCATGCCCCAGGGCTCACATGGCGCAAAATACTGGCCAATATCGGTTCGATGAAAAATCAAAATTTAAGTTGTATAGAGTGAAATTGTCATTAATTGTCCCACATCCGAACACAAATTTATGGTTGTCCCCCTCCCTCGTGGAATTTTCGCATAGACGCAGCTTGTCCCGATGGTCAAATGAAGGAAAGATTCCTAAAGAGGACAAAATTTAGGCATGACACATTTTACTATAATAATCCAAAGCAAAGGGACGCCACACCGTTATATTCTGTCCACCCACACGGTTGACCTGGATATAGCATAAACGATGCAAGGAGGGGTTGTACAAAGTGTAGCTTGCCAACAAAACAAAAAAGTTCAAAGATCAAAGGCAGCTTTTTTTTGTAAAAAATTGTTATACGAAATGCGATTTCGATTGAAAACTAAGGGTTTCTCTATGTCTCCTTTATCAAGGTCCAGGGATTTTGAATTGGATTGTCTGTGTCGGTGCATGCCGTAGCAATGCCGTATTCCAGAGGCATTTGTCTTGTGATTCATATTCTGCTAGCCATTATGGTATGACGTGAAAAACAGGATGATAGTTGATATTGGCATAGTATTTGGATATCTGTTACGCGGCTAGTCAGAAGCAATTTCTAAGTAGTTCAACCAGCGATGACCAACTTATGAAAGTATTCAATGTGGATACATGGATAATTCTCCGACTCCCTATAATAATAAAACACTTATGCGCTTCAACTTGGGACGTATCACCCACCTTCTATATAGTTGGCACGAAAACTAGCTCATGCATATTCATTTAAATTTTGAATTTTGTAGTTGTATAGGGTGAAATCGTCATTCAATGTCCCACCAATTTACATTTGTGCCCATCTCTCGCATTTGTTTCACATATATCTGGTATGTCCTTGTGATCATGGCTATGTGAAGACATGCCCAAATAAGAGGTTCTCCCATAGTGAAGTATGGGGAGCAATTCACAATACTTTACCAAGCAAGCGCAATCAAGAAACATGCATGTTCCTACTTAAGGAGATCAAAATTCTCACACTACTAGGGAAATGTTTATCCATGGGTTGAGACCTAATGGCGCATGGGTAGAAGTGTGCGCCATAGGTAAATAGCTGTGGCGTACGTAGGAGGCATGCGCCACATATAAGCCAACAATTCGTGGCGTATATTGACGTGCGCCACTGTCACTGACCTAATAATTCGTGCAACATTGATAGGCTTTTCTGTAGTAGTGTCATCATCAAAATCAATTAAATGCGCAAGCCAAAGATATGATCTTGATGGGTTTTCTGTGTTTTACCAGTCTCTTCTTATTTGATGGCAGATCGGGTTATATGATAGATAGCCATTCTATCAAGATGGTCTCTCGAATGAGTAACTTGATCACGTCCTCTTAGAGAGCTAAAACATTTGTATTCTTGTCATCATCTTTCTTAGTTGTTAGTTGGATCTTATCCATGTGAGGTTTTAGATCTTACGTGGTTATCTTCATAACAAGCTCTAGTTTATCAAAAACAGATTTTCAATGGATAATCTTATTGTATTTTTGTTGCATATCGCAAATGATAATGTTGTAGAGAAACCATATGCAATGTTCTCCCCAAATTGTGATATAATTTCGCCACGAAGACAGGACATAACCAAGAATAGCTACATATTATCTTATTTTTTGTATCTTTCTAATAGTAATTGAATATATGGGAAATGTATGTACTACATGTGGGAAATGTATGTACTACAGTTGCGTAGCGAAACTCTACCATATTATCTCCATAAATCCCACCACCACACCATCATGATGTCGAGATTGATCCCACCTACCTCTTCACCTCGTCTTGTTGGATCAAGGAGGAGGAGACACCATCTAGCTGTAATGTGCGCAACTCAGAGGTGTCGTTCATGCGTTTCTGGATCGGATTGGATCGTGAAGAAGTACGACTACATCAACCATGATATTTTAGATGATTTCCGCTTGTGTTCTGTAAGGGTATGTAGATCTAATTCCCTCTTTACTAGCATCTCATAGATTATATCTTGGTCGTATTCACCATCTCATAGTATTTTTTATTATTTTCCATGCTACGAATTCCATCAACATTCTCTTCCTCATCACTTTCTTCTCTTCCAGACGTATATGTTGTAACCTAGCTTTCCCCTCCAAACGTTTACAAACCTCCCAAAGAAAATCCATAGCCTGGAAGCTTTCGGGCAACCTAGCACGCCTAGGGTTTACCAACAAACCCAAAAGTAAGAAGCAACTTGATGAACTCGAGGGGAATCACGAATCGGCTCGGTGGAATCTTAGATCTATTTCCCCTCCTTTGATTCCTCGAAGGGATTTGAGTTTGAGTGAAGGAATGAGGATATCTCAAGCTTTTGGTGATGCTTAACAATGGTGGCTGCTTTTCTTTTTTGCTCAGCAAGGTAAGTGGTAGTGGAGGAAGAAGTTCCTTATAAAGGTCCACAGAAAACTAGCTGTTTGGATAGTTTCTCAACCATCCAGAATCAGTTTGGAATTTCAGGTTGAATTCTAAACATCTCGAAATGTTTCGAACTCATTCTAAACTGGCTCCCGAGTATGGAAACACGATAGTGGATTCATTCGTACTCAACTCAAAACAGATTCAATCAGATCTGTTTGGAATTGCATCCGAAATTCCGGATTGTTTCTGAAAGCTCCACGAAATGCATACGCCATGTTTTTCGATGAAGTTTTTCGAGCACCCCCTTTTAAGATAGGAAAAAAAGCTTGTATGGTGTGTTTATAGGTAAGATCATCCCCTCTTGAACATCAAGCGACCCCTCTAAATAGTGCGGCATACCTATTACTCAAACACGTAAAAAGGTTACAGAATGAAGCACGCACGACAATCATTTTTCTTTAGAATTGGGGTGTCTCCTTCAACACACCATTTGCACCTAGTGGACTAAAACCAAACCGTGGTAAACACTTGGAGGTTTCATTAGTCCCCTAATTATAGTGTCATGTTCACTAAAACATAAATAAGGGCAACATGTCGTTTCATAGCCGCACACGGTTCTACATAAAGAGTTGTGGGCAATTGTTCAGACATGGCACATAGCTTTCTGAACCTTGTGTGAATGGCCAACCCATCGTCCACCCTTGGACGCAAACGGTTCGTGCAGTATGTGCGATTTTAATTGTGTGCGATTGCCTGATATGTATTATTGGAAATTCTCAAAATTTTAGCAACTCTTTCGGTTTTTGATCTATCTTCGTTTATTTATTTATAATAAATTTGAGAAATTTTGGTATCCATAAAAATTTGTGAAAGAATTGTTTAAGATGCATGGTGCTACTCTAGTCCACGGCCTAGCTAATTTCTTTAATATGCAAATATTTGATACACACGGTAGGTGGTGTTTACATTTATGGAAGGGAAGGGTTAACCCGTGAGATACGGTCTAAATTCAGAATCTTTGGGGATATTTTCAAATCTAGGATGATTATTCCAGCAATGCACCTGCATTTATTTATAGAAGAAAAAATGCAAGCAAAGGAAAGTCTTTAATCGCTGCATTATATTGGCCAGCTTTATATATATATATATATATATATATATATATATATATATATATATATATATAATATATGGACGTTAATTGCACTCCTTAATTGAGTAATTAAATGTGAAGAAAGAAAGAAAGAAATAGTTACTAGAAGAAAGGAAGGATCTAGTAGCAAGCTGGATTGAGCTGTTGGTAGGTGTGGAGCCATGATCAATCAAGAAATGATCGATGCTGCCGAAAGGTGATGGATTTGATTAGTAGGCCGTGCGAGCATGACGACGTTTTCGGCCACCGCCCACAACACCGACCAAAGTGCTGATGACGAAGGATTTTCTCTTATTTGTCGAGCGAGTGTTACACTTGGCAAAAGAGAATACAGTAATAGGCAAAGGTGCTCAAAAGTCCTCCATCGCACGAATGCAGTACATGGATCATGCATCCTTTCAAAAAAAAAAGTACACATGGATCACTTCGTGCTCAAAAGTCAAAAACAAAAATGCACCGTGGCCGGCATTTTCATCTTTCTTTTAACTGAAAGGCCCTGCGAGCTAAACCATTAACCCCCGAAAACGGCAGATACCAAGTGATGCAAGATCATCTTACAGGCAACACACACAACAAGCAAAATATTATTACAAACAAACACAACTTGAAGGTCTATCAGCACAAACAAAAAATGAACTGAAACGGAACCCCTATGCGTCTCCCTCCTCTCCTCTTCTGAGCGGCAAATATCCAGAGCCGGGCCGCCCCCAAGCTTTCTCCGCCGGCAAAGCCGGTCAGAGATGGTGAAGGGGTGGTGCCGGAGTAGCTAGGGTAGGTAGTGGTAGCGGCAGTTTGCCGGGTGTGGGATTCATGCATGTAGGGAGAAGAGAGGTTTGCGATCTGAGCATCCAGATCTGCGGCTTAGGGTTACTCGTCGGCGTGCTTTTGGTCCTTGGTGGACAAGTGACGGCGGAAGTTGTCATCTCTTCGCTGAATAAAGCTTCTTGCGGTGCTCCTTGCGTTGGGTTGCTGCTCGATTTGGCCCCTTCTCAGGCCGACCGTGATGGCGGGGGGAGATGGGCGAGATCTAGCGGGCAGCGCGAGACGGAGCACCTCCGAGCTACTCCCGGGCGCTGGCGAGCGGCATCGGGAGGTCGCCTGGCCTCTTTCTTCTCCTTGCTCCTGTGGTTGGAGCTAGTGAGGGAAGTAGAGGTTACGGCGGCTCGGGCATAAAGCTCGGAGGCCTCTCTACAGCATTCATGGCAACGCGCTCCTCACCCTTCTTTTGGCTAGCCGTGGCGGCAAGGGACAGAAGGGCTGGTAGCTCGAAGCGGAAGACGTTGCTGAAGCCTGGTGAAGCTGCACCCGCAAGATCATCTTTGCAGTGGTCCTTTGGCGGCGAGGATGCCGAGCCGTTGCCCGTTCTAGCCGAATGGCGGCCTAGGGTTTCAACCTCCTCTGGAGAGGAGGCCCTTCTCTGAAGCCTTGCACCGGAGCTCGGCAACTCGCCCTCAACAAGTGGTCCGTCCCCAGAGAGAGTGAGTTGGCCGACTGCTTTGTAGGGGTTCATAGCATGGAAAACAAAAAAAATCTATCGCATGAACACAAACAAGCCAAGATCTAATCTACTAGATCAGTGCAACAAGTTGATAGAGTACTAACCCTTAAAGATCCAAAGCGTTTAACGAGATACGTATCTCTCGTGGGTGATGTAGTCGTTCACTTACCGATCTCAAGATCGTGTAGACGATCCTTCCGGCGCCGCGTTCCTGGAGCGCTCCCACAGTCGGTCACATGTTCGGTACTTGATGAAGACCTTCCCCTCTCTTGTTCCACTAGGCAGCAGAGGTTGTAGATCTCTCCTCGCGATTCCAGCAGCACAACGGCGTGGTGGTGGAAGTAGAGAGGAAATCCCGCAGGGCTTCGCCTAAGCCGGAGCGGGTATGGTGGAGTAGAGAGGGCCTCAGCGATCTAGGGTTTAGAGGGCCAAGGGGTGTAGGTGGTGGACGACGGCTAGGGTTAGCTAGGCGGGAGTAGTGGTGTGGTCGCGACTCCATCCCGCACTCAAAGCATTACTCTGTACATAAACAGACGGATATGCAACCAACTCTCATATCGGGGATGCTTGATACGTTGGAAACGTATCTATAATTTTTTGATGCTCCATGCTTGTTTAGTATCTACTTTGCTTTGCTTTGTCTACACTTTGAGGTGTTTTTATTTATTTTCTGGAACTAACCTATTAACAAGTTTCCACAGTGCTAGTTGCCAGTTTTCTTCTGTTTTTGGTTCCAGAAAGGCAGAAAATCAATATTCTCGGAATTGGATGGGACAAAAGCCAAAGTCAATATTTTACCGTTGGCAACACGAAGTCCAGAGGAGAGACGGAGGGGGTGCAACAGGGTAGCCACCCCCCCTCCTTAGGCGCGGCCAACCCTGGCCCATGCCTGGGCAGGGTGTGGGCCCCCTGGGAACCCCCTGCCTCGCCTCTTCTCCTATAAGAAGCCCCCGGTGCAGAAACCCTAGGCACCCGATCAAAACTCCATGAAACCTTCTGTAGCCGCCGCCACCATCGTCCCTAGATCAGGGGGGATCTAAAGTTCTTCCCAGCACCCTGCCAGAGGGGAAATCATCCCGGAGGCCTTCTTCTTCGGTATGAAACATGAGTAGTTCCACCTTGGACTACGGGTCCATGTAGTAGCTAGATGGTTGTATCTCCTCCTTGTTCTTTCATGTATAGATCTTGTGAGCTCCATTCATGATCAAGATCTAATCTATTTGTAATCATGCATGTTGTGTTTGCGGGGATCCGATGGATATCAAGATTACTATGGCAGATTGATTAATGGCTTTGTCTTATTGATTCTATCATGTCTGTGTTGTTTGTGATCTTGCATGCTCTCCGTTGTTAGTAGTTATCTTGGCCAAGTAGTTGCTAGTGACTCCAAGAGGGGGTATTTATGCTCGATAGTGGGTTCATGCCTCTAGTTTCCAAGGGAAGTGACAGAAATCTCTTCGGTTATAGATGTGTTGTTGCCACTAGGGAGAAAATAATGGTCTCTTGTTCATGGAACAAGTGGATTATTTACCTTACACACTTTGCTTAAAGCAGTTGTCTGTTGCTTGCAACTTAATATTGGAGGGGGTTCGGATGATAACCTGAAGGTGGACTTCTAGTCATAGATGCAGTTGGATGGCGGTCTATGTATCTCGTTGTATTGCCAAATCGAATCT
Source organism: Avena sativa (assembly GCA_916181665.1). Lineage (NCBI taxonomy): Eukaryota > Viridiplantae > Streptophyta > Magnoliopsida > Poales > Poaceae > Avena > Avena sativa. The sequence continues at coordinate 463,167,766 of OV702282.1, read as the reverse complement.
TATAGGAACTTTTTGTCTAGTATTGCAGTTTTATGACTTACTCAGTTCCTGTCAATTGCCCTGCTATAATTTGTTTACTCTTCATGCCATGTTGTTTATCTAAGGAGGGCACCTCTAGTGAACTATGGACCCTGGTCTAACCTTTACCATTGATACATCTTTCACTATTTACTTGCTGCAAACCATCATCACCTTCCACACCATACAATTAATCCTTTGTTACAGCAACCGGTGAGATTGACAACCACACTGTTAGTTGGGGAAAAGTCTTGAGTTTGTTTTGTGTAGGTTTCCACGTTGCTTGCAACACCTATGTGTCGTTTCCTTCCTCCTATTGGTTCGATAACCTCGGTTTCTTACTGAGGGAAGACTTGCTGATGTGCTACTTCACACCTTGTTGTTGGGGTTCCCAACGAAGCGCTCCTACATCAACCAAGCGCTCCATCAGTGTCGTGACCCTGTTGTCTGTCGCGGCTGTGGGAGATCGGGCTGTTGGAGATATGCCCAAGAGGCAATAATAAAGTGGTTATTATCATGTCTTCACACTTATGATAAATGTTTACATACCATGCTATAATTGTATTAACCGGAAACATTAATACTTGTGTGATTTGTAAACTAAAATAAGAGTCCCTAGTAAAGCCTCTTGTTAAACTAGCTTGTTGGTTAATATATGATCATTGTTTCCTGATCATGAACATAGAGATGTTATTAACAACAGGATCATATCGTTAGGAGAATGATGTGATGGACATACTCCTATAGATAAGCGTAGCATAAAGATCAAGTCATTTCAATAGTTCAATTGCTATATGCTTTCTGATACATAGTAACCTAATTCCTTCGACCATGAGATCATGCATATCACCTTTACTGGATGGATGCTTTGATGTCATCAAACACCACACCGTAACAGGGTGGCTATAAAAGTGGCATTGAGTGTTCGGAAAGTATTGGTTGAAACACATGGATCAAGAGTGGGATTTGTCCATCCACATGACGGATAGATATACTCTGGGCCCTCTCGGTGAAATGTCATCCAATTAGCTTGCAAGCATGTGACATGGTCACAAGGGATCACATATCACGGGAACGAGAAAAGAGTACTTATCAGTAACGAGGTTGAACTAGGTATGCAGAGATACCGACGATCATAACCTTGGATAAGTAACATATCGTGAGACAAAGGGAAATTGGTATCGTATGTAAGTGGTTCATTCGATCGCAAAGTAATCGTAGAAATATGTGGGAGCCATATGAATTTCCAGATTCCTCTATTGGTTATTGTTCGGAGAAGTGTCTCGATCATGTCCGCATAATTCACGAACCGTAGGGAGACACACTTAAGGATTCGACGTTGTTTGAGTAGTTATGGTATTATGAGAAAGAGACCGAATGTTGTTCGGAGTCTCGGATGGGATCTGGGATATCACGAGGTGATCCGGAATGGTCCGGAGAATAAGATTCATATAAGGAAAGTCCCGTTTCGGAGTTCGGGAATGATTCCGGTGTTTTCATCGGGGATATTCTAGAAGGTTCCGGATTGTCCGGCACTCCGGGGGGGAAGGGGTACATGAATGTGTCATTACATATTGGAATGATTGCATCATGTACTAAGTGTTCTTGCTGTCCCAAATATAGGATTAAATTGAATCCTAAAACAGAAAAGTCAAATGTCCAGTTTGAAAGTCAAACTGCCAAAAACAAGAAACTGTGGGAAACAAGCAAGAGGAGTTGGAACCAACCTGGAGGAGGAGTTGGACTCCTCCAGGCCGGCGCCCAGCCCAAGGCCGAGTTGGGGAGGGACTCCCTCCCTCCCCTGGCGCGCCACCCCTCCCACCTATATAAGGAGGGGCAGGGCTCCCCTCCTAAAAACACAAGTTTCCTATCCTCTAAACTAAACCCTAGATCTAGACCCCGGTTTAGAGCTATTCGGTTTAGAGCCTTCTAATTGGTTTAGAGCCTTCTAATTGGTGTGTCTAATTACTAGACCACTAATAGCCTCTCTCATAAGCTCCACCATACTCGCACCGGCTTAAGGCGAAGCCCTGCGGGATTTCCCCTCTACCTCCGGTACCACGCCGTTGTGCTGCCGGAATCGCGAGGAGAGTGCTACAACCTCCGCTGCCTGCTGGAACAAGGGAGAGGAAGGTCTTCGTCGAGTACCGAACGTGTGACCGACTGCGGGAGCGCTGCGGGAACGCGGCGCTGGAAGGATCGTCTACACGATCTTGAGATCGGAAAGAGTACGACTACATCACCCACGAGAATCTGCTCTCGTTAAACACTTTGGAATCTTCGAGGGTGAGTTATTCCATCGACTCGTTGCTACAATCTAGTAGATAGATCTTGGCTTGTTTGTTTGTATGCGATAGAAAATTTTTGTTTTCCATGCTACGAACCCCTACAGTGGTATCAGAGCCGTGTCTATATGTAGATCTGTTGCACGAGTAGAACACAATGGTCATTGTGGGCGTTGATGCTTTTATTGTAGATTGCTTTTTGTGTACTTTGCATCTTGCGGTATGTTGGGATGAAGCGGCCCGGGCTAACCTTACATGACATCGTTCATGAGACTTGCTCCACGCTTGACATGCAACTCGTTTTGCATAAGTGGCTTTGCGGGTGCCTGTTTCTCCTAGCATAGTAAAGATCCAATTTACAACGGGTGATCAACAATGATAGTATCAATGTTGTGGTTCTTGTTCGTAAGTTAGAACGACACTTATGGAAAGCCCCAAACCACGTAAAATATGCAAAGAAAGTAGAAGCGTCTAACTTTGTTTTGCAGGGGTGTGCAGTGATGTGATATGGCCATGATTGTGATTATATTTGATGTATGCAATGTTCCTTATTGTAAGTTGGCAACCGGCAGGAGCCATATGGTTGTCTTTAATTTCTGTTAAGACCTGCGTGTCTATTCAAAATAGTTGTAATAGTTGAAGCTGGTGGACGACAACCATGGAGAAGCGTCATTGACCTTGATGCTATGCCGGTGATGATGGAGATCATATTCGTGCTTGAAGATGGAGATCGGAAGCACAAAGAAGAAAGGCCATATCATATCACATATTATGAATTGCATGTGATGTTAATCCTTTATGCATCTTGTATTGCTTAGTAGACGACGGTAGCATTATAAGATGATCCCTCATGCACATAAATTTCAAGTTCTAGAGTGTTCACCCTTAGTATGCACCGTTGCCAAAGCTTGCTGCTTCGAAGCACCACGTGATGATCGGGTGTCTTTGATTCCGCGGGTGAATACAACGTAAGCAAGCCAGATTTGCTTATGCGGAAGCTAAGGTTTGATCTTGACGAGCCTAGCATGTACAGACATGGCCTCAGGAACACGGATCGCCGAAAGGCAAAGCATGAATCATATAGTAGATATGATGAACATGATGATTGTTCGCCATTAAAACTATATCAGCTCTCGTGATGATCGGTGTTGATGTAGTGGATTTGGTTCGTGTGATCACTAAAACAATGTGAGGGATGTTGTTTTGAGTGGGAGTTCACCTAGTTTAATTTCATTAATTAATTTGAACTCAATTTATCATAAACTAAACCAAAGTGAATTTGCATAGTTGTTGTAGTCATTGACATCCGTTTACCACCTTGTGCTTAGTTATAATTGAGATGATAGAACTATAAAATTCTGGTTAGTTACTTTACGAACTGGTATCGTATTGTTTTAAGTGTTAATCTAAAGTTTAAAAGTCCTATTGCAAACTTTCAGTAAGTTCCGGTTACTCCATAAAGTTTAATAATTAGTATTAAATCAAGAGTAACAATTCCAAGTGTTAGTATATAAGTATCATGTTTGTATCCATGATTCTTGATATTCAAAGGATTCCCTTAATATCAAGGTTATCTAGGATCTGAAAGAGTTGTTTCAGAAACCATGATGTGTGGAAGATATTGTGATATCTGAAACGAAGTTTTGGTTGCAACATGATAGAGTATAATATGGCAAAAGTCATGTTCTCATATTTGATGAGAATTTGCAAAAGGTTGGAGATACTAGTTGTCCTAATCGTCCAAAAAGATTTGGAGAGCAACATTATACTCATGATTCACCGTTATAAGCTAAAAGTAGCTTGATCATGGACGATTCCATGATAAGGGTGAATATTTGATATAGGTAAAATGTTTACTACACCAAGAGATTACTAAAGAAAGGAATTTGAAAGAACACCAAATATTTGATGATGGTGATCTACTTCAAAGTGCAAATCCAAAGACATTGGTATTTAATTATACACGCTTTGGACTATATGTCATATGTATGACTTCACTATTGATATTGATAGATTCTTTCAAACTGAAAAGGAAATACTGAAAGAGAATCTCATAAATATATGGCAGAAAAGAAAAGACTAGAATCGTTCAGTTTAAGTATATAGATGATATACATGTTATGGCTATATTCTTTGCTTGTTAAACAATGTGGTTCTTAAGTATTTGATACTGAATTTGTTGGTGTGAATCGTCATACGAAACAACACAATTCATGAACTACAATGGCCTAAGTAACTAGCAAAAGAATATGTGATGATGTTCATCAAGAACAAAATAAAGGGTTATTGTGTTGCTTGTTAAACATCAAAGCTTGCCTTCAAAGATTTGTTTTATCAGGTATTATGAGAACAAAAGGGTTGTTCAAATAATTGCCGTAATCCATAAAAGATGGATGATTCACAAATCTCGTTGGAGAAATCACATCCATAAAACTAGTGCTAAAATGTCGAAAGACAAATTGATTGAAAGATCACTTAGGAAGTGACATCGCCGTTTGAATTATAATGGAAAGAAAACATGAAGAAACTCCATGTGGATGGAATTTTGGAGTCTTCTGATTTTTGATCATATGACGCTTGTGAAACTTTCCTAGAGATAATTAAAACTTCGTTCATAGGCCAAAAAGGAATGAATGACTAGCTTATTGGAACTTGTACATATTGTTGTATGAAATCCATTATGTGTAGTCAAGAGCGATGGATTTCAACTTCATATGCTTTCTCCGAAAATTTGAGTGAATATATGAATATTTACTTAATAAGGATGAAGTATGAAACATTTGAAAAGTTCAAAGACTTTCAAGATGAAGTGCAAAATCATTGTAACAAGAATATAAACAGTTTATGATAAAGATCATAAAGGAAGATATTTGAGTTACAAGTTTAGCATAATACCTAAGATTTAAGGAATCGTTCCGTGGATTTGCATTTCCCGAAACACCATAAGAGTATGGAGCGTTCGAGATATGTAATTAAACCTTGTTTGACATGGTAAGATCAAAGGTATAATTCATAAAACTGCCATTATATTTTAAAGATTAAAAGCTTTAGAGATTACCGTTTTTCCACTGAAAAGAGCTTCATCATAATCCGTTGAAATGACACCATATAAAGTTATGGTTTGGGATAAAACCCAAGTTGTCCTTTCTTAAACATTGGTATGCTATGCATAAGAAAGATGTTTGCAACCAAAGTCGGATGAACCTGTCTTTGTATGTTATTTCGAATAACTGTTAAGTACTCCTCCATAACATCGGAGACAAAAGTGTTTGTCACATAAAACGTCAAGTTTCTTTGAGAAGGAATTTTTCGTGAAAAGTTAAGTGGGAGGACAATAGAAACTTTGATAAGGTTAAAAGAACCTTAGCTATATGTGCAGAGTTGCGCAGCACCGAAAAGTGTTTCGGAGGCAGCAACAATGCTCATGGTTCACGTACCTCAAAAGGTTGTGGTCACGGAGATCCAAGTTCCTATTGAAACAAGTAGATCGGGTAAACAATCAAATACCAAGATTTGAGGGTTGAATCATTATTTGAGAATAATGAACCGACTACATGCAGAGAAGCAATGATGGGCCCTGACTCCGTCAAATGGCTTGAAGCCATATAATCCGTGATAGTTCCATACACGAGAAATCAAGTTTTGAACTTGAAGGACCCTCGAGAAAGGTGTAAGACCTTACAGTTGTGTCTGGATCTATATAGAAATAGACATGGATGTTTTACATCTATGAAATAGTCGACATGTTGAGAAAGAGTTCACAACAATGTTCAAAGGTTGACTATGACAAGATTTGATCTGTCATAGTGATATTTAGTCTAGATGGATTAATGTAGCAACCACTACATATAATTTGTTATATGGTAGTTGAATAAACAAAACAAATTCTTCTAATAGAATCATTACCTAGGACATGTGCATAACACGGTCCATAGGGTTTTGTTAATTCAAAGGATGCTAAAAGCATATGCAAACTTCAATGGTTAGAGTGAGCATAGCGGAGTTGGAATCTTCACTATGATGAAACTGTTAAAAGAGTTTAATTTCATCAGAGACAATGAAGATGCTTGCGTTTGCAAGAAATTAAGTGGGAGCGCTAAGACATGTTTCTAATACATTATGTGGAAGACATATTGTTGATTGGAAATAATGTATCTTTTATTAACACATATTAAGAATTTCATCCCGATGAAAGACTTAGGCAAAACCCAGATATTTGGCATCAATAGACGCTAATATGGTTGTGCCAGAAGTACATAGACAAGATATTGAATGAGTTCAATATAGAAACTACAAGAGAAGGTTCTTGTCGCACAGAAAGGATTGAATGAGTTCAATGTTGATGATATATTCAAGTGTATTGACATTTGGTAAAGTGAAACAAATAATCAAGTATAGATTGATACTTGATGTATGAAATCACAAAGAGTATTTATATCAATCATACTGTAATATGTACAAATCCAGATATGTCCTATGCTCTAAATGTTGAGAGCATATACCAGAATGATTCGTAAGATGATCATTGGACAATAGTAAGGATATTCTTATGATCTTCTGAAAGAACTAAGAGTATAATATTTGTAGAAGTGACAAATAGATGGTTAGTACTACATTGATACTAGCTTTGTCACAAAGTACAAATTAAGTTTATCTCAATCTAAATTAAGGGTGGCACAATATAATGGAAAGTGAGTTCCATAATGGATTTGGATAAATTCCAAAGTTAAGACATTGTGACAGATACTACAACAAAAGGCTAAGTATATGACTGCTATTATAGCAGCAAAAGAGGGCATTTGTGTCAAGTAGTTTGTTATCAAACTAGGTGTAGTTCACAGCGGGATAATACTATGAAGATATATTGTACGACAATATTGTCAACATGTTTTAACCCCAAAGAACTAAAGGTCACACCGAAAGACCAAATTTATACAAAGCCATCTCATTAGAGAATGAGTGATGCGTAGAGACGCAAAGACATGCAATTACACACGGACCTGGAAGTGTCAGATCCGGAGATCAGTTGACCACTAGCAGTCGTGTACATACAACACTGGAAAGCCATAGGTGTTATATACACAAAGGTTCGAAACTAGATTATTGACTCTAGTGCAAGTGGGAGACTGTTGGAGATATGCCCAAGAGGCAATAATAAAGTGGTTATTATCATGTCTTCACACTTATGATAAATGTTTACATACCATGCTATAATTGTATTAACCGGAAACATTAATACTTGTGTGATTTGTAAACTAAAATAAGAGTCCCTAGTAAAGCCTCTTGTTAAACTAGCTTGTTGGTTAATATATGATCATTGTTTCCTGATCATGAACATAGAGATGTTATTAACAACAGGATCATATCGTTAGGAGAATGATGTGATGGACATACTCCTATAGATAAGCGTAGCATAAAGATCAAGTCATTTCAATAGTTCAATTGCTATATGCTTTCTGATACATAGTAACCTAATTCCTTCGACCATGAGATCATGCATATCACCTTTACTGGATGGATGCTTTGATGTCATCAAACACCACACCGTAACAGGGTGGCTATAAAAGTGGCATTGAGTGTTCGGAAAGTATTGGTTGAAACACATGGATCAAGAGTGGGATTTGTCCATCCACATGACGGATAGATATACTCTGGGCCCTCTCGGTGAAATGTCATCCAATTAGCTTGCAAGCATGTGACATGGTCACAAGGGATCACATATCACGGGAACGAGAAAAGAGTACTTATCAGTAACGAGGTTGAACTAGGTATGCAGAGATACCGACGATCATAACCTTGGATAAGTAACATATCGTGAGACAAAGGGAAATTGGTATCGTATGTAAGTGGTTCATTCGATCGCAAAGTAATCGTAGAAATATGTGGGAGCCATATGAATTTCCAGATTCCTCTATTGGTTATTGTTCGGAGAAGTGTCTCGATCATGTCCGCATAATTCACGAACCGTAGGGAGACACACTTAAGGATTCGACGTTGTTTGAGTAGTTATGGTATTATGAGAAAGAGACCGAATGTTGTTCGGAGTCTCGGATGGGATCTGGGATATCACGAGGTGATCCGGAATGGTCCGGAGAATAAGATTCATATAAGGAAAGTCCCGTTTCGGAGTTCGGGAATGATTCCGGTGTTTTCATCGGGGATATTCTAGAAGGTTCCGGATTGTCCGGCACTCCGGGGGGGAAGGGGTACATGAATGTGTCATTACATATTGGAATGATTGCATCATGTACTAAGTGTTCTTGCTGTCCCAAATATAGGATTAAATTGAATCCTAAAACAGAAAAGTCAAATGTCCAGTTTGAAAGTCAAACTGCCAAAAACAAGAAACTGTGGGAAACAAGCAAGAGGAGTTGGAACCAACCTGGAGGAGGAGTTGGACTCCTCCAGGCCGGCGCCCAGCCCAAGGCCGAGTTGGGGAGGGACTCCCTCCCTCCCCTGGCGCGCCACCCCTCCCACCTATATAAGGAGGGGCAGGGCTCCCCTCCTAAAAACACAAGTTTCCTATCCTCTAAACTAAACCCTAGATCTAGACCCCGGTTTAGAGCTATTCGGTTTAGAGCCTTCTAATTGGTTTAGAGCCTTCTAATTGGTGTGTCTAATTACTAGACCACTAATAGCCTCTCTCATAAGCTCCACCATACTCGCACCGGCTTAAGGCGAAGCCCTGCGGGATTTCCCCTCTACCTCCGGTACCACGCCGTTGTGCTGCCGGAATCGCGAGGAGAGTGCTACAACCTCCGCTGCCTGCTGGAACAAGGGAGAGGAAGGTCTTCGTCGAGTACCGAACGTGTGACCGACTGCGGGAGCGCTGCGGGAACGCGGCGCTGGAAGGATCGTCTACACGATCTTGAGATCGGAAAGAGTACGACTACATCACCCACGAGAATCTGCTCTCGTTAAACACTTTGGAATCTTCGAGGGTGAGTTATTCCATCGACTCGTTGCTACAATCTAGTAGATAGATCTTGGCTTGTTTGTTTGTATGCGATAGAAAATTTTTGTTTTCCATGCTACGAACCCCTACACGGGCCACCGCCTTCGTGACTGCACCATGCTGCTCCCCTCGCCCACTCGCCGCCCGCCATCGCCCACTCACTCACCTGACTCCGCACCTGCATCCCCCGCCCCACTGCCCCCTTCCCTTCCGCCCGCCAACGCCCATCCACCACGCCACTGCCCTTTGACCCCCTTTTGCTTGTCCCACGCCACGGCTCCGAGTCGCCCTCCACCCAGCTCGTGGTGGCCACGGAGGATCTGCAACTGGCAACATCGCCAGCGCCGCTGTTCAGGGACATCGAGGCATACCCCTCGCCCCTCCTGTCCTGTTGCGCCATCGCGCCACTTCGGCCGCCTCCTCCGGCCCGTGGGCTGCTTCGCCTGGGGCGCCCTCCTCGGGATTCTCTGAGTACAAGCTCTCCGACGGTGAGGACACGGGCTCTACACACAGCCTCCCATCCCTCCTCGCTTCTGCTGACTGCCCAGACTACTACGAGGTGTTCATGCCGCCTGGCGACTTGGACGCAGCGCACCGCCTTGCGGTGGTCTGGCTTGAGCCCTCCAATGGGTATGCAAACCCTAGCCAGTCTATCACTGAGGCTCTGTTTAGCCACGCCCCCCGCCTTCAGTTCGAGATGGTCCCTTCAGGCATTGGGGCTACCTACGTGCGCTTCCGCTCGCACGTGACCAAGGAGATAGCGATGGACCTACCCGACATCATGCACGAGGACGTGAGAATCAGGATGCAACGCGAGGAGGATGCGCAACGCATACCCGTCCAGGCCAACACCTGCGCCCTGCTGTGGGCCTCTCCACTAGCGGCCAAGCGCTTCACCCCTCAGGTCATCACTGCCCTGTTTGCCAGGTTCAGAGAAGTGCTGGAGATTGACCCCATCTGTCTCTCCGGCCGGGACATGTCCGCTGTCAAGGTGGTGGTGCTCGTGGAAAGTGCACGCGACGTCCCCAATGACATGCGACCTAAGAGGGGGCCTTGGGGGTCCCGTGTGGTCCATGTTGAGGTGATCAAGCTATGGTCATATGAAAACTCCTTTGTCAACAGGGAGTACAACAAGTACTTTGGGCCGCCACTACCGCTCCCGTTCAGCCACAGTCGACGCATGGCGCTGTATGGGGGGGGGGGCGCACGCCTCGAAATGCCAGAGCTGGCTCCTCTCCCCCCCCCCCGCAGCTGGGGGTGGCGGGGCAGCGCTGGGACAGGGCGAGAGGGCCCTTGCATTGCTGCTTGACGCGGCGATGACCTCCCCTGCGGTGCCTACCAGGTTCCTCCATGGCATGGCGCGCGCCTCCTTCACCCCCCCCGTCCCCGCTGTCCTCTGCCCCCTCCTGCTGTCAGTCGATCCGCTCCCTGTTTTGGAGTGAATATGAGTTCTCCCCCTCCTCATCCGGGTTGCCCGGATGGCACGGTGGAGGTTTCACCATCACGAGCGGCCGGCTGAGGATGAGGCCCTTGCTGATCTGCACCTGAACGCTGCTAGGCCTGGCGGTGACGCGGGACCCTCTGCATGGGGAGAACTTCTCGCACTAAAGCTGGAGGGCAGTCTGAAACTAAAACTGCTAATGAGGAGCAGTGGACCGCTGTGCTGGGATCTGCTCACCACAGGCGCAAAGCGTGGGGGAAGGAGAAGTGCACAAAAGACACTGCTGCGACGCGGATAAGCATGCGCTTTGCTGAGCTTGAGCCAGAGCACCACGTGGACATGACCACCAAAGCTGTCATGGCTCGTGAGCTCAAGGACACCCTCTATGGCTGCTCTACCCGCCTGCAGGCACATGTGCGCAAGAACAAGCTGATCGACAAGCTCTCGCCAATGGGAATGAAGACTGTGTCCGCAATCAAAAGCGCGGCCTTTGGTTCCTCCACCCAGGTGCCCAGGGGTGCAAATGTTTAGGGATACCAAGACTCCCAATGGCAGTGATATGTGTGCATGCTTAGCTGGACGCTGCGCGCTTCCTTTATGTCGTTTTCTTTTACCTCGCCTGTTAACCAAAACAGGAGGCGTATAGCGCCTCCTACCCATCGCCGTGTCTTTTCTTTAGGTGTTTCTTCTTCCTATGGATAGTGTATCTCTCAGGTCGCTGTTGATCACCTCCTGGAACCTTAGGGGGCTAGGGGATGAGGATAAATGCACTATTGCTCGGGATGCTCTCTGTGTGTCTTGTCCCTCTGTGGTTTGTATCCAGGAAACTAAACTCGCTAGTTTAGACTCGAGTAAGGCTCGCTCATTCCTCCCCTCCCACCTCTCCGATTTTGCCACCGTTGACGCTGACGGCTCGCGTGGGGGGATCGTTACCTCCTGGTATTCGCGCCTCCTATCACTTACCTCGGCCACCCAAAAACGCTTTAGCCTTACTACTATGCTTACCTCCACCACCTCCGACCTCACCGTCACCATCACAAATGTTTATGCTCCCTCTGACCATAGCCTCACTAGCGAATCCGTTAACGAGATGCTCTCCCTGACGCCCTCTATCGGTGGCCCATGGCTGGCTATCGGTGATTTCAACCTTATTCGCTACCCCATGGACAAGAACAATGACAATTTCGACCACGGCCTTGTTGCTGCGTTCAACTCGATGATCCGTGACCTTGCCTGGTTCGAGATTCCCCTCTTTGATAGTCGGTACACCTGGTCTAATGGCCAGGCTAACCTTGTCTTGGTCAGGCTGGACCGTGCCTTCTTTAACTCTGATTGGAACTCTGCCCTCCCGAACTCTGCCCTCGCCTCCCTCCCCCACCCCACGCCTGACCACCACCCCATCGTCGTCTCTACTGCAACTTCCATCCCCAACCCCTCCCGCTTCTAGTTCGAAAACTCCTGGCTCCTCGACCCCTCCTTTCTTCCCTCCACACTTGGTTCCTCGAATCTCCCGTGTGCGGCTCGCAATGCTTCTCTCGATCTCGCCACGATCATCAAGCGTTTTCGGTCGGCTGCGAAGGTTTGGAAAAAAAGGCATCAGTTTATCCCTCACCTTGATAACAACTGCCGCTTTATCCTACAGCTGCTTGACTCCTGTGAAGAACTTCGTGATCTTCAGGGACGGAACGCGACCTCCGGTGCGAGGCTCGAACCCAACTCGAGCGCTCTACCCGCTGCGCTGCTGCGAGATGGAAGCTACGGGGGAAAAGCAGAGCGATCAAGGAAAGGGACGAGAATACCCGCTACTTCCATGCTCGGGCCTCTCAGCGCTTCCGCCAGAACATGATGCGGGGCCTGAAGGTGGGCGGGGAGATCGTCGTCGCCCACGACGCCAAAGAAAATGCCCTGCATGCTTTCTACCAGGACCTTCTAGGCCATGAACGGCCGGTCTCCTGGGCTTTTGATTTGGCCCAACTGTATCAGGGGGCCAGGCAGGTGGACGGGCCGGCGCTTACCGCCCAATTCGAACTAAAGGAGATAAAGGCTGCTGTAGATGGGATGGACCGCTCGAGTGCGCCTGACCCTGACGTCCTCGGCCCTTCCTTCTACAGGGTGGCTTGGCCCACTGTCCAGAATGCCATGCTGCGCCTGTTCGCTGCCGTCCACGAGCGTAACGCGCACCTGGGGGCAATCATACGGTGCTGCTGCCCAAGGCTGAAGGAGTGCTCACCCTAGCTCCTTTCGTCCCGCCTCTTTGCAGAATTGTTCCATGAAGACGGTGTGCAAAGCTCTCACGACCCGCTTGAAAGGGCAGATCGGCTCGTTGGTGGATGAGAACCAGTCAGGTTTCCTGTCTGGGCGCAGCATCTCAAAATTTTCTGTCTTTGCCACCGAACTGGTTCAATGCTGCTTCAAGAGGAAAGTCCAACTCTGGTCCTGAAGTTGGACTTCTTGAAGGCATTTGATTCTATCAACTGGTTGAGCCTCATGCCTCTTCCTCCTGGTTGCATTGCGGACGTCCTGCTGCAACAACTGATCAGGAAGGACCCCCTTCTGAGTCACCCGCTCCTCGACGGGGAGCCCTACCCCGTTCTGCAGTATGCAGACGACACCCTGATCATCTTGCGGGCTGGTGAGGCTGCTGCGAACCGTCTCAAGCTGCTGCTGGATCAGTTCGCCGCGGCGACCGGCCTGGCCATCGATTTTCACAAGAGCACCTTGGTTCCTATGAATGTTGGCAGCTGAGCTTGATCGTATCCGGGCGGTATTCGGCTGCCGTGTTGAAGGCTTCCCACAAGCCTACCTCGGCCTCCCTCTCTCGGCGAAGAAGCTCAGTTTGCGCACTTTGCCCCCATGATCGCCAAGGTCGACAAGTACCTGTCTAGGTGGGCTGCTATTCTGCTCTCCTCTGGAGGGCGCATCGTCCTGCTGAATGCGGGGCCTTGGAGTTGGAGCTGCCCCTAGCTCTGCTTCGCGCTATCGAAGGGCTGTGGCGCGCTTTCCTCTGGGATGTCAAGGAGAACACAAGTGGATCTAGGTGCATTGTTGCTTGGTACGCCGTCTTGAGGCCAAAGCGCGAGGGCGGCCTGGGGATTAAGCGCCTTGCTGCTAAGAACGAGAGCCTACAGATGAAACTGATTCACAAGCTGCTGCATGCCGACCGGGATGCCCCTGGCCCCGTTGGGCGTGGGACTCGAACAACAGACGCCCACTTGCTGTTGGAAGCACCTCCAGGGCCTGCTCCCCCTTTATCGCAGCATCTCTCTCGGCATGGTCGGGAATGGCCGGAACACTGCCCTTCTGGCTCGATACCTGGATCGGCAATCGCCCGCTTCCAGCTCCTGTCTCCCCATCTGGCGGGGCTCTCCCTCACAAACGGCAAGGACGTGAGGTCCCTCTCCAGTTGCAGAAAAAAGAATGCCGCCCTGGACGCCTCTGCTCTCTACAGGCTCAGGAATGGACGCCTTCGTTTGGCAAAATCACGCCCCATCCAAAGTGCAGTTCTTTGGTTGGTTGCTGTCGCGTGGTCGCATCCAATCGAGGGTTGCGCTGCTGAAGAAGAACATCCTCTCGGAATATATGAGGCGCGGTCTGCCCCATTTGTGGGCATGCGTCCGAGACGGCGGACCACATCATCTTTAGCTGCAGATTCACGTCTGTATTCTGGGCGAGGCTGGGGTACACCTTCCCAGCTGCTGCTGACACCCGCCAGCTCCACTCCTATGGTGCTGCTGCACCCACCGGGGTGCCAAGGGACACCGCGAACACTTTCACCCTTCTTTGCTGCTGCTGGAACTTGTGGAAGCACCGCAACGTGGTGGCCTTCAGGGAGCAGGACCCCAGCCTCCCTCTCCTTGTCAAAATGTGCTGCGACGATGCTCATCTTTGGAAAGCTAGACTCCCTGTGGCTCACGAGATGGATGCCGCTGCCTGGCTCGCTGCCCCCTCGTGCTGGTTGTTAGATGTATATATCTGTATATTATATTTCTCCCATATGTTAGGTGCCTTCCTGCATATTTGTTCTATACATGTACTATATATTGTGGCCTTTGGTCCCCAGATAAATATAACTTTGTCTATTCCTAACATGGTATGAGAGCCGGTTTTAGGGTTTCTGTACCCGCCGGTCCTCTGTTTGTAATAGTCGCCACCGTCAGCTCGCCCCGGCCACCGCCGGTTCCCGTCCTGGCCGTCTGCGTCGCCGCCGCAATCTGGGCCTGTCCCGATCCAATATGCAATCCCTCCTTTTTTTCTTCCACGTCTACTACTCTACATCAACGGGAAACTGCCACCGATCCGATCTAGGCCCCGCCACCCCCGTCCTCTTCCGTCCTCGATCTACGCGCCGCCTGTCTGGCCGTCCTTTGCTTCTCAGCACCTACACACCTACACTCCTTGCCATCCGCCCGATTCACACGCGGTCGTTGTTACCCCCTGACGCCGCCCGTCCCTGACTGGCCGGGGCCACCCCACCACCCGCCTGGAGCTGCCCTCTGCTGACTGCCTGCAGTTGCCGTCCGTCTGCATCGAGCAGCAGCTGCAGAACTGGTCAAACCTGCAAGCTGCTGTCCCGCCTAGAGCAGCCTGTAGCTGCCCATCTGCATCGAGCCCTCCTGCAGCTGTCCGCCCGCCTGGTCGCCGGCGCGCCCGCCCCTCCGGCTCCCCGTCCTCCCTCTGTCCGCTAGGTTCCTCTCCGCCCGCCCAGCTGCCCTTCAGCTTCTACATCGAGCCACCGGTCAACTGCTCTGCTAGATTCATAAAAAAAATTGAGAGAGATGTCTTCTGCATCGGGTTATGTTGCGATTCCTCGCTGCCCGGTGATCTTCGATGGTGCGAATTACCCTGATTTCACTGCCTTTATGCGCGTCCACATGCGCGGTCTCCGTCTTTGGGGTGTGCTCTCCGGCGAGGTATCCTGTCCGCCGTGCCCCCTGCTCCTGTGCCCCCTCTTCCGCCGACGCCGATTGTTCTCGGTGATGATGCTTCTCAGGAGGCCAAGGATGCTGCTCAGAGTGCTGATGATCGTGCTATTGCTGCTTATGACCTGAAGTTCAAGAAGTAATCTTCTGATCTTGAGGCCTATCGACATGCTCTGACTGCTTACACTCAGTGGGTTGATGAGGATGCTCGTGCTGCTGCTGTCCTCACCTCCAGTGTTCTGCCTCAGTATGCTGCTGAGTTCATGAGTCTCCCTACTATTGCCGCTCAGTGGGCCCATCTTTGTCAGCGCTATCAGCCATCTGGGGATGCTCTTTACCTGTCTGTGGTTCGCCAGGAGCATGCTCTCCAGCAGGGTGATTCTACTATTGATGAGTTCTATACTCAGAGTGCTGCTATCTGGCGTCAGCTTGATTCTCTTCGTACTGCTATTTGTGGCACATGCTCGTGCTGCCAAATTGTGCGCTCGGATTTGGAGTTTCACCGCATCTATGAGTTTCTGTCTCGGCTTCGCCAGGAGTTTGAGCCTCGGCGTGCTCAGCTGAATGCTCGTGGTCGTGTTCCGCTCTCCGAGGTGTTGTCTGAGCTTCGGGCTGAGGAGACCCGTCTCCGTGGTGCTGGTCTTCTTGCGGTTCCAACTGTGCTTTCTACTCGTGGTCCTTCTATGCTGTCTGTTCCCTCGTCTCAGCCGCGGTCCTCTGTGCCACCGCCGATACTACCCACTCCTCCAGGTCAGGGTCAGAGTCAGCACCAGCAGTTTTAGGGTCAGAGTCAGCACCAGCAGTTTCAGGGCCAGAGTCAGCACCAGCAGGCTCGTGGTCAGGGTCGCCGTGGTTCTCTTCGTCACTGCTCTTACTGTAACAAGGATGGCCACACTTGGGCCACCTGTTATACACGGGATCCCAGCTTACGTCAGCAACACCAGGCTCGTGGGCAGTCGGCTCCTTCTGGATCTTCAGCAGTTGCTCTCTATGATCAGGACATTATCAGGAGTCTTCGCGGTCTGCTTGCTGCTACAGGCTCTTCTTCGACAGGCACTGCTGGTTCTGTGACTGATTCTTCAGGCACTGTGCGACCACCACCTTCTACACAGTCAGGTACGTCCCCATGGTATCTGGATTCTGGAGCTTCTTTTCATATGACCTCTGAGTCTTCCTTTCTGTTCGCTCTTCGTTCTCTCCCTTCTCCTGTCCGTGTTTTCACAGCTGATGGTACCTCTCTCCCTGTTTCTAGTCGGGGCACCCTTTCTACTTCTTCCTTTTCTGTTCCTGATATTTATCATGTCCCTCTTCTTACGATGAATCTGTTCTCTGCTAGCCAGCTTATTGACTCTGGTTGTCGCGTCATTCTTGATGCTGATTCTTATGTTGTCCAGGACCGTCGCACGCAGGCCCTGGTTGGAGCTGGCCCTTGCAACCGTGACTCTTCAGGACTTTGGGAGTTAGACTGGCTTCGTGTTCCTTCCACTGCCACTTCATCTGTCAGTTCTTCTCTGGTCGTCGCCTCTGCTACCAGCTCCTTTCAGCAGTGGCATCATCGTCTTGGTCACCTTTGTGACTCTCGCCTGTCGTCCTTAGTTCATCGTGGTCTTCTGGGGTCTGTCTC
The DNA here is from genome assembly GCA_916181665.1 of Avena sativa. NCBI lineage: Eukaryota > Viridiplantae > Streptophyta > Magnoliopsida > Poales > Poaceae > Avena > Avena sativa. The sequence goes on along the minus strand of OV702282.1, from coordinate 463,150,524 downwards.
AGGAGATGGGTCTTTGCATTGTCAGGGCTGTAGGTTGGGTAAACAGATTCAGCTTCCCTATCCTACTAGCGCGTCTGTATCTCAGCGACCTTATGATTTAGTTCATTCCGATGTTTGGGGTCCGGCTCCTTTCGCTTCGAAAGGGGGCCATCGCTACTATATTTTATTCATCGATGATTTTTCTCGGTACACTTGGTTGTATTTTATGCGCTCTCGCAGTGAAGTTCTCTCCATGTATCATCGTTTTGCGGCCATGGTCCGTACTCAGTATTCTAGCCCATTCGTGTATTTTGTGCTGACTCTGCTGGTGAGTATATCTCCCAGATGTTGCGAGGTGTTCTTGCTGAGCAGGGCACCCTTGCTCAGTTCTCTTGTCCTGGCGCACATGCCCAGAATGGCGTTGCTGAGCGTAAGCATCACCATATTCTTGAGACCACTCGCGCTATGATGATTGCTTCTTCTCTCCCGCCGCATTTCTGGGCTGAGGCTGTCGCTACGTCGGCTTATCTCATCAATATTCAGCCTTCTGCTGCCTTGCAGGGTGGTATCCCTCTTGAGCGCCTATCTGGATAGTCTCCAGACTACTCCATGCTTCGCTTGTTTGGTTGTGTTTGCTATGTTCTCCTTGCTCCTTGCGAACGCACCAAACTGACAGCTCAGTCTGTTGAGTGTGTCTTCCTTGGATACAGTGATGAGCATAAGGGCTATCGCTGTTGGGACCCTGTTGGTCGTCGGATGCGTATCTCTCGTGATGTTACTTTTGATGAGACGCGTCCTTTCTATCCTCGTCCCACCATTGGTACTTACCCGGTGGAAGATATCTCTTTTCTTCTCTTTCCTGACACACCTCCTTCTACACCTATTGTGTCTTCTTCAGGATCTCCTCCCCCTGCTGTCTCTTCTTCGACACCGTCCTCCTCTGCTCTGTCTAGTTCTCCTAGTTCTCCTCGTTCTCCGGAGTCTTTCTCTACTATTCCCTCTTCTTCATCGTCGTCTCTTGCGTCGTCTTCCTCTGATGATCTTCCCTCTACTCGTCCTGCTCGTCAGCGTCGTGCCCCCAACCGTTACTCTCCTAGTCAGTATGGTCTTTTTGTTGCCTCTGAGCCGACTTCTTATCGGGATGCTGAGCATCATCCTGAATGGCAGCTAGCCATGAGGAGATTGCTGCGCTTGAGCGCACTGGCACCTGGGATCTTGTTTCTCTCCCTCCCGGTGTTCGTCCTATCACGTGTAAGTGAGTCTATAAGATTAAGACTCACTCTAATGGATCTCTTGAGCGTTATAAAGCGCGTCTTGTGGCTCGTGGTTTTCAGCAGGAGCATGGTCGTGACTATGATGAGACCTTTGCTCCTGTGGCTCATATGACCATTGTGCGTACTCTTCTTGCTGTTGCTTTTGTTTGTCACTGGTCTGTGTCCCAGCTTGATGTTCAGAACGCCTTTATCAATGTTCAGAACGCCTCCTCCTGGGTATTCTGTTCCCGAGGGGATGGTTTGTCGTCTTCGACGTTCTCTTTATGACCTCAAACAGGCCCCTCGTGCCTGGTTTGAGCGCTTTGCTTCTGTAATGACTGCTGCTGGTTTCTCCCCTAGTGCTCATGATCCAGCGCTGTTTGTTCACACTTCTCCTCGTGGACGCACTCTTCTTCTTCTCTATGTTGATGATATGATCATTACTGGTGATGATCCTGAGTATATCGCCTTTGTTAAGGCCCGTCTTCGTGATCAGTTTCTTATGACTGATCTTGGTCCTCTTCGATACTTTCTTGGGATTGAGGTTTCCTCCACTTCTTATAGCTTTTACATCTCCCAGGAAAAGTATATTCAGGATCTTCTTGCCCGTGCTGCTCTTGGGGATGAGCGCACTGTTAAGACTCCTATGGAGCTTAATGTTAAGCTTCAACTTACTGATGGTGATCCTCTTTCTGATCCGACGCGTTATCGTCATCTTGTTGGGAGTCTTGTCTATCTTGCTGTCACTCGTCCTGACATCTCTTATCCTGTTCATATTCTGAGTCAGTTTGTTTCTGCTCCTACCACTGTTCACTATAGTCATCTTCTTCGTGTTTTTCGTTATCTTCGTGGTACAATCACTCGTCGCCTTTTCTTTCCTTGTTCCAGCCCCCTCCAGCTCCAGTGCTATTCGGACGCTACGTGGGCGAGTGATCCTTCGGATCGTCGTTCACTTTCTGCTTACTGTGTGTTTCTTGGTGGTTCGCTCATTGCTTGGAAGACGAAGAAACAGACATCGGTTTCCCGTTCGAGTGTTGAGGCTGAGTTGCGTGCTATGGCCTTGTTGACTGCCGAGGTGACCTGGTTACGGTGGTTACTTGCGGATTTTGGGGTCTCTATTACCACACCCAGTCTGGTTTTGTTTGACAGTACAGGTGCTATTAGTGTTGCACGTGATCCGGTCAAGCATGAGCTTACCAAACATATTGGTGTTGATGCTTTCTATACACGTGCTCAGGTGCAGGCTCAGGTGCGCTTCAGTATGTGTCTTTAGATTTACAGTTGGCGGATTTCTTCACGAAGGCACAGACCAGAGCGCAGCATGATTTCTTACTCACCAAACTCAGTGTTGTGGATCCACCATGAGTTTGAGGGGGGTGTTAGATGTATATATCTGTATATTGTATTTCCCCCATATGTTAGGGGGCTTCCTGCATATTTGCCCTGTACCTGTACTATATATTGTGGCCTTTGGCCCCCAGAGAAATATAACTTTGTCTATTCCTAACACTGGTCGCTTGTTCCCTCTACCCCTGCTTCCCTTTTCCTCCCTTGTAAAGACCCATGGGTCTTCTATAAATGAAAATATTCAGGTGGGGGGTTTTCTCCCTCCCCCGGTGACCATTTAATTTTTTTTTTGGATGAATCTAGATACTATTTAGTAGTATATAGATTCATCCAAATTTTGACAAAACCGCGACATCTATTCTGAGACGAAGAACGTACTATTGATAGCTTACGGTTGGTCTCAATAATCAATAAAAGTGCATAAGAAGTTTTGAAACCAATCCCACCAGCGGCGTGCCAGCCGAACAACTCATGCTGTTCGAGGCCAACCTCTACAATGGATCCAACTTCGCGCCGACCATCGCCTGCTGCCAGTTCGTATTCTTCATCGTCGTCCGCAAGAAAGTCCTGCTTGCAAGGTGAAACTGCAACTTAATACCCAGATCTCTGACTTGTCATTTGTGGCCATAGAATCCCGTCGTGGATAAATTTGATTGATATGCATTACCATCAGTTGATGTTGTAGTCGATATCCGAGCAGGTTGATCACAAGCAGAATCATATAGGACATGTGAAATTAAATTTTGGTTTGCCATTGTGTTTCTTATAGTGTAATTACGATTGTTGTGGCCAGCTGAGGTAAGAGTGAAGAAAGATGCTAGAGGATTTGATAAGAGAAAAGCGAGAACATTACTCATTCTACCATTGGGAGCGACACTCAAGAGATAGGCCCTAGCCCACTGAGCACCGAGCAATGGTGCTCACCGCGCTTTATGAACATTCAGTTCAACAGGGGTTTCAGTGACGTCCGACAAGCACAACCTGAAGGAAAAGCTCGTTAAAGAGTGGATGGTCAGCCAGAAGGTCCAACTCGGCCAAGTGCTCAAGCGGAAGATCTATAACTGCCTAGAATTTAATCCAAGAAATAATGTCAGCAGTACTTCGATACTCCATTTTTCTTGTCTTATGGTCACGTGTAAGTTTTAGTTGTTGTACCAAAGAACTGAAATAGATCAAAGTCAGCCTTTCTGAGCAGACTTGAGCCTGGCTACTTCTGTATCTTAACTTGGCTCTGGGGATACGGTTCCATTTTTGTAGGCTACGGTGGGATTTTGTTAGCCTTTTCATAGCTAGTATCTCCTCCCTATAAAGTCGGCTCCGACTCTTCTCAATGTGCCGGATTTTTTTTTCTAGATACCGTGGCTTTTCAAAATTAGTATTTCCTCCGATCTATCACTAGTACACAGGTAGGCCTCTAACACCGGTTCGTAGGGGCCTCTAACACCAGTTACAGACCCCTGTTGAGGGTTCGGTGTTAGAGGCCCCCCTTTAACAGTGGTTCTTATACGAACCGCTGTTAAAGGGTGGAGCACGTGGGGCTGTCGCAGTGCTCAGCCTCCCTTTAACAAGTTCTCTACCGCGGCAGGAAAACGGCATAAATCTCTGTCGCGGCAGATTTCTGCCGCTGCCCCGTTTTGGGCGGATTTCTGCGGCACGGCGGGGACCGGGGGGATCGATCGCGAGAGGTATACACATATATCGTCGGTATATACGAGTACATGAATAATTAAGCAACTATTATTATACACAAATATCGTCATTGTGGTATTCTCCGTACACATTGAAGCATCAAGTACAAGACAAACGCGTTCAATTATATATACAATATAACATCTCCGTACACGTTCATTTTTTATATCTAAAGAGTTCTCCGCCAGGCGTGAAGACCTCATCAAGTATGAACCCCGCCAATTTCTCTTGAATGGCTCGTATGCGGTTAAATGGTAGGAGTTTGTCCCGCATCCGTTCGATCTAAATATATATGAAGAATGAGGTCAATATATATATATATATAAAAATAAAACTCAACACAACTGATGGTAATAAAATAATGTTGTGTACTTCATTTACTTACTCTAAGCTGTTCTAGTGCGGCTTGGCCCGTCGCACATATCGTGTTGCGAATGAACTCGCAAACATAGTATCCACATAAGTTATTGTCGAGTCCCTGATGCGCGCACTTTACAAGAATAGAGAGTTTAATCAAAATAATAATTAATAAAGCATGATATAATAGAATTGGAAGCAGAATCAAAGAGATACGCAGACCTAGCTGGCTAGTATTACTTACATTTTGATCTACAAATTTTAGTTCTTCTGACCATTCACCCACGGCCCTGTCCGTGAACCTTCTCCAAACCCTGTCCGGCAAAGAAAATGGATAAATGAGTAATTAACTACTTGTTGTCACGAAAGTTGCCGATCTAGTGCGATAATATGATTGATATTACCTCTGGAGCATCTCTTTAAAGTCTGCCCATAGCTCTTGGTCTTTTCGTAACGAGTCCATGACAAGGACTTTTTCTGCGTCAAGTTGAATGACTAGCATAATAAAGTAGAACCTGCGCACGCATAACTTATCATCAGTTACACTTAACATCGAGTAAGCTGAAACAGAATGTGTACAAGGGGGGTAACAGTACTCACGAGAAGTTGTAAGGCAATAGTATTTCCCTTTTGGTTTGTTGTCTCAGTGAAGACCTTAGCAAGAAATCTTATGTTTGCCCGGGTCTGTGTTTTACCACTTCTTCATGAACTCTATTTGGGTCAACGGACCCAATGTCAAAAGGGCCTCCTTTCATCCATTCCATAACCTTTTTCCTGCATAATAGTATATACATATATGGTGAGCATATATATACATGCAATTAATGAATTGAATGAGATGAGATAGAAATTACAGAAATAGTACTTGCACATAATAAAGGCTGATGGCAGCTTTGTTGAGTTCCTTCTGATTGAATAGAAAATGCAAGTCTTGAATGTTGAAGGCAATCTCGTCGTATCCGCACAAGAAAATCTCATCTCTTATATGCATCGTGATCCATTCTACCTTTCTCGTCTTGCAGAAATCAAGGTACCACTTGTGCAATCTTCGCATCTTTGTTGGTAGATTCTTGAGCTCCTCTTTCTTGACGAGATTCTTTCCGTACTTCCATGGCTGTATGGGGTTGACATCGCCTTTGGGCAAGTTGTCTCCCATGAGGTTCAAGTATGCAATGTAAGTCATCCCCATCTCATTGGCCTTTCTTTGTAGCTCTTCCTCGTAATCATTTACAGGAGGAGCTATCCGTGTGTCGAACACTTGGAGCGGGGCGCGCGATTGGTTTTCCTACTCTCCGAGCATGGGAACTGTTTTCTGGGGTGCCGCACGACTACTACTTTCATACTCCCTCCGCTTTGTATCCCCCTTCATAATCTGGCACTCGTAGTCCGGCACAAGTGGGGTTTCAGGTTTCAAAAGATTATTGTAAAACTTCTCCACCACCGCCGGATCTATTTTCTCCTTTGGCTCGGCTCGTCTAGGTGCAAAGAATTTCTTGACCTCTTCTTCCGAGATCCTCTTGGTCTCCTCGTCACTGCGATTCCACGGTAATACCGGCAATGTCTTGGCGGAAGGCTGTGGGACGTAGTTTCTTGAACTCTTCGGCGTATGGTTTCCTGCGGATTTCTTTGCGGAAGTGCTAGTGCTCTTCGTGGCAGTGCTCTTCTGCTTACGCTGACGCGCAAGAGATGGTTGGCGCGCCGGAGATGGCTGGCACGTAGGAAATGGCTGGCGCGCCGGAGATGGCTAACGCGCAAGAGATGGCTGAAGCGCCGAAGACGGCTGACGCAGCAGAGACGACAGGGGAGTATTCTGATGACCCGAAGATAGCTGAGGCGGCTCAGACTGCTGACGCTGCGGAGACGGCGGGGGTGCTAGTGGCCTCCAATTTGGAAGCATGATGTGTCCCTTCTTCCAAAGAATGGTTGTTTTCATTGCAAATTTGAGTTGAATTTCCCCTTCACCTGTAGCATGGTCAAGCTGTGCTTCCTCATATTCCTTCACAACCTCAGCCACCCCGACAATAGCATAGACATCTGGAATCGGTCGACAGTGGTAATTTCCACCAGCTACAGGAGGTAAGGCATAGCCGACCGCCATCTTAATGGATAAGCCCATTAATCTCACATGCAACTCAGCGTGTTCTCTCTCCGTGATCTCATCCACGGGGTATCGAGGACCCACCATTTCAAGCGTGGGCTGCACGTTCTCCATGGAAGCCACGCTGCTTTTCTGCACAGAGTCTGGGCCGCCGGCAGCTTCTAATGCAGGCTCTTCGTGTCGCTGAGATGGGCCGGTAGCTTGTTGGCTCTTTTGTGCATTCACTTGCGCCTGCAGCGCCACAAGTGCATGTTCTATCTGTGTCATCCGATATGTACGCTTTTTTTATTTTCTGCCGCGCCATTTGTAAGAGTTGCCCCACTCGGCAAACCCATCCTTCCACGCCATACCCCCTGTGCCTCATGCAAGTCCAGGGTGTTCTTTTTACCGATGGCGCGTGTCAGCTGGTCATTCTCTCTGTCGGGATGGAAGGTCCTGGCGGCTGTTTCCTTGTATGCCAAGATGACTTCAGTGACGGGTTTGGCAAGAATTGTTGGGAAGATACACAATCCCGTTTCTAGGTCCAACCTTGCCCCAATTCCGTAGAACCAAGTCTTTGCACGTAGGTCCCACCCATATGTCTAGGGTGTGATCCCTCTAGCGCGCAGGGCCTTCTCAGCTTCCTCCCACTTAGGCCTCTGAGATATGTAGCCACCTGACCCCGTCCTCTGGTGATATTCCTTCTTCTGGGCATTTAGCGTATTGGTTTCTGACCTCTTTGTAGCTATAGCACCTTCCTTGTACGCCACAAATTCGGGCCAGTGAGGTCTTATCTTCGCATAATATGCGTCTTCGAAATCTGGAGTCTCGCAAGCTTTGACAAATTTGTTCAATTTTGTCTTCGAGTTGCGAAAAGCGTTAGCCATCTTCTTTAAAGTCCACTCTTTGACCTTTTCCTTTATAACCGGTTTATTTTCATCCTCCTTTGGTGGTAGGGTGAAATTTACCAACATCGAATTCCAAAGCGTTTCTTTGGATCTTTCATCGACAAAGGTACCGTCGCCCTTGTTTGGCTTATTCCAATATTCAATTATGATTGGGATTTGGTCCCTAACAAGAACTCTAGCCTGACGTATAAATTTTTCTGTGGCCTTCTTGGGCTCCATCGGCCTGCCATCAACACGGACTGTTTTGATCGTGAACTTTGCACGATCTTTCAACCGATGGCTCGCGCCTTGCTTGATCTTTTTCGTAGAATAAGATTGTTGCTGGCTGGTCGATCCGAAGGGCTAAAATAAGAAAGAAGCGTTAATTAATACATGTACATATATATACAAATCAATCGGTGCAAATCAACAGAGGCTTAATCCATAAATATACCTCGACGGACTTTGTAATCACTAAAGTACATTCACCGGAGTCGTCATCTTCTCCATGACTAGTTGAGCTGTCATCATGTTCCTCCAAGTTCAGATATTGTGAGGTGTCCTCGTGGATCATGTTCTCCATTATTTCTCCCTCTTCAAGGTTTCTACTTAGTGGATCCATAGTTTCTAAAACAATAATATTATCTAGAGTAAGAGAAACATTGAAGTGGACTTGGATTCATACACAAATATACGTATTATTCATACAAAAATACACAAATAAACACATAAATGAAATTAAAACCCTAAGCATGCTTGATAATTTTAAACGAGGTCCGAGGGGTTCAAACCCTAATTCGGAGAAATCCCGGATGCATATGAGAGGGTTCATTATGTTCTTCTAATTAAACTTGTCATGTAAGTTGATTAACAATGCATGATTATAGCTTAAATAGATAGTTCTCATTTTTCTGAACATTTTGATATATTATTTGTATTTTACTGACTTATAAATAATTAGTTATTAAATTTACAAGATTTAAATATTTTCTGAAATTATTAAACCAGTTATTACGTAAGCCTGACGTCAACACACCCAAACATATTTCTCACCAAAACAGGGGCTAGCCACAGTGGCTGATGCGTGGGACCGTGGCCACGTCACAGCCACACAGGCGCCACACGGGCTCACCGGAGGATGCTCCAGACGGCGGCGGCTGGCGGCGCTGGAGAGCGACCTAGGGCGCGCAAGGTAGCGGGTTCGCCTCAGCGTGATGCAGCCTACCTAAAACGGGCGGCGCCGCTACCTAGGGGTCACCGGAGCGACGTTAACGACGACGGCCAGCGGCGGCGCTTGCAGAGCAGCGAGGCGATGATAGCTCCGAGCGAGAGGGAGCGAGCGGAGTGGCGGATGAGCACCGTGGGTCTACCCGAGGGGTCTGCGAGGCCGGACGAGGTCAGAAACGGCGACGGTGGTGGTCGTCGGGCTCGGAGAAGAAGCGATGCTTGGGGGTCGATTGCGGATGCCCCCGTCGATTCCTTGGACGCGTAAGAACAACACGACGAGGCGGCGGCAACGGCGTGGGTGGGCACGACGGCGACGATGGCGTGGGTGGGTGCGACGGCGTCGTCTCCTCTCTCTGTGCTCCTCTGCTCCTCGATCTGGCTGGGGGAAGAGGAAGAGGAGGTGCACGCGTTATAACCCCCCTTTAACACCGGTTCAGAACCGGTGTTAAAGGGGGTGGGTGCACGCGAAACAAAAATACCCCCCTTTAACACCGGTTCGTGGCTGAAACCGGTGTTAAAGGGGGGGGGGGGTGCACGCGCTGGAACCGGTGTTAAAGGGGGGGTCATTTATTTCGTACATTAAAGGGGGGGCATTTTTAATTCAAAAAACAGGATAGAATTTAGAAAATTCATACATTTTTCATTTCAACTCAGAAAAATATGAATAATATATCATAATTTTCAAAAAAATAAGACTACCCATTCATATAAAAACATTTTATAGTAACTGTAGATGAAATTTTTCAAAATGATTAAAACACTTACATATGAATTTTGATTATTCAATTAAGACAAAAATAAAATAGTCAAACCCTAAAACTTTGAACTTAAGAAATATTAAGCATCTGAAAAGGAATCTAACCCTATTTTATTAGAGAAAATCATATTTTATTTTGTTTTAACATTTTTGAATTGTTTGGATATTTAAATTTAGCATCTTTTGTATACTTTGGAATCTGACAAAACTTTCAACATTAAAATTGTTTTCATTTGAATAACTAATCCTAAAACATTTTTTGTTTTAAAAAATAAAATTCTAACTATTCAAACTAGTAACAAATGAGAAAGGGCGAGCAGAATGCGTGGGAGGAAAAGGGCGGGAAGAAATTTTATTACGATAGAACTGGAATTAAAGTACACAACGCAACTAACAAAGCACGACTGAAAATTAAGATATATAGAAGAATTGAAAATTAAGATACATAGAAGAACTGAAAATTAAGATACATGGCCATATTAAGTCACAATCGGCTGAACTTGTTTTGGAATGTTGAAGTGATTCAGTCATGCTCCTACCTACACCTGTAATACTCGCCACTATAGTCGTCATACTCGCCGCTGCCGTCGTCGTTGTCGTCGTCGGGGCCGCCATAGTTGAACCTTGAAGGCTGAGTACGCGTGGGATGGACTTGAGGGTAGCGCAGACGAGGGTTAGAGTCGGCGGCAGTGTCGTAGGCCATGACGCTCTGGAGAGTCCGACCGCGCCACCACAGCCGATGGCCGGCCTCGTTGAAGTTTGGAGGATGTGGGCCGTCCTCCTCGTGCCTGGCGAGCGCCCTCTCACGCCGATCCCCGAAGAAGGCTTCCCAAGTCAGGAAATAGTCGGATGCCAGTTGGGATTCCTCCGCTGCTCCGGCGTGAGCTCGAAGTAGTAGTGGTTCGTGATGACCATCCTGCGCGCCACACCTAGAGGGACAGGAGAAATCGGCACGCCTCCGGCGCTCAGCATCCAGCCGACGGGGACACAGTAGCCCGGCAGGCAGGGGTAGTTCGAGACGCAAAGCGCCTCCGCCTCCCTGGGGGTTAGTGGTATGGTGGAAGCCATGGAAAAGAGTGATGAGGTTGCATATATGACTCTAGAGATGTGCAATGACAATGGAGGCCAACCTTACATATATATAGTGAGAAATGGCAGGAAGATAACTGAAGGGAAGAACTGGCGGGAAAAACTGGTGGGAAGAACTGACGGGAAAAATGGCGGGAAGAACTGGCAGGAAGAAATGGCGGGAAGAAATGGCAGGAAGGAAAATGGCGGGAAGAAAAATGGCTCATTTAATTCATATAGTGTTAACAGAAGAAATATGACATTGATTTCCATGTTGAGATACATATGTGTGCCAAAAATGTCTCAATTAATACATATAGTCAATCTTATGATCTTGTCGGCTGTAACCATGGAGTATTAGTACCGTTTAACATGATGGTTGGGTCAGTCTTCACTTTGAAGGGCGGAATTTCATCAAACTTATTATAATGTTCTGACATGTCTATCTTGTCCTCCACTCCCACGATGTTTCTTTTCCCTGAAAGAACTATGTGACGCTTTGTCTCATCGTGTGATGTATTTGTTTGCTTATTTTTTTTCTTTTTTTTCGGTTTCATAGACATGTCCTTCACATAGAAAACCCGAGCCACATCATTGGCTAAGACGAATGGTTCGTCTAAGTTCTTGTCTACCTTCATAAGATTGTTGAGATCCACTATTATCATTCCGTACTTCTTGTGTACATCAACCCCTCCTCCTGTTAGCTTGACCCATTTGCACCGAAACAAGGGGACCTTAAAATTAGGTCCATAGTCAAGTTCTCATATCTCCTCTATGAACCCACCACTACGCAAATCAACTTTAGAAAACATGGTAGAGCCACTCAATTCATCAAGCATGTCATCCAAACGTGGAATAGGATGATGATATCGAATAGTAATATTATTGATAGGTCTACAATCAGTACACATGCGCGAAGAACCATCTTTCTTCGGTACCAAAATAATAGGAACAACACAGGGGCTAATACATGGTATTTTGCCCATTGTCTTCTGCTGCATCGAAGCGGACACCACTATTTTAGTTGGTGCTCTTTTTATCTTGGCATATCGTGTAAAATGTATTCCCATTTATCTCGTACCCTTAGAAAGTACATACAGTCGAAGATGGTGTCCTGGCCAACAAGTATAGCTGATCTCCAACAGTGGTGTTATTCGTGAGAAGTCTTTGCAGCCAGCCGCCAAAACTCGCCATGTGTTCACTTATAATCCATTCATCAGACTGTCCCGGGTGTTTGAGGCGTATAAAATTCTTGTGTTCATTGATATACGGGGCAACCAAGATAGATCTTTGTAAAACTGTGTAGTGTACTTGATTGAGAGAATGCCCGTCCCTACATATCATTGCTTTACATCCTAGGGTGCCTTTCCCACGCAGTCTCCCCTCATGTCGTGATTCTAGAACACCAATCGCCTTAAGGTCAGGAATAAAGTCAACACAGAACTCAATGACCTCCTCTATTACATAGACCTTGGAGATGCTTCCATCTGGCCTAGCACGGTTATGAACATATTTCTTTAAGACTCCCATATACCTCTCAAAGGGTAACATATTATGTAGAAATACATGACCGAGAATGGCAATCTCTTCTACTAGGTGAACCAGGAGATGCGTCATAATATTGAAGAAGGATGGTGGGAACACCAACTCGAAGCTGACAGGACATTGGGCCACATCTGTCTGTAACCTTGGTAGGCTTTATGGATCAATTACCTTCTGAGATATTGCATTGAGGGATGCACATAGCTTCACAATGGGTACTCGAACATTTTCAGGTAGAAGCCTCCTCAATGCAATCGGAAGCAATTGCGTCATAATCACGTGGCAGTCATGAGACTTCAGGTTTTGGAATTTTTTCTCTGCCATATTTATTATTCTCTTTATATTTGACGACAATACAGAAGGGACCTTGATACTGCTCAGGCATTCAAAAAAGATTTCCTTCTCTGCTTTGGTAAGAGCGTAGCTGGTAGGAGTTAAGTGGCGTCCTTTACCCTTCTCGTTCTCAGGATGCACAGGCTCTTCAGGGTCTTTCATACGTTGCTGGTCCTGCCATGCTTCCGGTGTATCTTTTGTCTTCCCATACACTCCCAGGAAGCCTAGCTGACGAGGTTTAATCTCGTCAATGCCCATTGTTATGGACTTGGGTTTTGGAGAATATGGGGATGCTGGAGATCGCGGAACGGTTAGCAAACAAGCAACACGGGGACACGAAGTTTACCCAGGTTCAGGCCCCCTGAGGGAAAACCCTACTCCTGCTTGTCTGCTCTTGATTATGGCGGAACCGAAGGTTACAGGGGTGCGCAGATGCAATCTGGCGTGGAGGTGTGTATGCGAAAGTATGAGGTCAGAGATTTAGGTCGTGCCCTCCTAGCCTTTATATAGAGTTAGGCAGGTCCCAGGTACAGACCGAGTCGGTTACAGGTTTTAGGGTTTACCCCTTTTAAATTTTCTATCTACTCTAGTCTTGGTCTCCAAGGATCCGAAGGCGTCATGGTCCTTGGCCACCCGAAAGTCTTCATGGGACGGCGTATATTTGCCGTGGGCCTTCCTTGGGCTGGACCAGGTATGCTGATATCGTGTACCCGCGGGGTATAACCATGTCAGTAGCCCCCGAGTGTTCAGTCGAATCGTAGATTTGGCTGAGGACTCTTCAATCCTTCGGGTGCAACTCTGTCTTTCAAGAGAATGTATAGGGATTGTTGATGCGTGTGCCTGACTCTCCCGACGGATCAGAGTCAGTTAGCTGTCTTAGGACAAAACAACACGATCTTCTTAAGGTTCGAGTCCCTCGACTCGAACCCAGAACATATGCTGGCGTAATTCGACTCAGGCCGCGGAGGACTTACAGGAGTGGAATTCCAGTGAATTTAAATGATGTACCCAACGCGTCCGTCGGGATTTTTCATCGCGCCTGTTGGCACGGATTCATACTAGCAGAGTGCAGTCATGTGCGTTACCAGGCCATAAGATGATATCTGTAGGTCTTATCCTTGCGTCGCAGACACAGCATCCGGATGTTTATCACCGCGGAGGTGTTTCGGGTGGCCAAGGAGAATGCTGCTCACTTAGCGTTAATTGGGGCAAAGTTGCCGAAAAAATGTTGCATGCTGATCCGAAGGATCGCAGTCGAAGAATTCATAGGGTGCGCGACCAGCGCTCCCTATGGGAGTAGCCCCCGAGTGTCTGTTCGAGTCATAGACTCGAGCAGAGACTTTGATTCAGCCGTTGTTCAGTTTCAGGTCCGTAGGACACAAATTTTTCGGATGCTTGAATCCACGCTCCCTATGGGAGTAGCCCCCGAGTCCGTAGTGGAGTCGCAGACTCGACGTAGGACTCGAAGAAATAGTTCAGTGCTGTAGTGTTTTGTTTATTTTCGGGTGCGCGGCCAGCGCTCCTGATAGGAGTATCCCCCGAGTAGTTAGTCGAATCGTAGATTCGAGTGAGTACTCTTAGCTTTGTAGCCGAAGAATTGTGACTTTTGCTAGTATAGCTTTTGATGACGCCAGTGCTGACGATCGATGACCTCAAGCGTCTACTGCGCCAGAGATGACGTGACTGGACGAACATGGGTCCCACCTTCTGACCTTGAATTGACCGGTCACGCGCGGCGTGGAGATAATTACGGCGTCGCCTCGATTTCCACGCGTAGTGGACGGCGTGTGAGCGATGGTTCGTTGTGATGTTGACACGTGTATGGTCAGATCTTGCCGTTGGCGTTAGGTCTTCTTGATGGACGGTTATCGTGCATCATCTTCGTCCTTATAATCATTGGGGGAAAAAGTAGTCTGTTTTCACCGCAGCCATTCTTGTTTCACTGCTCCATTGTTCTCTGAGATTTCTTGCTGCGCGCTGGAATATCCTCGGACATTTCCTTCTTCGATCCTACGTTCTCGCCGCCGGCGCCGCCGCACCGCAATGGGGAAGCCGAATAAGTCTTCTTCTGCGGTTGGTACCAGCGCTGCTGGAGGCAAGAAGAGTGCTGCCGCTACCCGTGTCACCGACGGTGGCTGGCGGCGATCGGATACGCGGGAGAGTGATCTCCGCAAGCTTCGTGAGCGAGGCTTGATCCCGCAGGATAGGGAGGTGTTGGAGATATGCCCAAGAGGCAATAATAAAGTGGTTATTACCATATCTTCACACTTATGATAAATGTTTACATACTATGCTATAATTGTATTAATCGGAAACATTAATACTTGTGTGATTTGTAAACATAAAAGAGTCCCTAGTAAAGCCTCTTGTTAAACTAGCTTGTTGGTTAATATATGATCATGGTTTCCTGATCATGAACATAGATATGTTATTAACAACAGGATCATATCATTAGGAGAATGATGTGATGGACATACTCCTATAGATAAGCGTAGCATAAAGATCAAGTCATTTTAAATAGTTCAATTGCTATATGCTTTCTGATACATAGTAACCTAATTCCTTCGACCATGAGATCATGCATATCACCTTTGCCGGATGGATGCTTTGATGACATCAAACACCACACCGTAACTGGGTGGCTATAAAGGTGGCATTGAGTATTCGGAAAGTATTGGTTGAGACACATGGATCAAGAGTGGGATTTGTCCATCCATATGACGGATATATATACTCTGGGCCCTCTCGGTGGAATGTCATCCAATTAGCTTGCAAGCATGTGACTAGCTCACAAGGGATCACATACCACGGGAACGAGAAAAGAGTACTTATCGGTAACGAGGTTGAACTAGGTATGCAGAGATACCGACGATCATAACCTCGGATAAGTAAACTATCATGAGACAAAGGGAAATTGGTATCGTATGTAAGTGGTTCATTCGATCGCAAAGTAATCGTAGAAATATGTGGGAGCCATATGAATTTCCAGATTCCTCTATTGGTTATTGATCGGAGAAGTGTCTCGATCATGTCCGCATAATTCACGAACCGTAGGGAGACACACTTAAGGATTCGACGTTGTTTGAGTAGTTATGGTATTATGAGAAAGAGACCGAATGTTGTTCGGAGTCTCGGATGGGATCCGGGATATCACGAGGTGATCCGGAATGGTCCGGAGAATAAGATTCATATAAGGAAAGTCCCGTTTCGGAGTTCGGAAATGATTCTGGTGTTTTCATCGAGAATGTTCTAGAAGGTTCCGGAATGTCCGGCACTCCGGAGGGGAAGGGGTACATGAATGTGTCATTGCATATTGGAATGATTGCATCATGTACTAAGTGTTCTCGCTGTTCCAAATAAAGGATTAAATTGAATCCCAAACTGAAAAGTCAAACGGCCAGTTTAAAAGTCAAACGGCTAAAACAGGAAAGTGAGGGAAAGAGGAAAGAGGAGGTTGAAACCGACTTGGGGGAGGAGTCCCTCCTCTCCAAGCCGGCGCACCACCCAAGGCCGAGTTGGGGAGGGACTCCCTCCCCTTGGCCGCACCTCCCACCTATAAAAGGAGGGGCAGGGCCCCCTCCTCTAGACACACAAGTTCCTATCCTCTAAATCTAAACCCTAGCCACAGCCTCCGGTTTAGAGCCGTTTTGGTTTAGAGCTTCTAATTGCCCCAGCCTTTGGTTTAGAGCCTTCTAATTGGTGTGTCTAATCCCTAGACCACTAAAGCCTCTCTCATACTCCACCATACTCGCTCCGGCTTAAGGCGAAGCCCTGCGAGATCTCCCCTCTACTTCCGGTACCACGCCGTTGTGCTGCCGGAATCGCGAGGAGAGTGCTAAAACCTCCGCTGCCTGCTGGAACAAGGGAGAGGAAGGTCTTCGTCGAGTACCGAACATGTGACCGACTGCGGGAGCACTGCCGGAACGCAGCGCCGGAAGGATCGTCTACGCGATCTTGAGATCGGCAAGTGTACGACTACATCACCCACGAGAATATGCTCTCGTTAACCGCTTTGGAATCTTCGAGGGTGAGTTCCTCTATCGACTCGTTGCTACAATCTAGTAGATAGATCTTGGCTTGTTTGTTTGTATGCGATAGAAATTTTTTGTTTTCCATGCTACGAACCCCTACAGTGGTATCAGAGCCGTGTCTATATGTAGATCTGTTGCACGAGTAGAACACAATGGTCATTGTGGGCGTTGATGCTTTTATTGTCGATTGCTTCTTGTGTACTTTGCATCTTGCGGTATGTTGGGATGAAGCGGCCCGGGCTAACCTTACATGACATCGTTCATGAGACTTGATCCACGCTTGACATGCAACTTGTATTGCATAAGTGGCTTTGCGGGTGCCTGTTTCTCCTAGCATAGTTAAGATCCAATTTACAACGGGTGATTAACAATACTAGTATCAATGTTGTGGTTCTTGTTCGTAAGTTAGAGCGACACTTATTGGAAGCCCCAAAACCACGTAAAATATGCAAAGAAAATTAGAGGCGTCTAACTTTGTTTTGCAGGGGTGTGCAGTGATGTGATATGGCCATGATTGTGATTATATATGATGTATGCAATGTTCCTTATTGTAAGTCGGCAACCGGCAGGAGCCATATGGTTGTCTTTAATTTCAGTTAAGACCCGCGTGTCTATTCAAGGTAGTTGTAATAGTTGAAGCTGGTGGACGACAACCATGGAGCAGCGTCATTGACCTTGATGCAATGCCGGTGATGATGGAGATCATGTTCGTGCTTGAAGATGGAGATCGGAAGCACAAGAAGAAAGGCCATATCATATTACATATTATGAATTGCATGTGATGTTAATCCTTTATTCATCTTGTATTGCTTAGTAGATGACGGTAGCATTATAAGATGATCCCTCATGCACATGAATTTCAAGTCATAAAGTGTTCACCCTTAGTTAGCACCGTTGCTAAAGCTTGTTGTTTCGAAGCACCACGTGATGATCGGGTGTGTTAGATTCTGCAAGTGTATACAACGTGAGCAAGCCAGATTTGCTCATGCGGAAACTAAGGTTTGATCTTGACGAGCCTAGCATGTACAGACATGGTCTCGGAACACGGAATACCGAAAGGTAGAGCATGAATCATATAGTAGATATGATGAACATGTCGATTGTTCGCCATTGAAACTATATCAACTCTCGTGATGATCGGTTTTGATATGGTGGATTTGGTTCGTGTGATCACTAAAACAATGTGAGGGATATTGATTTGAGTGGGAGTTCACCAAGATTAATTTAATTATTAATTAGAACTCAATTTATCATAAACTAAATCAAAGTGAATTTGTATAGTTGTTGTAGTCATTGGCATCCGTTTACCACCTTGCGCTTAGTTATAATTGAGATGATAGAACTATAGAATTCTGGTTAGTTACTTTACGAACTGGTATCGTATTGTTTTGAAGTGTTAATCTAAAGTTTAAAAGTCCTATTGCAAACTTTCAGTAAGTTCCGGTTACTCCATGAAGTTTAATAATTAGTATTAAATCAAGAGTAACAATTCCAAGTGTTAGTATATAAGTATCATGTTTGTCTCCATGATTCTTGATATTCAAAGGATTCTCCTAATATCAAGGTTATCTAGGATCTGAAAGAGTTGTTTCAGAAACCATGATTTGTGGAAGATATTGTGATATCTGAAATGAAGTTTTGGTTGCAACATGATAGAGTATAATATGGCTAAAGTCATGTTCTCATATTTGATGAGAATTTGCAAAAGGTTGGAGACACTAGTTGTCCTAAACCTCCAAAAGTTTTTGGGAGAGCAACATTATACTCACGATTCACCGTTACAAGCTAAAAGTAGCTTGATCATGGATAATTCCATGATAAGGGTGAATATTTGATGTAGGTAAAATATTTACTACACCAAGAGATTACTAAAGAAAGGAATTTGAAAGAACACCAAACATTTGATGATGGTGATCTAATTCAAAGTGCAAGTCCAAAGACATTGGTATTTAACTATACACGCTTTGGACTATATGTCATATGTATGACTCCACTATTGATGTTGATAGATTCTTTCAAACAGAAAAGGAAATATTGGAAGAAAATCTCATAAGTATATGGCAGAAAGGAAAAGACTAGAATTGTTCAGTTTAAGTATATAGATGATATACATGTTATGGCTATATTCTTTGCTTATTAAACAATGTGGTTCTTAAGTATTTAATACTGAATTTGTTGGTATGAATCGTCATACGAAACAACAGAATTCATGAACTACAGTGGCCTAAGTAATTAGCAAAAGAATATGTGATGATGTTCATCGAGAACAAATAAAGGGTTATTATGTTGCTCGTTAAACATCAAAGCTTGCCTTCAGGATTTGTTTTATCAGGTATTATGAGAACAAAAGGGTTGTTCAAATAATTGGCGTAATCCATAAAAGATGGATGATTCACAAATCTCGTTGGAGAAATCACATCCATAAAACTAGTGCTAAAAATGTCGAAAGACAAATTGATTAAAAGATCACTTAGGAAGTGACATCGCCGTTTAAATTATATTGGAAAGAAAACATGAAGAAAATCCATATGGATGGAATTTTGGAGTCTATTTGATTTTGATCAAATGACGCTTGTGAAACTTTCCTAGAGATAATTAAAACTTCGTTCATAGGCCAAAAGGGAACGAATGACTAGCTTATTGGAACTTGTACATATTGTTGTAAGAAATCCATTATGTGTAGTCAAGAGCGATGGATTTCAACTTCATATGCTTTCTCCAAAAAATTGAGTGAATATATGAATATTTACTTAATAAGGATGAAGTGTGAAATATTTGAAAAGTTCAAAGATTTTCAAGATGAAGTGCAAAATCATTGTAACAAGAATATAAATAGTTTATGATAAGATCATAAAGGAAGATATTTGAGTTACAAGTTTAGCATAATACCTAAGATTTAAGGAATCGTTCCGTGGATTTGCATTTTCCCGAAACACCATAAGAGTATGGAGCGTTCGAGATATGTAATTAAACCTTGTTTGACATGGTAAGATCAAAGGTATAATTCATAAAACTGCCATTATATTTTAAAGATTAAAAGCTTTAGAGACTACCATTTTTCCACTGAAAAGAGCTCCATCATAATCCGTTGAAATGACACCATATAAAGTTATGGTTTGGGATAAAACCCAAGTTGTCCTTTCTTAAACATTGGTATGCTTTGCATAAGAAAGATGTTTGCAACCAAAGTCGGATGAACCTGTCTTTGTATGTTATTTTGAATAACTGTTAAGTATTCCTCCATAACACCAGAGACAAAAGTGTTTGTCGCTTAGAACGTCAAATTTATTTGGGAAGGAATTTTTCGTGAAAAGTAAAGTGGGAGGACAATAGAACTTTGATAAGGTTAAAAGAACCTTAGCTATATGTGCAGAGTTGCGCAGCGCCGAAAAGTGTTCCGGAGGTAGCAACAATGCTCATGGCTCACGTACCTCAAAGGTTGTGGTCACGGAGATCCAAGTTCCTATTGAAACAAGTAGGTCGGGTAAACAATCAAATACCAAGATTTGAGAGTTAAATCGTTATTTGACAATAATGATCCGACTACATGCAAAGAAGCGATGATGGGCCCTGACTCCGTCTAATGTCTTGAAGCCATAAAATCCGTGATAGTTCCATACACGAAAAATCAAGTTTTGAACTTGAAGGACCCTCGAGAAAGGTGTAAGACCTTACAGTCGTGTTTGGATCTATAAAGAAATAGACATGGATGTTTTACATCTATGAAATAGTCGACATGTTGGGAAAAGTTCACAACAATGTTCAAGGATTGACTATGATAAGATTTGATCTTTCATAGTGATATTTAGTCTAGACGGATTAGTGTAGCAACCACTACATATAATTTTGTTATATGGTAAGTTGAATAAACAAAACAAGTTCTTCTAATAGAATTGTTACCTAGGACATGTGAATAACATGGTCCATAGGGTTTTGTTAATTCAAAGGATGCTAAAAGCACATGCAAACTTCAATGGTTGAAGTGAGCATCGCGGAGTTGGAATCTTCACAATGATGAAATTGTTAAAAGAGTTTAAATTCATCGGAGACAATGAAGATGCTTGAATTTGCAAGAAATTAAGTGGGAGCGCTAAGACATATTTCTAATACATTATGTATTAGACATATTGTTGATTGGAAGTGATGTATCCTTTTATTAACACAAGATAAGAATTTCATCTCGATGAAAAACTTAGGCAAAACCCAAATAATTGGCATCAATAGACGCCAATATGGTTGTGCCTGAAGTACATAGATGAGATATTGAATGAGTTCAATATAGAAACTACAAGAAAGGTTCTTGTCGCACAGAAAGGATTGAATGAGTTCAATATTGATGATATATTCAAGTGTATTGACACAGGGTAAGTGAAACAAAGATTCAAGTATAGATTGATACTTGATGTATGAAATCACAAAGAATATTTATATCAATCATACTGTGATATGTACAAATCCAGATATGGCCTATGCTCTAAATGTTATGAGCATATACCAGAATAATTCATAAGATGATCATTGGACAATAGTAAGGATATTCTTATGATCTTTTGGAAGAACTAAGAGTATATTATTTGTAGAAGTGACAAATAGATGGTTAGTTCATTGTAAAAGTACTACATTGATACTAGTTTTGTCGCAAAGTACAAATTAAGTTTATCTCAGTCTAAACTAAGGGTGGCACAATATAATGGAAAGTGAGTTCCATAATGGATTTGGATGAGTTCCAAAGTTAAGACATTGTGACAGATACTACAACAAAAGGCTAAGTATATGACTGCTATTTTAGCAGCAAAAGAGGGCATTTGTGTCAAGTAGTTTGTTATCAAACTAGGTGTAGTTCACAGTGGGATAATACTATGAAGATATATTGTGCGACAATATTATCAACATGTTTTAACCCCAAAGAGCTAAAGGTCTCACCAAAGGACCAAAATTATACAAAGCCATCTCATTAGAGAATGAGTGATGCGTAGAGACGCAAAGACATGCAATTACACACGGACCTGGAAGTGTCAGATCCGGAGATCAGTTGACCACTAGCAATCGTGTACATACAACACCGGAAAGCCATAGGTGTTGAATACACAAAGGTTTGAAACTAGATTATTGACTCTAGTGCAAGTGGGAGACTGTTGGAGATATGCCCAAGAGGCAATAATAAAGTGGTTATTATCATATCTTCACACTTATGATAAATGTTTACATACCATGCTATAATTGTATTAATCGGAAACATTAATACTTGTGTGATTTGTAAACATAAAAGAGTCCCTAGTAAAGCCTCTTGTTAAACTAGCTTGTTGGTTAATATATGATCATGGTTTCCTGATCATGAACATAGAGATGTTATTAACAACATGATCATATCATTAGGAGAATGATGTGATGGACATACTCCTATAGATAAGCGTAGCATAAAGATCAAGTCATTTTAAATAGTTCAATTGCTATATGCTTTCTGATACATAGTAACCTAATTCCTTCGACCATGAGATCATGCATATCACCTTTGCCGGATGGATGCTTTGATGACATCAAACACCACACCGTAACTGGGTGGCTATAAAGGTCGCATTGAGTGTTCGGAAAGTATTGGTTGAGACACATGGATCAAGAGTGGGATTTGTCCATCCATATGACGGATAGATATACTCTGGGCCCTCTCGGTGGAATGTCATCCAATTAGCTTGCAAGCATGTGACTGGCTCACAAGGGATCACATACCACGGGAACAAGAAAAGAGTACTTATCGGTAACGAGGTTGAACTAGGTATGCAGAGATACCGACGATCATAACCTCGGATAAGTAAACTATCATGAGACAAAGGGAAATTGGTATCGTATGTAAGTGGTTCATTAGATCGCAAAGTAATCGTAGAAATATGTGGGAGCCATATGAATTTCCAGATTCCTCTATTGGTTATTGATCGGAGAAGTGTCTCGATCATGTCCGCATAATTCACGAACCGTAGGGAGACACACTTAAGGATTCGACGTTGTTTGAGTAGTTATGGTATTATGAGAAAGAGACCGAATGTTGTTCGGAGTCTCGGATGGGATCCGGGATATCACGAGGTGATCCGGAATGGTCCGGAGAATAAGATTCATATAAGGAAAGTCCCGTTTCGGAGTTCGGAAATGATTCCGGTGTTTTCATCGGGAATGTTCTAGAAGGTTCCGGAATGTCCGGCACTCCGGAGGGGAAGGGGTACATGAATGTGTCATTGCATATTGGAATGATTGCATCATGTACTAAGTGTTCTCGCTGTTCCAAATAAAGGATTAAATTGAATCCCAAACTGAAAAGTCAAACGGCCAGTTTAAAAGTCAAACGGCTAAAACAGGAAAGTGAGGGAAAGAGGAAAGAGGAGGTTGAAACAGACTTGGGGGAGGAGTCCCTCCTCTCCAAGCCGGCGCACCACCCAAGGACGAGTTGGGGAGGGACTCCCTCCCCTTGGCCGCACCTCCCACCTATAAAAGGAGGGACAGGGCCCCCTCCTCTAGACACACAAGTTCCTATCCTCTAAATCTAAACCCTAGCCACAACCTCCGGTTTAGAGTCGTTTTGGTTTAGAGCTTCTAATTACCCTAGCCTTCGGTTTAGAGCCTTCTAATTGGTGTGTCTAATCCCTAGACCACTAAAGCCTCTCTCATACTCCACCATACTCGCTCCGGCTTAAGGCTAAGCCCTGCGAGATCTCCCCTCTACTTCCGGTACCATGCCGTTGTGCTGCCGGAATCGCGAGGAGAGTGCTACAACCTCCGCTGCCTGCTGGAACAAGGGAGAGGAAGGTCTTCGTCGAGTACCGAACGTGTGACCGACTGCGGGAGCACTGCCGGAACGCAGCGCCGGAAGGATCGTCTACGCGATCTTGAGATCGACAAGTGTACGACTACATCACCCACGAGAATCTGCTCTCGTTAACCGCTTTGGAATCTTCGAGGGTGAGTTCCTCTATCGACTCGTTGCTACAATCTAGTAGATAGATCTTGGCTTGTTTGTTTGTATGCGATAGAAATTTTTTGTTTTCCATGCTACGAACCCCTACAGGAGGCCGTCAAACTCCCTGGCAACAAGGTAATTCCCCGTCCCCCCGCTGGGTTTCGGGTTATGTTCCTCGCTTTTGTTCTTCGGGGCTTTTCCTTCCCAGTCCACAACTTCCTTCGTGGACTGCTTTTTCTTTACGGCATCTAGCTGCATCATCTTTCCCCCAACTCTCTTCTTCACACTGCTTGTTTCGTTACTTTCTGCGAGTGCTGGCTCGGTATCGAGCCGCACTTTGGCCTCTTCCAGAAACTCTATTCCGTGAAGCGGCTATCTGGTTCTGATGGTGTTTATCCCATTGGGGGTTGCATCATCTCCCTCAAACCCAATCTTCTTTTCTTCTCTTTTTCCATGTCCGAATCTGTCCAGTACTGGCGGAGGCGATGGTTTTACATCCGCGACTCCACGGTGGCTGGACAAGATTTTGGTCTTGTTCCTTTCGACCCCTCCCAAAAGATCGAGCCGAAGAGGTCCTGGAAAAACCAGATCTTGGATGGCGAGGTAGCGGAGATAGAGGCTCTCTATCTTCGAGTGGAGGATCTCCAGCTGATTCCGGAGAAGGAGGTGAACAGTGTGGATATCATCCGCACTTTTCTTAAACGTCGGGTGCAACCGCTCCAGGCTAGGGTGCACCCAATGTTCCTTTATGCTGGTTGTCGTGATCCAACTAGGGTTTCGGCTGAGGAATTCTCCAAGGGATATCTCGACGGGGTCCTTCGCTCGCTGCTGAAGTTCAAGGCTGGAGAGGATATCCCGGGGAAGTCGCTGACTTCTCCGTTCTCCGCTTCTCGTCCGGTTCCGCAGGTGTAGATCTGGGACGTGCGTGTTGCGCTATTTTCGTCTACGTTTTACTTTTATTTATTTGTCTGCTGACAAGTTTGCTTCTTTTGTGCAGGAGTTCAAGGTGCCAGGCATGTCGCCTCCATTGCCCGAAGTATTCCCGAATGCTCCGGATAATGAGGTGGTGGACTCCATGTCTGAGCTGCCATCGGCACGATCTCCGGCTGAAGAAGCCAACAAGTCGAGTGAGGACCACACTCGCAAGCGGACATGGAGCTCCAGCGAGTCGTCGGATGCCTCAACTCCGCCGATGCCTAGGAACCCACTGTGGCTTGAACGTCACAGGGATGGGCATGGGGGCTCTTCCTCTCTGATTCCTGCCGTTCCCGTGCGGGCTATGGCACCGCACCTGCCAGCGAAGCGGAAGAAGGAAGAAAAGAAGGAAGAGAATAAAGAGGAGGAGAAGGTACAAAAGACCCCTCCCGTCTTCGACTTGAGCGAGCTTGACTCGTAAGTTTCCTTAGCCCTGCATTGCTTTTTCTTGTCTGTTTACCTTGCGCTTAGCTAATTTGTCCTTGTGTAGCCACTCCTCCAACGACTCCTCAAGTGATGGTGCTCGGGGGATGATGGGGGAGTCGAAGGTCGTGCTTCCTCCTCCTCAGACGATGGCCACCTCTGAAGGCGCTGCTCCAGACCCTTCTCCGCAGGAGGTTCAGGTGGTTGCGCCTCAGAAGGCTGCGAGCGGGACCTTCGGAGTCACCGTCGAATCATGTAAGTAATTCTGCTTTCTGCCACGGGGGGAACCCCCGAGCCTTTTTGGATGATCTATTGATTATTTCTTTTATTCCTACCTCGGGGGGAGCCCCTAGGCATCTGTAGGGTAGTTTTGTTGTTCGTTTTTTCCTTCGAGTCTCAGGGGGAGCCCCCGAGCATTTTTCGTGTGTGTAACTTGCTTCTGCTCGTTCTTCTGGGCGTAGCCCCCGAGCCCTTCTTTTGACTAGTAGTTCTTGTTGGCAGCCTTTTGTGCAAGGTGTAGGGGTTCGTAGCATGGAAAACAAAAATTTTCTACCGCATGCAAACAAACAAGCCAAGATCTATCTACTAGATTGTAGCAACGAGTCGATAGAGGAACTCACCCTCGAAGATTCCAAAGCGGTTAACGAGAGCAGATTCTCGTGGGTGATGTAGTCGTACACTTGCCGATCTCAAGATCGCGTAGACGATCCTTCCGGCGCTGTGTTCCGGCAGCGCTTCCGCAGTCGGTCACATGTTCGGTACTCGATGAATACCTTCCTCTCCCTTGTTCCAGCAGGCAGCGGAGGTTGTAGCACTCTCCTCGTGATTCCGGCAGCACGACGGCGTGGTACCGGAAGTAGAGGGGAGATCTCGCAGGGCTTCGCCTTAAGACGGAGCGAGTATGGTGGACTATGAGAGAGCCTTGGTGATCTAGGGTTTATACACACCAATTAGAAGGGACTAAACCAGCGGCTAGGGAAATTATAAGCTCTAACTCGGCGGCTTGGGAGAAATCCCTAGGCTATGGCTAGGGTTTAGGTTTAGAGGGAGGCAACTTGTATGTCTAGGAGGGGAGCCCTGCCCCCCTTATATAGGTGGAGGGAGGCGCCGGCCAAGGGGAGGGAGTCCCTCCCCAACTCGGATCCCTAGTGGGCCGGCGGTGGAGGAGGAACTCCTCCCCAACTTGGTTTCCCACTTCTTCTCCACTTTCCAAAATAGCCGTTTGACTTTTCAAATTGGCGTTTGACTTTTCAAACTAGGATTTGATTAAAACCTTTATTTTGTACAGCGATGACACCTAGTACATGATGCAATCATTCCAACTTGCAATGACACATTCATGTACCCTTCCCCTCCGGAGTGCCGGACATTCCGGAACCTTCTAGAACATTCCCGATGAAAACACCGGAACCATTCTCCAACCCCGAAACAGGACTTTACTTATATGAATCTTATTCTCCGGACCATTCCGGATCTCCTCGTGATATCCCGGATCCCATCCGCGACTCCGAACAACATTCGGTCTCTTACTCATCATTCCATAACTACTCAAACAACGTCGAATCCTTAAGTGTGTCTCCCTACGGTTCGTGAATTATGCGGACATGATCGAGACACTTCTCCGAACAATAACCAACAGAGGAATCTGGAAATTCATATGGCTCCCACATATTTCTACGATTACTTTGCGATCGAATGAACCATTTACATACGATACCAATTTCCCTTTGTCTCATGATAATTTACTTATCCGAGGTTATGATCGTCGGTATCTCTGCATACCTAGTTCAACCTCGTTACTGATAAGTACTCTTTTCTCGTTCCCGCGGTATGTGATCCCTTGTGAGCCAGTCACATGCTTGCAAGCTAATTGGATGACATTCCACCGAGAGGGCCCAGAGTATATCTATCAGTCATATGGATGGACAAATCCCACTCTTGATCCATGTGTCTCAACCAATACTTTCCGAACACTCAGTGCCACCTTTATAGCCACCCTGTTACAGTGTGGTGTTTGATGTCATCAAAGCATCCTTTCGGTAAAGGTGATATGCATGATCTCATGGTCGAAGGAATTAGGTTACTATGTATCAGAAAGCTTATAGCAAATGAACTATATTAAATGACTTGATCTTTATGCTACGCTTAACTATAGGAGTATGTCCATCATATCATTCTCCTAATGATATGACCCTGTTGTTAATAACATCTCTATGTTCATGATCAGGAAACCATGATCATATATTAACCAACAAGCTAGTTTAACAAGAGGCTTTACTAGGGACTCTTTTATGTTTACAAATCACACAAGTATTAATGTTTCCTGTTAATACAATTATAGCATGGTATGTAAACATTTATCATAAGTATGAAGATATGATAATAAGCACTTTATTATTGCCTCTTGGGCATATCTCCAACAGTCTCCCACTTGCACTAGAGTCAATAATCTAGTTTCAAACCTTTGTGTATTCAACACCTATGGCTTTCTAGTGTTGTATGTACACGATTGCTAGTGGTCAACTGATCTCCGGATCTGACACTTCCAGGTCCGTGTGTAATTGCATGTCTTTGCGTCTCTACGCATCACTCATTCTCTAATGAGATGGCTTTGTATAATTTTGGTCCTTTGGTGAGACCTTTAGTTCTTTTGGGGTAAAAACATGTTGATAATATTGTCGTACAATATATCTTCATAGTATAATCCCACTGTGAACCACACCTAGTTTGATAACAAACTACTTGACACAAATGCCCTCTTTAGCTGCTATTATAGCAGTTATATACTTAGCCTTTTGTTGTAGTATCTGTCACAATGTCTTAATTTTGGAACTCATCCAAATCCATTATGGAATTTACTTTCCATTATATTGTGCCACCCTTAGTTTAGACTGAGATAAACTTAATTTGTACTTTGCGACAAAACTAGTATCAATGTAGTACTTTTACAATGAACTAACCATCTATTTGTCACTTCTACAAATAATATACTCTTAGTTCTTCCAAAAGATCATAAGAATATCCTTACTATTGTCCAATGATCAACTTATGAATCATTCTGGTATATGCTCATAACATTTAGAGTACATGACATATCTGGATTTGTACATATCACAGTATGATTGATATAAATAGTCTTTGTGATTTCATACATCAAGTATCAATCTATACTTGAATCTTTGTTTCACTTACCAAGTGTCAATACACTTGAATATATCATCAATATTGAACTCATTCAATCCTTTCTATGCAACAAGAACCTTTCTTGTAGTTTCTATATTGAACGCATTCAATATATCATCTATGTACTTTTGGCACAACCATATTAGCGTCTATTGATGCCAAATATTTGGGTTTTGTCTAAGCCTTTCATTGAGATGAAATTCTTAATATGTGTTAATAAAAGATACATCATTTCCAATCAACAATATGTCTTCCACATAATGTATTAGAAATATGTCTTAGCGCTCCCACTTAATTTCTTGCAAATGCAAGCATCTTCATTGTCTCTGATGAATTTAAACTCTTTTAACAATTTCATCATTGTGAAGATTCCAACTCCGCGATGCTCACTTCAACCATTGAAGTTTGCATATGCTTTTAGCATCCTTTGAATTAACAAAACCCTATGGACCATGTCATGCACACGTCCTAGGTAACAATTCTATTAGAAGAACTTGTTTTGTTTATTCAACTACCATATAACAAAATTATATGTAGTGGTTGCTATATTAATCCGTCTAGACTAAATATCGCTATGAAAGATCAAATCTTGTCATATACAACCTTTGATCATTGTTGTGAACTCTTTACCCAACATGTCGACTATTTCATAGATGTGAAACATCCATGTCTATTTCTTTTATAGATCCAAATACGACTGTAAGGTCTTGTACCTTTCCAGAGGGTCTTTCAAGTTCAAAGCTTGATCTCTCGTATATGGAACTATCACGGATTTTATGGCTTCAAGCCATTTGACGGAGTCAGGGCCCATCATCGCTTCTTTGTATGTAGTCAGATCATTATTGTCAAATAATGATTTAACTCTCAAATCTTGGTATTTGATTGTTTACCCGACCTACTTGTTTCAATAGAAACTTTGACCTTCGTAACCACAACCTTTGAGGCACGTGAGCCATGAGCATTGTTGCTGCCTCCGGAACACTTTTCGGCGCTGCGCAACTTTGCACATATAGCTAAGGTTCCTTTAACCTTATCAAAGTTCTATTGTCCTCCCACTTATCTTTTCACGAAAAATTCCTTCTCAAAGAAACTTGACGTTCTAAGCGACAAACACTTTTGTCTCCGGTGTTTATGGAGGAATACTTAACAGTTATTCGAAATAACATACAAAGACAGGTTCATCCGACTTTGGTTGCAAACATCCTTTTTATGCATAGCATGCCAATGTTTAAGAAAGGACAACTTGGGTTTTATCCCAAACCATAACTTTATATGGTGTCATTTCAACGGATTATGATGAAGCCCTTTTCAGTGGAAAAACGGTAGTCTCTAAAGCTTTTAATCTTTAAAATATAATGGTAGTTTCTGAATTACACCTTCGATCTTACCATGTCAAACAAGGTTTAATTACATATCTCGAACGCTCCATACTCTTATGATGTTTCGGGATATGCAAATCCACGGAACGATTCCTTAAATCTTAGGTATTATGCTAAACTTGTAACTCAAATATCTTCCTTTATGATCTTATCATAAACTATTTATATTCTTGTTACAATGATTTTGCACTTCATCTTGAAAGTCTTTGAACTTTTCAAATGTTTCATACTTCATCCTTATTAAGTAAATATTCATATATTCACTCAAATTTTCGGAGAAAGCATATGAAGTTGAAATCCATCGCTCTTGACTATACATAATGGACTTCGTACAACAATATGTACAAGTTCCAATAAGATAGTCATTCGTTCCCTTTTGGCCTATGAACGAAGTTTTAATTATCTCTTAGGAAAGTTTCACAAGCGTTATGTGATCAAAAAATCAAATAGACTCCAAAATTCCATCCATATGGAGTTTCTTCATGTTTTCTTTCCAATATAATTTAAACGGCGATGTCACTTCCTAAGTGATCTTTTAATAAATTTGTCTTTCGACATTTTTAGCACTAGTTTTATGGATGTGATTTCTCCAACGAGATTTTTGAATCATCCATCTTTTATGGATTACGGCAATTATTTGAACAACCCTTTTGTTCTCATAATACCTGATAAAACAAATCTTGAAGGCAAGCTTTGATGTTTAACGAGCAACACAATAACCCTTTATTTGTTCTCGATGAACATCATCACATATTCTTTTGCTATTTACTTAGGCCATTGTAGTTCATGAATTGTGTTGTTTCGTATGACGATTCACACCAACAAATTCAGTATCAAATACTTAAGAACCACATTGTTTAATAAGCAAAGAATGTAGCCATAACATGTATATCATCTATATACTTAAACTGAACAATTCCAGTCTTTCCTTTTCCGCCATATATTTATGAGATTCTCTTTCAGTATTTCCTTTTCTGTTTGAAAGAATCTATCAACATCAACAGTGGAGTCATACATATGACACATAGTCCAAAGCGTGTATAATTAAATACCAATGTCTTTGGACTTGCACTTTGAAGTAGATCACCATCATCAAATGTTTGGTGTGCTTTCAAATTCCATTCTTTAGTAATCTCTTGGTGTAGTAAACATTTTCTCTACATCAAATATTCACCCTTATCATGGAATGATCCATGATCAAGCTAATTTTAGCTTATAAAGATGAATCGCGAGTATAATGTTGCTCTCCAAAAAAACTTTGGTGGTTTTAGGACAACTAGTGTCTCCAACCTTTTGCAACTTCTCATCAATCATGAGAATATGACTTTTGCCATATTATACTCTATCATGTTGCAACCAAAACTTCGTTTCAGATATCACAATATCTTCCACACATCATGGTTTCTGAAATAACTCTTTCTGATCCTAGATAACCTTGATATTAAGACAATCCTTTGAATATCAAGAATCATGGAAAAAACATGATACTCATACACTAACTCTTGGAATTGTCACTCTTGTTTTAATACCAATTATTAAACTTCATGGAGTAACCGGAACTTACTGAAAGTTTGCAATAGGACTTTTAAAACTTTAGATTAACACTTCAAAACAATACGATACCAGTTCGTAAAGTAACTAACCAGAATTTTATAGTTCTATCATCTCAATTATAACTAAGCGCAAGGTGGTAAACGGATGCCAATGACTACAACAACTATGCAATTCACTTTGATTTAATTTATGATAAATAGTGTTCAACTTTTAATTATATTGCTGTTGAACTCCCACTCAAAACAATATCCCTCACATTGTTTTAGTGATCACACGAACCAAATCCACCACATCAAAACCGATCATCACGAGAGTTGATGCAGCTTCAATGGCGAACAATCAACATGTTCATCATATCTACTATATGACTCATGCTTTACCTTTCGGTGATCCGTGTTCCGAGACCATGTCTGTACATGCTAGGCCCGTCAAGATCAAACCTTAGCTTCCGCATGAGCAAATCTGGCTTGCTCACGTTGTATACACTCGCAGAATCTAACACACCCGATCATCACGTGGTGCTTCGAAACAACGAGCTTTAGCAACGGTGCTTACTAAGGATGAACACTTTAAAACTTGAAATTGTGTGCTTGAGGGATCATCTTATAATGCTACCGTCGTAAACTAAGCAATACAAGATGCATAAAAGGATTAACATCACATGCAATTCATAATATGTGATATGATATGGCCTTTCTTCTTGTGCTTCCGATCTCCATCTTCAAGGACGGACATGATCTCCATCATCACCGGCATTTCATCAAGGTCAATGATGCCGCTCCATGGTTGTCGTCCACCAGCTTCAACTATTACAACTACTTTGAATAGACACGCGGGTCTTAACAGAATTTAAAGACAACCATATGGCTCCTGCCGGTTGCCAACTTACAATAAGGAACATTGCATACATCATATATAATCACAATCTTGGCCATATCACATCACAACACACCCCTACAAAACAAAGTTAGACGCCTCTAATTTTCTTTGCATATTTTACGTGGTTTGGGGCTTTCAATAAGTGTCGCTCTAACTTACGAACAAGAACCACAACATTGATACTAGTATTGTCAATCACCCGTTGTAAATTGAATCTTAACTATGTTGGGAGAAACAGGCACCCGCAAAGCCACTTATGCAATACAAGTTGCATGTCAAGCGTGGAGCAAGTCTCATGAACGATGTCATGTAAGGTTAGCCCGGGCCGCTTCATCCCACCATCCCGCAAGATGCAAAGTACACAAGAAGCAATCGACAACAAAAACATCAATGCCCACAATGACCATTGTGTTCTACTCGTGCAACAGATCTACATATAGACACGGCTCTTATACCACTGTAGGGGTTCGTAGCATGGAAAACAAAAATTTTCTACCGCATGCAAACAAACAAGCCAAGATCTATCTACTAGATTGTAGAAATGAGTCGATAGAGGAACTCACCCTCGAAGATTCCAAAGCGGTTAACGAGAGCAGATTCTCGTGGGTGATGTAGTCGTACACTTGCCGATCTCAAGATCGCGTAGACGATCCTTCCGGCGCTGCGTTCCGGCAGCGCTTCCGCAGTCGGTCACACGTTCGGTACTCGATGAAGACCTTCCTCTCCCTTGTTCCAGCAGGCAGCGGTGGTTGTAGCACTCTCCTCGTGATTCCGGCAGCACGACGACGTGGTATCGGAAGTAGTGAGGAGATCTCGCAGGGCTTTGCCTTAAGCCGGAGCGAGTATGGTGGACTATGAGAGAGCCTTGGTGATCTAGGGTTTAGACACACCAATTATAAGGGACTAAACCAGCGGCTAGGGCAATTAGAAGCTCTAACTCGGCGGCTTGGGAGAAATCCCTAGGCTGTGGCTAGGGTTTAGGTTTAGAGGGAGGCAACTTGTGTGTCTAGGAGGGGAGCCCTGCCCCTCCTTATATAGGTGGAGGGAGGCGCCGGCCAAGGGGAGGGAGTCCCTCCCCAACTCGGATCCCTAGTGGGCCGGCGGTGGAGGAGGAACTCCTCCCCAACTCGGTTTCCCACTTCTTCTCCACTTTCCAAAATAGCCGTTTGACTTTTCAAATTGGCGTTTGACTTTTCAAACCAGGATTTGATTAAACCCTTTATTTTGTACAGCGATGACACCTAGTACATGATGCAATCATTCCAACTTGCAATGACACATTCATGTACCCTTCCCCTCCGGAGTGCCGGACATTCCGGAACCTTCTAGAACATTCCCGATGAAAACACCGGAACCATTCTCCAACCCCGAAACATGACTTTCCTTATATGAATCTTATTCTCCGGACCATTCCGGATCTCCTCGTCATATCCCGGATCCCATCCGCGACTCCGGACAACATTCGGTCTCTTACTCATCATTCCATAACTACTCAAACAACGTCGAATCCTTAAGTGTGTCTCCCTACGGTTCGTGAATTATGCGGACATGATCGAGACACTTCTCCGAACAATAACCAACAGAGTAATCTGGAAATTCATATGGCTCCCACATATTTCTACGATTACTTTGCGATTGAATGAACCACTTACATACGATACCAATTTCCCTTTGTCTCACGATAGTTTACTTATCCGAGGTTATGATCGTCGGTATCTCTGCATACCTAGTTCAACCTCGTTACTGATAAGTACTCTTTTCTCGTTCCCGCGGTATGTGATCCCTTGTGAGACAGTCACATGCTTGCAAGCTAATTGGATGACATTCCACTGAGAGGGCCCAGAGTATATCTATCCGTCATATGGATGGACAAATCCCACTCTTGATCCATGTGTCTCAACCAATACTTTCCGAACACTCAGTGCCACCTTTATAGCCACCCTGTTACGGTGTGGTGTTTGATGTCATCAAAGCATCCTTTCGGTAAAGGTGATATGCATGATATCATGGTCGAAGGAATTAGGTTACTATGTATCATAAAGCTTATAGCAAATGAACTATATTAAATGACTTGATCTTTATGCTACGCTTAACTATAGGAGTATGTCCATCATATCATTCTCCTAATGACATGACCCTGTTGTTAATAACATCTCTATGTTCATGATCAGGAAACCATGATCATATATTAACCAACAAGCTAGTTTAACAAGAGGCTTTACTAGGGACTCTTTTATGTTTACAAATCACACAAGTATTAATGTTTCCTGTTAATACAATTATGGCATGGTATGTAAACATTTATCATAAGTATGAAGATATGATAATAACCACTTTATTATTGCCTCTTGGGCATATCTCCAACACAAGGTGCCAACCAATTGGTGCAGCAGCACCTGGCGTTGGAGGCCAGCCTCAAACAACTTCAAGGTATTTTTATGCCTTGGTCTTTTTTTTCTTGCATTCTTGTCCTTTTATCCGACATTTGTATTGCTTATTGAAGAGGACCACAACGCCTCCCTTCGTGAGATTGATGCTCTCAAAAAGAGCCTCGGTCAAGTGGAGAAGAAAGCCGAGGTCGCCGTTGGTGCGAGGGAGCGCCTCGAGCTGGAGTTGGCCAACGCGGCTGTGGCTAAGGAGCTCCTGCAGCAGGAGGCTACGGACCGCGAGGAGCATCTCGCCACCGCCACGGCTTCGCGCGAGAGAGAGGTGGCCAGCAAGCTTATGGCGGCTGCCAAGGCTGTTTCGGGTGAGTATCTCCACCTTCCTCTTTTTGATTTCCTTGTCTTTCTCTTGCAGTGCTTTTATTCATTCTGCTTCCTTTGTTTTCTTAGATGCCACGGGAATCGAGTTTGATCGCGGTGCTCTGGAGCACGGGAGCGCTCTGGATGATGCTACTGCGGCGGTCGAAGACCGCTGCAGTACCGTTGTCAACTCGCTTGCCAAGGCCAAGGAGGTCCTTGGGCACTTATACAAGGAGCTTATCCCCAAGGGCGTGGCCCTCGATGATGTTGATGCCCTGGCGGAGGCGCTGTCAGCCGAAGCACCTGCGACGTACAAGCGCAAGCAGAAGGGCATCGACGCATCCGTCGGGCTGGCAATGGCCTTGACGGCTGGAGCGGAGCTGGACCTTCATCAGGTCACTTCCCGGATGCCGACGACTGCTGACGGATCCGAGGTAGCCTTCGCCACCTATGCTGCTCGCTGTAAGCGTTACGGGCCAAAGCTGATTGATCTGCTGGCCGAGTATGCACTAAGGCAGCAGGGGGAAGCCAAGGCGAGGCAGTCCGGCTCCGAGGTGACTCAGGGTGCCGCTTCGTAGGCGTTGTAGCTATAGGATAGTTGTAGATTCTATTGTTGTAATTATTTTGATGAACAATCCTTGTGCCCCGTAATGGATTTTGCTGCACTTAATGAATTTTGTTGAGTTCTGTGCTCCTTTATCTGCGTGTTCATGTCTTTGTCTTTCTGTTAATCTAGGGTCCTTCGGGTGATGATCCCATTGACACTTCGTCTGCGGCGCAGCTGCGGCCATCCTTGGATGATGCGTCGTAGCTTGTGTTTCTTCGAGACCGTATCTGTAGCCTCAAGAAAGAGTTGCTAGTGGTGTGTGGCCATGCTGACGTTTGGAAGTCCAAAGCAGATCGAGGCGCTGCCAGAGAGGAGTACTTGATGGCGGAGTTGCTTCATTTGTCCAAGCAGCTTCAGTATGAGTTTTTCGAGCTGTTGCCCGTTACTTCGGATGCGCCTGTTGGCATTTCATCTTACTCTTTTGCAAGTACTGCATGTGCTAACATTGCTCCAAGGGAGGAGAAGGAACGTGTTGCTGTTCGGATCAACTGCTTGACTCAGCAGGACATGGAAGCCGGCGGGTTCTTCTGGATGGACCGTGACCGTGCCATGGTCCTTGCGATGGTGCAAGATCGCGTTCACCAAGTATCGTGGGTGCTTCGTCAGGTGAAGACTTCACTCGCGTCGGTTCTGCATGTGATGTTTCCGCTGGATGATGCGCTATCAACTCTCTCTGGTCTGCTGTCGAAGTTTCAGAACGTGCATCATGTCAAGGAATTGGTGCGGCATCAGCTCGTCGCATGGGTGAAGGCTGCGCTGTCCCTTGTGAGGCTACATCGCCCTGATTTAGATCTATCTGTTGTGGCGGCTGGCCGCCTCTTCGGCCAGATGGTGGCGAGTGGGATATGCGTCCGCATTATGCGGCTGTAAGGCAGTATGCCGAACAGATCATAGATCTGTTTGAGCAGCGTGCTCAAGTTATTCTTCAGAATAGGTAGTACCTGTAAAAAAAAATAGATGCAAAATTTGTATACATTTGACTAGGCGTGTTTTGCCCTTTGTTATAAAGGTTTGGTTGTTGTTTTAGCACGTAGTGCTTTGCTCGTATGCGTGCCCTTTTCGGTAGCCTGACGTGGTCAGCTACTCAGGTGTACACGCGTTATCCTCATTCGACAAAGTCGTGAGGTAGGGGAGCCCCCGAGTGCGTTTGTAGCATGGATTAAAAATGCGAGTAGTAAACAAAATTTTGGGGCGAGACACTTAGCTTTATTCATATCGTAATGAAGGAGGTACATTGTTCGGCTGAGTAGCCTTGGATGAATAGCCTTATTGAAAGTAAAGAGGGAGGTAGCGAGGGGTAGAACCGTCACACCTGTGCGATGTTCCATGGGTTGGAGTATGCGACTCCAGACTCCACGTGCTTGAGGCGATAGGCGCCACCTGGGATGACTTCGGTGACGATGTAGGGTCCTTCCCATGGCGAATCGAATTTCTTCGGTCGCTCTTGCTTGAGTCGCAAGACTAGGTCTCCTTCGACGAAGGACCTTGGGTGCAGCCGTCGGCTGTGGTAGTTGCGGAGACTCTGCTGGTACACCGCTGATCGAGCTTCTGCTATGTCTCGCGCTTCGTCGAGTGTGTCGACGGCGTCTTCGAGTGCAACCGTGGATTCGGCTTCGCTATAAGCGACGACCCTGGGGGCCTGGTGGCGTACTTCGGCTGGTAGCACGGCTTCGGCTCCATGCACCATGAAGAACGGCGTGTAGCCGGTTGATCTGCTTGGCGTTGTATGTAGGCTCCTTAGGACGGAGGGAAGCTCTTTCGTCCAGGATCCGACGTGTCGCTCGAGTGGGATCATGAGGCGCTTATTGATGCCAGCGCCGATTAGGCCGTTGGACTTTTCCACCTGCCTGTTCGTTTGCGGGTGCGCCACTGAGGCATATGTGATATTGATTCCGAGGCCTTCACAGAAGTCCTGGAATTCTTTGGAGATGAAGTTCGATCCATTGTCGGTAATGATGCTATGCGGTACGCCAAACCTGTCGACAATGTATTCAAAGAACTTGACGACAGTCTTTCCCTTTTGGTTAGTGACCGGCATGGCCTCAATCCACTTGGTGAATTTGTCAACTGCGACTAGGAGGTAGATGTGTACTCCTTTCGAGGACCTCGGCAGCTTGCCGATCATGTCGAGGCCCCATTGGGCGAAAGGCCAGGCTAAAGGTATGGGCCTGAGCTCTGACCCGGGTGCGTGCGTTTTGTCGGCGAACCTTTGGCACCCGTTGCATCTTCAGACGATGTCCTTTGCGTCGTTCATGGACGTTGGCCAGTAGAATCTAGCTCGTAGAGCTTTGGCGACAAGGGAGTGGCTGCCTGCATGATGGCTTCAGATACCCTCGTGGATGTCTTGGAGGATGGTTTTCCCGTCACCGATGGTGATGCACCTTTGTAGTACACCCGAAATGCTGCGCTTGTACAGCTCGCCATTGATGATGGTGAAGGCTTTGGACCGGCGAGATATGCGCCGGGCATCCGTCGGGCTATCAGGCAGTTCTCCGTCTATCAGGTACCGGAGGTATGGCCGTGTCCAAGTTTCTTCGACTACCATGACCTGCATTAGGTTGACCACGACGACCTCTGTATCCAGTTTTTTGGGTCCTTCCTATCCTTCGGGTAGTGCAGCCCCCGAGTGTTCTGCTTCTTCGGGTGATCCCTTGGGGAATTTCCATTTGATGGATGGTACACAGATCTGTTCGAGGAACACACTTGGTGGCACCCGTGCACAGGTGGAGCCGATGTTGGTGAGTCTGTCGGCCTCCTCGTTGCTTTCTCTTCCAACGTGTCGAATCTCACAGCCGTCAAAATCCCCTTCGAGTGCGTTGTAGAGTGCACGGTACGCAATCATGTTGGCGGCGTGTGCGTCACACTCATTCATCGTCTGTTGGACGACGAGGTTGGAGTCACCGTAGATGACCAGGCGCGTTGCTGGAAGCTCGAAACTTCATCCGGAGGACGTACTTCATCTTATCGCCCTGCGGGGAGGTCAGTATGACTCCAGCTCCCGCTCCGGCTTCACGTTTGGAACCGTCGAAATGCATCGTCCATGACTGCGACATGTCTGGGGGTGTCTGGGAGCTGCAGCTCCATCCAGTGTACAAGGAAGTCCGGGAGGACTTGAGACTTGATCGCGTGGCGTTTCTCATAGATGATGACGAGAGGTGACAGCTCGATGCCCCATAGGGCCACACGTCCTGTGGCCTCTGGGTTGTTCAGGATGTTGTTCAAGGGTGCCTCGTTGACGACCATCACCTGGTGCTCCTGGAAGTAGTGGCTCAACCGACAAGCCGTCATGAACACGCCATAGGCGAGCTTTTGTTAGTGAGGGTACCTCTGTTTTGTTGGCGTCAATACCTCGCTGAGGTAGTAGATTGGGCGTTGGACCCCATGGGTCTTGCCCTCTTCGGGTCGTTCGACCACCAGTACGGTGCTCACCACCTGGTGTGTAGCTGCTATGTACAGCAGTAGGGGCTCGCGCTCCTTTGGCGTGACCAAGACGGGCGAGGTAGAAAGCAGCCACTTTAGATCTTCGAATGCGTCATCCGCCTCAGGCGTCCACTCGAATTTGTCGGCCTTGTGCAGCAGCTAGTAGAATGGCAGTGCTTTCTCGCCCATGCGGCTGATGAACCTGCTTAGTGCCGCTATTTGTCCTGCAAGTTGCTGGACACCTTTGAGGTTTTTCGGCTTCTCCATGTCCATGATGGCCCGTATTTTCTTCGGGTTCGCCTCGATCCCTCGGCTGGAGATGAAGTAACCAAGCTGCTGACCAGATGGGACGCCGAAGGCGCACTTTTCGGGGTTAAGCTTGATCCTGTAGCGGTCGAGATTATTATCAAACGTCTCGCGGAGATCGTTGATGAGTGTTCTCGCCTCCCTGGTTTTGATGACTATGTCGTCGACATAGACTTGGACATTGCGACCGATCTGGTCCTTTAGGCATGCCTGCATGCACCGCTGGTACGTGGCACCTGCGTTCTTTATCCCGGAAGGCATTGTGTTGTATCAGAACACCCCGAACGACGTGATGAACGCCGTTTTCTCCTGATCTTCGCCTTTGCGTCGAATATGGTTGTAGCCTGAGTAGGCGTCAAGGAAGGAGAGCTTCTCGCATCCTGCAGTCGAATCGATGATCTGGTCGATCCGAGGGAGAGGGAAGTGGTCCTTCGGGCAGTGCTTGTTCAGCGACGTGAAGTCCACGCACATCCGCAGGATGTCCTTGTCCTTTTTGGGGACCATCACAGTATTGGCGAGCCACTCGCTTTCCTTGATCTCCCTGATGAAGTTTGCAGCGAGTAGTCTGTTAACTTCAATCCCTATGGCTTCGGCCCGGGGCTCGGACAGTCTCCGGATGGACTGCTTGACGGGCTTGGTGTCTGGAAAGACGTTGAGTGCGTGCTCGGCGAATTCCCTGGGAACTCCTGGCATGTCCGCAGGATACCAGGCGAAGATTTCCCAACGCTCACGGAGGAATTCGACGAGCGCGCTTTCCTATGCGGGGCTGAGATCGTTGGCGATCAGCGCCGTCTTGGAGGCATCCGTCGGGTGGACCTGCACCTTCTTTGTGTTGACGGTGGAGTCGAAGGACATATCAGGTGTGTTTTTCCGTGCGACTGGGGGTGCCCCATTGTCCGTCACCTCGCGGAGCCTTACGATCTCCTCTTGCATGCCGAATGACTGGGAGATTCTGTTGAAGTCCCTGTCGTAGTGGTCCGATCGGGTGAAGCTCCCGTGGACCGTGATGACGCCTCTGGGTCCTGGCATATTGAGTAGCAGGTACACGTAGTGTGGTACTGCCAAGAACCTTGCGAATGCTACACGCTTGAGGATGGCGTGGTATTGTGATGGCTAGTCCACCACTTCGAACTCGAGCCATTCGCATCGGAAGTTATCCGGCTTGCCGAAGATGATGTCGAGCCATATCTTTCCCAGGGAGAATATGCCCTTTCCTGGAACGATGCCATGGAACGTTGTGTCTGACTATTCCAGGCTGCACAGCGGGATCCACATTGCTGCATGGGTGCTTGCGAACATCAGGTTGATGCCGCTGCCACCATCCATGAAGACGCGACTCATCTCGAAACCTCCGATCTGTGCCTCAAGCACTAGGGCAGCATGACCTGGGCGAGGGACCTGGCAAGGGTGATCCGAACGGCTGAACGTGATGCAGGACTCCGATCCGCTGAGGTACTCAGGGATGGCGGGTGGAGCTGTCACGGCCAGGTTGATCTAACGGGTGATTTTCTTCTGCACCCTATTCGTTGGGCGCCCTTTTTGGATCATCAGCGCTCCTTTCGGCGGGGGATACCCGTGCCCACCGTTATTCTGTGCGGGTGCGACAGGGTGGTTCGGGCCGCCTACAGGTGGCGGTGGAGGAGCTCCATGCGCTATCTCGCCTGGTGTGGGCGTGTTCCCGAATCCAGGGTTTGGGGCTTGCTGCCTCATCTGAGCCATGCTTTCGCTGAGTTTCTGGAACTCGCGACATTCCTTGAGCATGTGGCTTTCCTTCTTCTTACCATCCTGCTTGTCGATGTAGAAGTGGATGGTGCATGGACCCGACAGTCTTTCGTATGCTGAGGGTCCGTCGTCGTGACCGCGGCGCTGCCACGACTGTGCTGGTCGTCCTCCATCGCAGAAATTACCTCCACGGTATCCGCCGCTGTTGCGGTTGGCATCACTGCGACGGTAGGCGTAGCCATCCGCGACCATGTCGGGTCCATCACGATCGTTGTAGACGCGCGGTCTCCTCTTGCTACGGCGTTCTCGCCGTCGGCCGTAGTCGTCCTCTTCCTCCGAGTGCGCTCGGTGGACGGAGTCCTCACCGTCAGCCCACCTGTTGGCGATGTCCATGAGGTGGTCGAGTGTCTTGGGCTTGACGCACCCAAGTTCTTCCTTGAAGTCCTGGCGCTTGACACCGTCCTTGAAGGCGTCGATGGCCCTTTCTTCGGAGATGTG
Organism: Avena sativa; assembly: GCA_916181665.1. NCBI lineage: Eukaryota > Viridiplantae > Streptophyta > Magnoliopsida > Poales > Poaceae > Avena > Avena sativa. Next base: position 463,109,341 of record OV702282.1, on the reverse strand, counting down.
TGCCGCGGAGTTCTTTGTGTTGGACCAGCGCAGTATGTACGAGCGAATGGATTCCACTACTAGAGAAAAGCCTATGCGAGGCGCACCTATAGGCCTATCCGAGGAGCATATCACATGCGCCTCTAGCTTCAAGCCTCGGGTATTTCTTATGCGAGGCGCATATGATATGCGCCTCCTATACTTCACATATGCGAGGCGCATATCGATATGCGCCTCGCATAAGCATATTTTTTACAATGCGCCTCGAATATTTATAGTATATGCGCCTCCTATAGTATCCTATATGCTCCTCCGGTAATATTTTCGAAATTCAAGTTTTACAGACCACTATAAATAATAATATACAGATATTCAAATATACAATATAGTCTAGAATACAGTATAAAGAGCACCGAATTTTTCAGAAACTTGCAATTTGCCAAAGCATAATAGAACCAACATGAATACAATACATTACACATCAATCATGACATACAAGTTCATACATCAAGTGTTTGTGCCACAAGTTCACACCTCCGAGTACAAGTTCACAATCACATTACACCTCCGATTACAAGTTCACAACCACATTACAACTCCGACGATGGAGCTCTAGCTAGATGAAGTAGATCACATAACCTACCATGAAGAGTAACAAGGTGGTGATCACGAGGAAGTTCCTCCACTTCTCTTCCGCCACCTCTCTACTCTCGTAGCCTAGGTGCAACAAGATGTAAGAAAAGGAAAGAAAGGAAAAGAACCTGTATGGTTTGTTCCACATGCAACTTTGACAACAGTTTTCCCAGATAATGTAGCTATTGCTTTGGGGCGAGGCTAAGGATCATATGATAGCTTTACCGATGAAACTTTGGTATATACTGTAATAACATAAATCAAGTCACAAACATTGATGATAGCAAACTCAGTAGGTGTGCTATATTACAAAGGAGCAATCAACCTCATTGTCGCTTCCATGACCAAGTTGGCCGTACTGGGGAAGACCTGCTGTGCTGAATAGCACCGAAGAATAAAATATTGCTTTAAAAAACGACACACGAGAACAAAACTACCAACTACAGCTAAAGCATATACTAATCAAATGAGGTTATCATGAAAAGATGATCATTGTTATTATGAAAGACAGAATAGGTTGCTAATCTATAATTTTCATAGTTTCAGCAAGGTCATACAGTATTGAAGATCCCTCAACTGATGACAGCCAGACAGTAAGTTCAGCACCGCAAACAGCATTAGTTGCTTCAGTAACAAGACAGGGGGCTGGCCACACCTCAGTTCCTGCAGCAAATTAGGGAGTCAGGGACAACACACTAAAATTGTCAAAAAAAAAATGCTCCAAGCAGATGTAGCCACAATTTATCCAAGCCTAGAATGATACTTCCACACAACAATTGTATGTGGTGCAATAGTACTTATGTCATATCAATCATAAAAAAAATGAAAAGGGAAGGAAACCAAACCTTTCCTTAGTGAACCCGTCCCTAATTGTCCAAGTTTGTTGTCACCAAATGCGAAGGACTTCCCATCGTCAGTTACGACCACTGTATGATTTCTTCCAACACTTGCTGTAATTATGTTGTATCTGCGCGGAATCGACTACTGCTAATTAGCATTTAGAAACGTGTCAAGGACAGTCGACCTTGGATCAGTCAATTCAATTACTCCTAGATTGGATGGTACATATTCATGAATTCAGCAACACCATACACACCAATTTGAACAGTTAAGATGCAAGAAACATGCTCAGCAATATTGCAGATGATTTTCTTACTTTGATTGTTCAGAAACAACGGTAGGAAGATTACGCAGGAGAGTGTCCCCATGTCCTAGCTCCCCCTTCTCCTAGAAACAATAGCGCAAGTAAGAAACCTTGAACGAAACTAGCCATCCACTCATACTAGTACCTCATTTCGACCCCATGTGAAGAAACGGCCGTCAGCACCCAAAGCAGCACAGTGGCAGGCCACTGGGAAAAGTACATGAATCCATTAGCAAAAATCACTCCGTAGGACATCCAGGGCTTCGAGCATTTCCGCGCACAAGTTTGCCCGAGTTCCCATCTAATCGCATAATAACAGTAAAAGATGGGGTTCTTTTTCTACATACACCTGATACAGAACACTCTAAAGTAATAAGACGAGGGATCAGAGGTACTCACCGGCGTTAGCGTGGGAGAGGTCGGAGCCCAGTCAGTGGATGCTGCTCGTGGCGGAGGTGGAACTTGGCGGCCGTGAAGGCCGTCTCCCTTCCGTGGGTCGCGTCCTGGTGGCCTCTCCGGCGGCTTGCAGTAGAGGGCTTGAACGGAAGAAGCCAGGCTTCCATGGCGGCGCCCGTGCCGGGGTACTTGGATGACCGGTCGAGGACGGCCAGGCCCAGCGGGAGGAGCGGCCCTGGACGCGGGCCACCAGCGACGCCCACGGCCGGTGCGTGGCGCTCCGCCGGCCGGGCGGTGGGGGCGCTAGGCCGATTTGAGGCGGGAGATGGCGGCGGGGATGCGGTGTCGTCTGTGAGAAGAGAGATGGGGGATGGATCGATCGATCGATCGAGAGGCGGCGCTGCTGCGGGCGCGGACGGCCGGCTTCGATCTGTGCGTGAAATCTGTGCGCGAGAAAAGGGGATGACGGCTGCCGGCGCGGCTTTAGCGCTGTGCGTGTGAGTACTACCAGATTACGCGAGGCGTATATTTGAGAATACGCCTCGTATAATATGCAGGTCTAGTCAAATAGCATGGTGCACTGGTTTCTATTAAGAAACACATAGCAGCCCGGTGGTTAAATTCCTTGTCCTATTTCAAACCCTGGCCACCCAGGTTCGAATCCTGGGGTCAACAATTTTTTGGAATTTTTTTAAAAGGCCATTTTCATGTAAAAACATTGTCCAAATACAATATGAACTACAAAATATACTGCAAATATTTTAAATACTCAAGTATTGCTAAAACAACAAAAGTGAGTATTCTCAATGAATGTGTCTCGTCGATACATAATATTCTCAATGCAATATTATAACATACACAAAATGAAAATTAAGAATGTTGACACAAGTGAGTGGGGTGGTAGTTGGCTCCATGTGCAAAAAGCTGGAAAAAAGTGGTGCCAGGTTATGCGAGGCGCATATTGCACAATATGCGTCTCCTATAATTCAAACTATAGGAGGCGCATATAGCAATATGCGCCTCGCATATGCGGCCACCTACCTTCGCCCGGGCCCGCAGGAGTTACTTGAGGCGCATATGACCATATGCGCCTCGCATATTATCAAATATAGGAGGCGCATATAGCCATATGCGCCTCGCATATTCGTGCACCTACCAACACGCGGGCCCACACAGAATATGCGAGGCGCATTTTGTCCATATGCGCCTCGCCTATCTGATATATAGGAGGCGCATATAACTAGAATGCGCCTCACATAATATGGGGCTGCTAGATTCCGTCCGTACAGGGATTATAGGAGGCGCATTCTTATCATATGCGCCTCGCCTATTTTTATACTAGAGGCGCATATCGCAAAGTGCGCCTCGCCTATTTTTATAGGAGGCGCATATGTCTAAATGTGCCTCGCATAAGCATGTCTCCTATAGCCTTTTCTCTAGTAGTGTTCGCCCGTTCGTTGAGTGCAGTCTCGCAACTCTTCAATCGAGGCAGGCCTCTTGCTGGTGCCTTTGAAGTTTCGGACAAAACTGTACGCCAGCTCCTCCAACTTCGGATGGACCCTGAGGATAGGCTGCTTAGCCAGATCCGAGCTGCGCCTGTCAGCTGCAGCTGAAGGCATTGAATGGCGGTTTCCCTGCTTCTGCCGTGCAGCTTGATGGACGACAAGTGGTCACTGAGCTACGCCTTGGGGTCCTGTGTGCCGTCGAATTTCGGAGTGTCCGAAGGGAGTTTGAAGTTTCGCGACATCTTTGTCCGTCGGACAGATATGCTGAAGCATCGAGCTCTGCGGAGTTCTCCTTCGTCTTCGTCCATCTTGGATTCAGACGAGCATACGCGCTTGGCGTGTGCCTTGTCGATCTTGCCCTGCGTTAGCTCGTTTCGAGCGTCGTAGTCGCGGCTGCGATGGCGTGAGCTCTTATGCCTTCGAGGAAGGTCATGCTCTTCGTCCTCGGATGAGGGTGTGGGGCTGCGTTTGAATCTAACCGCAGCCTTCTTTTTGGGCTCCGCAGGAGCTTATCCGTGGAGTGCAGCTCCAACGAGTCCGAGCCCGGTAAGCACGTACTTGTGCATGGCTCTCTTCAGGTCCCCCTCCGGAGGTGGGTGGGACGCGAGGTACGCACTGGCTATCATGATCGCAGCTTGCGACGTTTTTGGGATGACGTTGTCGTCGGCGTCCATCTCCATGAAGGACGCGTTGAGGGCTCGGGTCACCTCGCGGCTCTCTTTGGGGTCCATTTTCTCCATCCGGGAACGGTGATTGTTCCCGTTGTTGCCGTGTGAGCTGGAGCCGATGCCCATGGCGGAGAGCACAGCTCGCTGCGCACTGGACTCCGAAGCTGCCTGCTTGCACTTGTCCAGCACTTCCTGCATCTTGATCTGCTTCTTGTGCTCCTCGATGAGGAGCATGTGGTATGCCATCAGTATATCTCGTGAGGCATCAGCGTGCAGGATCTTGTTGCCTGCCACGGCCTCGCGTGCTTGAGCCCATCCCTCCTCGTCGAGGTGGATGACCCGATTGTTGTTTTCCCCATTGGGTGGGGGGGGGGACTGGCTTCTTCTGTTTTCACCGTTTCTACCCTACTGGTTGGGTGGAGGATTGTGTTCTTGATCCTGGATAACCGCGGCGCACTGGTAGCGCTCGTCTATCGGTCTGCTGCTACCGCAGCTTTCGGATCCGGAACCGTAGGTCCATTCGTCCGATGGAGGATCGCACAGATCGGAGTTGCAGCAGCTGCTGTCATAGGACTCGTCTGTTGACGATGCGGTGCGTAGCACAGGGTGTGGAGCCCACGAAGCAGGCCTGATCGATGGTAGAGGCACCCGCTCTGGGAGGCGGCGAGTGCATATCTGCCCCACCTGGAAGCAGAAGCTCCCGAATAGGATCTCGAGCCCGTCGCCAATGGGCTCGAAGTCCTTCATGGTGGCCGGTGAGTGGGCGATGAAGTCGAAGGCGCCGAAGAGGAGATGACTCTCCGTCTCCACGGAGTTGTAGATCGCTCGGGTTGGGACCGTCACGATCGCACAATCAGCGTCCCCAGTTCCCACAGACGGTGCCAATTGACGAGGTTTAATCTCGTTAATGCCCATTGTTATGGACTTGGGTTTTGGAGAAGATGGGGATGATGGAGATCGCGGAACGATTATCAAACAAGCAACACAGGGACACGAAGTTTACCCAGGTTCAGGCCCCCGGAGGGAAAACCCTACTCCTGCTTGTCTACTCTTGATTACGGCGGAACCGAAGGTTATAGGGGTGCGTAGATGCAATCTGGCGTGGAGGTGTGTATGCGAAAGTATGAGGTCAGAGATCAAGGTCGTGCCCTCCTAGCCTTTATATAGAGTTAGGCAGGTCCTAGGCACAGACCGAGTCGGTTACAGGTTTTAGGGTTTACCCCTTTTAAATTTTCTATCTACTCTAGTCTTGCTCTCCAAGGATCCGAAGGTGTCATGGGCCTTGGCCACCCGAAAATCTTTATGGGCCGGCGTATATTTGCTGTGGGCCCTCCTTGGGCTGGACCATGTATGCTGATATCGTGTACCCGCGGGGTATAACCATGTCACTAGCAGTTTCACGCAAATATTCTTCGTCACGTGCATCACGTCGATTGAAGAGCGGACCTCTAGGACTTTCCAATAGGGTAGGTCCCAAAATATAGATTGCCTCTTCCACATGGACGCGTGTTCGGCATCGTCATTCGGAATAGATAGACTGCCAGGATCTTTTCCAAAGATTACTTCTAGGTCATTGACCATACCAAATACCTCCTCACCGATACGGAGGACAGGCTTCCTCCGGGGTTCTGCCAGACGTTTGAAATGCTTGCCTTTCTTTCTTACGGGATGCAGGTTCGGAAGAAATAGACGATATCCTAGGTACAAAACCTTCTTACATTTATCCAAATATACACTTTCAGTCTCATCTTAACAGTGCGTGCATGCTTTGAATCCCTTGTTTGTCTCCCTGAAATGTTACTAGGAGCAGGCCAATCATTGATGGTTACGAAAAGCAACGCTCGTAGGTCAAATGGCTCCCCTTTGTGCTCATCGCACATACGTACACCTGGTTTGGCCCACAACTGTAAAAGTTCTTCAACTAATGGCCTTAGGTACATATCAATGTCGTTGTCGGGTTGCCTCGGGCCTTGGATGAGCACTGGCATCATAATGAACTTCCTCTTCATGCACAACCAAGGAGGAAGGTTATAATACATAGAGTCATAGGCTAGTTGCTGTGACTGCAGCTCTGCTCACCAAAATGATTCATGCTATCTGTAGTTAGACCAAACCTTAAGTTCCTTGCGTCACGTGCGAAGTCCGGGTACTCTCGCTCGACTTTTCTCCACTGTGACCCATCAGCGGGGTATCGCAACATCGCGTCTTTCTTACGGTCTTGCATGTGCTATCGCAACAACTTGGCATGCTCTTTATTTCTAAAGAGACGTTTTAACCGTGGTATTATAGGAGCATACCACATAACCTTGGCAGGAACCTTCTTCCTAGGGGCCTCGCCCTCAACATCGTCAGGGTCGTCTCGTCTGATCTTATACCACAGTATAGTGCATACCGGGCATGCATCCAAATTCTAGTACTTCTCATCGTGGTAGAGGATGCAGTCATTAATGCAGGCATGTATCTTCTGCACGTCTAATACTAGAGGGAAGACAACCTTCTTTTCTTGGTATGTACTATCGGGCAATTCATTATTTCTTGGAAGCAGATTCTTCACTTTTACCAACAACTTTGAAAATGCGCTGTCAGTCACACCGTTCTCTGCCTTCTATTGCAGCAAATCCAGTGTGGTACCTAACTTTTTGTGGCCATTTTTACAAGTTGGGTACAACAATATTTTGTGATCCTTTAACATCTTCTCCAGCTTCTCCCTTTTCAGTTTCACATTCTTCCTTTGCATCAGTAATGGCCCGACCAAGATCGTCATCAGCGGGCTCATCTGCTGCCTCTTGATCTTCATAATCTACCCCCGTTGCAGTATCATCGTATTCAGGATACATATTATGATAGTTGTCATCCTCCTCTTCTTCTTTGTTGTCTTCCATCACAACCCCTTTTTCTCCGTGCTTGGTCCAACAATTATAGCTGGGCATGAAACCGGATCGAAGCAGGTGCGCATGAATGGTTCCGGTATTTGAGTAGTCTTTCTTGTTCTAACAGTGAACACACGGATAGCACATAAAACCATTGTGGCCATGGTTTGCATTAGCCATAACGATGAAATTTTGGAGGCCCGTAATATACTCGGAAGTGCGTCGGTCACCATACATCCATTGCCTGTTCATCTGCATTATATAGTATATCAAAAATTAATAGGGAGATGACCACTTATACAGTACATCAATACCACATGAAAAGATAAAGTTACCGACCTCGACCGAAAAGGAAAGAGCAACGAGAAAACTTAATTCGATCTCTCGGGAATTTCACCGAACACCTCTTGTGAATAGGAAAAAAACACAAACTAGCACACCTCTCACCCTCTTGCTAAACTCTAAAATGAGATAGTGGAAAAATGAGAGAGAGGGGTGTGGGCTGCGGTGTGTTATATATAGGCGCACCCCCTTTAACACCGGTTCAAGCCACGAACCGGTGTTAAAGGTGTGGGGGGGGGGGGGGGGGGGGGAAGGGGGGCTGCGCGGGCCACTGGTGCAGGGCCTTTAACACCGGTTCGTGGCACAAACCGGTGTTAAAGGGGGTGCTCTTTTCTGCTTTCTGGACCACGCTGGTACGAGCGCCACCTTTAACACCGGTGTTAAAGCCCATTTCCGACCTCAACCAAAGGCCTCGTTTCCACTAGTGTATATTAATTGTCACGAAAATAGATATATCTAGAGTTCTAGACATGTTTTAGTGCTAGATATATCTATTTCAGTGACAAGTAATATGGATCGAAGGGAGTATAATTTAGTAACCGAGGAGACCCTCCTTTGGACAACATGCTTCTTCCAAGTACTGACCTCCATTCATTCTGAGGTAGCTGCTCCCAATTAGAAGACTGGAGATGGATGTTCAGAAACAGCACTGATGTTCGTCTCGCGTCCTTAGACATGCCAAGATGTTCGTCTACACACGCTTGTGGCCATGCATTTCTAGGGCAACGGTGTATATTACATGAAGTATTATATTGACATGTGCAGTAAAAAATATTAAGAGTGCCGTAGCAATCGTACGGACATTATTCAACTAGTATTATGTAAATCAATTGGTGCACATATATTATGTAAATCAATTGGTGCACATACTAGTTAAAATGGATCGGACATATATAAAACAATCTGATGGAGGTAGCGTAGACTATAGCTAGGAAGTAACTAAAAGTCTGGAGGCCAAAGCCAGATACAAGAATTACAACCAATATTGGTGTCATCCTTGTAAGAATGATATCCTGTTGACAAGATGTTTTCGAAGTGGTGTGTGCCTTTGCTTTGGCAGCAACGCACCGCGCAGCTACCCATATCCAACCACCACCCCACCTGGTCATTGTTGTATCGATAGAAGCCATGGTGGGAGTAGTAGATGTGGTTCCCTTTCATGGACGTCACACGCAGCGCCTTGGAGGACGCGTGCCCTAGGAACAAGGCGTGGTCGCCCAGGTTTGTCACCTCTTCCCACCTTGACATGGCCGTGTCTCCTCCTTGCTGCTGGGCTAGGGCTGCTAGTTGGAACACCTTGAAAAAATGATGTTTAATGTTGGGGTCTGGAGAGACCTTGAGTGCTATGGCTAGGTTGCCACGCAGCTCAAAGATGTGCCTGGCCAAGGTGTCCGTCCCCGGCACATGCAATGCTGCTGCACTCATCATCATTTCAATGCGCACTAGGTTGGCCACCGGAGCCCCCTGCGAGTCGTCGCCGATGTGGAACTTGAGCAGCTGCTGGGCTGCAGTCAAGGCATATAGCAGCTCCTCGCCACCACCATTATTATTGCAGACGAAGGTGATGTCTACAAACCGCTTGTTACCATTGCAGATGGTGGTCCACCCGGCGGCGGCGCCATCGACCCTGCGGAGCGCTAGGTCGTGTTGCTTTGTTATTGCTACCATGACACAGCGGCTCGAGGCAGGGTTGGCCGAGAAGATGATTTTGCCAAGGAGGACAAACCTCTCCTTCTTCTTCTCCTTCTCGGAGAGCAGCAGCGCCCGGGCTCCAGAGAAGAGGTTGACGACGAGTAGATCATGGTTGGACGCCGTGGTGGCAATCCGGCCGCCCTCGTAGGACCCGACCAAGCGGTTACCGCCGTTAGGAAACCATGGGAGAGGGACACGCACCGCCCTGCCGTCCTCCGGGCTGTATGCCCGCGCCTCCAGGTCTCGCTTGCCGTTGCCAGTGGATGGGAGCAGCAGCGGCATAGCCGGCAGCAGCAGCAGCCGCGGGCGCAACGCCACCACGACGGTGCGCCATGATGTGCACACGGCGGCGAAGCGCGCACGGTCAAACGACGAGGCGCATCTCTCGAAGACAAGCTCGAGGAGGTCACCGGGGAGATCCGACCACCCCGCCGCATCTTCATCAACTTGTTGGACGCCGCCCATCCACTAGAGGAAAAAGGGCTATCCGTTCGCGACCCCTCGGAGCATTAGTCCCGGTTGCGCCACCAACCGGGACTAATGCTGGCACGCGTCCCGGTTGGAGCGGGCACGGGGCCAGGGGGCATGCGTCCCGGTTGGTAAGTGGGCATGCGTCCCGGTTGGAGCCACCAACCGGGACTAAAGGTTTGGCCACAGCCACGTGGCGTGGCACGCACCTTTAGTCCCGGTTGCTGGCTCCAACCGGGACTAAAGACCCCTGCCCTCTATAAATGCAACGCCCCAGCCCCCTCTGCCTCCACTCTGTTTTTTCGAATGGTGGAAGGTGTGAGGGGGTGTGCTAGTTTTTTCTCATGCATGCATTGAAGGTGTTTGTTGAAATGTTTGAGTGAAAAATCCCGTTGAATTTCTCATAGAACAAAAATATAGAAGGTGTCCGAGACGCACTTGAGCTTTCTCCTCTTTATTTCCCTCGATCGAGGTTAGCAATCTTATCTTTTCTAGGTCATTGATACAATTCATGTGTCGGTGTGAATTGGTTATTTCACTATTTATGATGTCCTGTTTTTTGATAAACTTACTTATATGATGCAGATGAACGGTCGGAAATGGATGTACGGTGACCGGCGGGTAGCCGGGTATATCAAAGGCGTGGATAAATTTATCGATGTGGCTACGGCAAACAAAGAGAATGGATTTATACGTTGTCCATGTGTTCAATGTCGGAACAACAAGGAGTACTCTTCCTCGAAAATCATTCGCGGCCACCTGATTATGAAAGGTTTCATGCCCAACTATAATTGCTGGACCAAGCACGGGGAAAGAGGGGTTATGATGGAAGATGGTGAAGAAGAAGATGATGATAACAACTATCATCATATGTTTCCTGAATACAGTGATACTGCAATGGAAGACAATAGAGAGGAAAGAGGTGAAGAACGGGCATCAGATGAGCCGACTGATGAACTTGGTAGGGTCATTTCAGATGCAAAGCGAGACTGTGAAACAGAAAATGAGAAGTTGAAGTTAGAGGGCATGTTAGAAGATCACAAGAAATTGTTGTACCCAAATTGTGAAGATGGCAGCACAAAGCTCGGTACCACACTGGAATTGTTGCGATGGAAGGCAGAGTGTGGTCTAACCGACTCCTCATTTGAAAAGATGCTGAAAATAATGAAGCCGAAGTTTCCAAAACATAACGAACTTCCCGAGAGTACCTACGAAGCAAAGAAGACTCTCTGTCCTCTGGGATTAGATGTGCAAAAGATACATGCATGCATTAATGACTGCATCCTCTACCGCGGTAAGGAGTATGATAATTTAGATAAATGCCCGGTATGCAACGCGTTGCGGTATAAGATCAGACGAGATGACCCTGGTGATGTTGAGGGAGAGCCCCTCCGGAAGAGGGTTCCTGCTAAGGTTATGTGGTATGCTCCTATAATACCAAGGTTGAAACGCATGTTCAGAAACAAAGAGCATGCCAGGTTGTTGCGATGGCACAAAGAAGACCGTAAAAAAGACGGGAAGTTGAGACACCCTGCTGATGGGTCACAGTGGAGAAAAATCAAGAGAGACTTCCCAGACTTTGCAGGTGACACAAGGAACTTATGGTTTGGTCTAAGTACGGATGGCATGAATCCTTTTGGGGAGCAGAGCTGCAGTCACAACACCTGGCCCGTGACTCTATGTATCTACAACCTGCCTCCTTGGTTGTGCATGAAGCGTAAGTTCATTATGATGCCAGTGCTCATCCAAGGCCCGAAGCAACCGGACAACGACATTGATGTGTACCTTAGGCCATTAGTTGAAGAACTCTTACAGTTGTGGGGCAAACCAGGTGTACGTGTGTGGGATGAGGACAAACAGGAGCCATTTAATCTACGAGGGTTGTTATTCGTAACCATCAATGATTGGCCTGCTCTTAGTAACCTTTCAGGACAGACAAACAAAGGATATAAGGCATGCATTCACTGTTTCGATAAGACCGAAGGTACATATTTGCATAAATGCAAGAAGGTTGTGTACCTGGCGAATCGACGATTTCTTCCGACCAATCATCCCGTAAGAAAGAAAGGAAAGCATTTCAAAGGTGAGGCAGATCACCGGAAGAAGCCTGAACTCCCTGCTGGTGATGATGTATTTGGTATGGTCAAGGACATAGAAGTAATCTTTGGAAAGGGTCCCGGCGGTCAATCAGTTCCGAATGACGTCGCTACAGGACACGCACCCATGTGGAAGAAGAAGTCTATATTTTGGGAGCTGCCATATTGGAAAGTCCTGCGTGTCCGCTCTTCAATCGACGTGATGCACGTGACGAAGAATCTCTGCGTGAACCTGCTAGGATTCCTAGGCGTGTATGGAAAGACAAAAGATACACCTGAAGCACGGGAGGACCAACAAATTATGAAAGACCCAAAGAACATGCATACAGATAACAAGACAGATAAAGGGCGTCACTTAAGTCGTGCCAGCTATGCTCTTACCAAAGCAGAGAAGGAAATCTTTTTTGAAGTCCTTTACAGTATCAAGGTGCCGTCGGGCTTCTCATCTAATATAAAGAGGATAATAAATATGGCAGAGAAAAAGTTCCAAAACCTGAAGTCTCATGACTGTCACGTGATTATGACGTAGTTGCTTCCGATTGCATTGAGGGGGCTTCTACCGGAAAATGTTCGAGTACCCATTGTGAAGCTGTGTGCATTCCTCAATGCAATATCTCAGAAGGTAATCAATCCAGATATTCTGCCAAGGTTACAGAAGGATGTGGTACAATGTCTTGTTAGTTTTGAATTGGTGTTCCCACCATCCTTCTTCAATATTATGACGCATCTCCTGGTTCATCTAGTGGAAGAGATTGCCATTCTCGGTCCGGTATTTCTGCACAATATGTTCCCCTTTGAGAGGTTCATGGGAGTCTTAAAGAAATATGTTCATAACCGTGCTAGACCAGAAGGAAGCATCTCCAAGGGATATGGAACAGAGGAGGTCATTGAGTTTTGTGTTGACTTTATTCCTGACCTTAAGCCGATTGGTGTTTCTGACTCGCGGCATGAGGGAAGACTAAGTGGAAAAGGCACGCTGGGAAATAAAGCAATGATATGTAGGGACGGGGATTCTTTCACTAAAGAACACTACACAGTTCTACATAATTCCACCTTGGCAACTCCGTATATCGAGGAACACAAGAATATTGTACGCTCCAAAAACCCGGGGAAGCCTGAATCATGGATTATAGATGAACACATAAAGTCTTTCGGTGGTTGGATGCGGACACATCTCTTGAATGACACCACTGTTGGAGATCAGCTATACTTGTTGGCCGCGTCACCATCTTCTATTGTATTGAATTTCCAAGGGTACGAAATAAATGGTAATACATTCTACACGATCGCCCAAGATAAAAAGAGCACCAACCAAAATAGTGGTGTCCGCTTTGATGCAATAGACGAGAATGGACAAAAGGACACATATTATGGTTACATAGAGGAGATATGGGAACTAGACTATGGAGTCTCTTTTAAGGTTCCTTTGTTTCGCTGCAAATGGGTCAACCTGAATGGGGAAGGGGTAAAGATAGACCAGTTGTACGGAATGACAACAGTGGATCTCAACAATCTTGGTTATAGATATGAACCATTCGTCCTAGCCAATGATGTGTATCAGGTTTTCTATGTGAAGGACATGTCCTCCAGACCGAAAAAAAGAAAAAATATGCAAACGAATACATCATATGATGAGCCAAAGCGTCACATAGTTTTTTCAGGGAAAAGAAACATAGTGGGAATCGAGGACAAGACAGACATGTCAGAAGATTATAATAAGTTTGATGAAATTCCGCCCTTCACAGTGAAAACTGACCCAAGCATTCCGTTAAGTAAAGAAGATGCTCCATGGTTACGTCTGAAGCGGTCATAAGGAATGACATATGCCAAGAAGTTCATACTCATATTATGTAACTCTAGTTCATGTCTTTCGCTGTTTGTGGCTTGACCGAAGGATATCTTTCGCGGTTTGTGGCCTTTAGTCCCGGTTTTGTAGTCTCAGTTTTTAATATTAATAAATGTCTTGAGTGTTAGTCCCGTTTTGTGGCTGGACCGGGAGTGCCTCTATGACCAGTTTCTTGGAGATGCCGGAGGACTGGGCTCCGTCGGCATCTCCCTGAAACTGGTCGTAGTGGTGTCCCTGCTCTCGAAAACCATATTGCAGCTTGTAACTTCACTAACTAGATCAATACGCCTCGGAGCTAACTAATTTCACATATTAGGGAGTGCCTCTATGACCAGTTTCTCGGAGATGCCGGAGGACTGGGCTCCGTCGGCATCTCCCTGAAACTGGCCGCAGTGGTGTCCCTGCTCTCGAAAACCATCTTGCAGCTTGTAACTTCACTAAGTAGATCAATACGCCTCAGAGCTAACTAATTTCACATATTAGGGAGTGCCTCTATGACCAGTTTCTCGGAGATGCCGGAGGACTGGGCTCCGTCGGCATCTCCCTGAAACTGGCCGCAGTGGTGTCCCTTCTCTCGAAAACCATCTTGCAGCTTGTAACTTCACTAACTAGATCAATACGCCTCGGAGCTAACTAATTTCACATATTAGGGAGTGCCTCTATGACCAGTTTCTCGGAGATGCCGGAGGACTGGGCTCCGTCGGCATCTCCCTGAAACTGGCCGTAGTGGTGTCCCTGCTCTCTAAAACCATCTTGGAGATGCCTCAAACTGGCTCGAGGACTGGACTCACAAGGATGCATATTTATAGTACAAGCAGCTCGGCATAATGTCGACACTCACGACATAATGTCGACACTCACCCGTATTATTAGTGCTGACTCATCTTTAGTCCCGGTTGGTGTCTCCAACCGGGATTAAAGGTTCATCTTTAGTCCCGGTTGGTGACACCATCCGGGACAAGGTACAAGCCGCACGACATAATGTCGACACTCACCCCTATTATTAGTGTTGACTGGCCCACTCTGCCGCAATCCCTTCAGTTGCGGTTGGTTTCTCCAACCGGGACTAAATATGAACCCTCTATTTATATAGGCATTTCCCTCTATTTATTAGGTAACACTTAAGACATTTATTAATATTAAAAACTGGGACAAACCGGGACTAGCTAACACTCAGGCCTAAAGCCGCCCCCTTTAGTCATAATCATGCCTAGTCCTATAGTACGCAGCTTCAGGGTCTTCATCGTCGTCGTCATCATCATCGTCATCGTCACCTGCCACTCCGGGGATCCTCAGCCCATCCATGGCATATACCAGGGGCCATTCCAGCCTCGGATTCACGGCGGGTGGGAGAGGGGTCTCCTGGAAGACGATGCCGCTACCGCTGGGATAGTGTGGGGCCTGTGGCGGGTGGACTCGTGGGCACCGTAGGCGAGGATGGTCTTCCCGGCGATGTAGCGCATCACTTCGATGATAGTACGGTTCGCCCACCACAGACGATGGCCGACTTCGTTGTGGTTCACCGGTGGCGGGCCATCACCCTCGTACCTGGCGAGCTCCCTTTCCCGCCTATTAGCGAAGAAGGCATTCCAGGTGTCGTAGTTGTCGGGATCCCACTGGGGATCCATCCGCTGCTCCGGCGTGAGCTCATGGTAGAAGTGGTTTGTGATGGCCGCCTGGCGTGCGGAACCTTGAGGGACAGGAGGGACAGGAACCCCTCCAGCACTCAGCATCCAGCCGGCGGGCGGCCGGTACCCCGACGGACAAGGGTAGTTGGAGGCGCACAGCGCCTCGGTCTCCTCGAGGGTCAGAATGGCCCAGTAGGCGTTGTCCATTGTTCTAAGAGAGGAAGGTGTGGATGTGTGGATATCCATGACACGATCACCCTAAATATAGAGGGAAAGGGCGGGAAAACTTGGCGTGAAGCTTTGGGAAATGGCGGGAAATATCTTTAGTCCCGGTTAGTGACTACATCCGGGACTAAAAGCTCTAGTAGAAAGGAAAGGGCGGGAAAACTTGGCGGGAAGAGGTGGGAAATGGTGGAAAATATTTTTAGTCCCGGTTTGTGACTATATCCGGGACTAAATGTGTGCCGAACAATGATCATGTTTCGAAAAAACCGTCACAAAATGACCTATCATGTTCGAGGTTTCATCGCTTTTTCGGTCCAAATGACCGATGTTATGTGCTGAATCACGGCATAGTTTGTGATGTTGTGCCCATATTATGCATGTGTGTGTACATTGGTATGGAGAACAATGTTGCAGGAGGAAGTTTTCCTTTTTGTCGCACGGAAAATCCCTTTTCCATTTTCCGAGCGCAAAAAACGGGTCGTTTTGTGAAGTAACCACCAAAATGCCGTTTCAGAATGCTACCGTCCTATTTTCCTAAAAAACTAGACCACCTTACATGGACTATCTCCCAACCGGTACATCTCAAACCGTTTCGTCCATCCCGGGTAAAAAGGACAAATGTCTACCGAATCGGTAGGAAGTGGGTCCGGTTTGTACTACAGGTACATGATCTATCGCCCGTGATTTTTTGAAAAAATCATTTTTATACTCGCAATATGTGGTTTCTTCAGAGATCCAATGCAAGTTCTAACGATGCTCGTCCCCTATCTTCATGCACACCGGTTCGACCATAGTTAGAAATTCAGATAATTCAAAACGGGCATAATAAATTCAAAAAAAATCCGAACAATGAAAATCCTTCACGTGGTGTCATATTATGTTACATAGTTGAAAGGAAAAATACCAGACTTGGTATATTGATCATATTTCGAAAAAACCTTCACAAAATGACCTATCATGTCCGAGGTTTCATGGCTTTCGGTCCAAATGACCGATGTTATGTGCTGAATCACGACATAGTTTGTGATGTTGTGCCCATATTATGCATGTGTGTGGACATTGGTATGGAGAACAATGTTGCAGGAGAAAATGGTTTTGAATTATTTATTTAAATCCAAACACTTTTTATGTTTAAAGTTTTTCTAAATTCCAAATTAATATTTAAAAATATAAGTTAATTCATTTTAATAGGTTACATTAATTATTTTTTAAAAATAGAAAATGGTTTTGGATTATTTATTCAAATCCATACACTTTTATGTTTAAAGTTTTTCTAAATTCCAAATTGATATTAAAAATATATAAGTTAATTCATTTTTAATTGTAAATGGTTCATATTTTAAATGGTTACATTAATTATTTTTTAAAACAGAAAATGTTTTTGAATTATTTATTTAAATCCAAACACTTTTTATGTTTAAATTTTTTCTAAATTCCAAATTAATATTCAAAAATATAAGTTAATTCATTTTAAAAGGTTACATTAATTATTTTTTAAAAATAGAATATGTTTTTGAATTATTTATTCAAATCCATACACTTCTTCTGTTTAAAGTTTTTCTAAATTCCAAATTGATATTAAAAAATATAAGTTAATTCATTTTTAATTGTAAATGGTTCATATTTTAAATGGTTACATTAATTATTTTTTAAAACAGAAAATGGTTTTGAATTATTTATTCAAATCCAAACACTTTTTATGTTTAAAGTTTTTCTAAATTCCAAATTAATTATCATTTAAAAAACAATACAAATTTAAACCCCAAAATAAAAAATAAGGCGGGAACAGAGAGAAAATACGTGAAATTTTTTGAAAACAGGGGAATATGTCCCGGTTGGAGCCACCAACCGGGACTAAAGACCTCCTGCGCGTCAACCCTTGGTCTGCTGAAAATTTTGGAGTATAGGTCCCGGTTGGTGGCTATTGGAGATATGCCCAAGAGGCAATAATAAAGTGGTTATTATCATATCTTCACACTTATGATAAATGTTTACATACCATGCTATAATTGTATTAACCGGAAACATTAATACTTGTGTGATTTGTAAACTAAAATAAGAGTCCCTAGTAAAGCCTCTTGTTAAACTAGCTTGTTGGTTAATATATGATCATGGTTTCCTGATCATGAACATAGAGATGTTATTAACAACAGGATCATATCATTAGGAGAATGATGTGATGGACATACTCCTATAGATAAGCGTAGCATAAAGATCAAGTCATTTCAATAGTTCAATTGCTATATGCTTTCTCATACATAGTAACCTAATTCCTTTGACCATGAGATCATGCATATCACCTTTACCGGATGGATGCTTTGATGACATCAAACACCACACCGTAACTGGGTGGCTATAAAGGTGGCATTGAGTGTTCGGAAAGTATTGGTTGAAACACATGGATCAAGAGTGGGATTTGTCCATCCATATGACGGATAGATATACTCTGGGCCCTCTCGGTGGAATGTCATCCAATTAGCTTGCAAGCATGTGACTGGGTCACAAGGGATCACATATCACGGGAACGAGAAAAGAGTACTTATCAGTAACGAGGTTGAACTAGGTATGCAGAGATACCGACGATCATAACCTCGGATAAGTAAACTATCGTGAGACAAAGGGAAATTGGTATCGTATGTAAGTGGTTCATTCGATCGCAAAGTAATCGTAGAAATATGTGGGAGCCATATGAATTTCCAGATTCCTCTATTGGTTATTGATCGGAGAAGTGTCTCGATCATGTCCGCATAATTCACGAACCGTAGGGAGACACACTTAAGGATTCGACGTTGTTTGAGTAGTTATGGTATTATGAGAAAGAGACCGAATGTTGTTCGGAGTCTCGGATGGGATCTGGGATATCACGAGGTGATCCGGAATGGTCCGGAGAATAAGATTCATATAAGAAAAGTCCCGTTTCGGAGTTCGGGAATGATTCCGGTGTTTTCATCGGGAATGTTCTAGAAGGTTCCAGAATGTCCGGCACTCCAGGGGGGAAGGGGTACATGAATGTGTCATTACATATTGGAATGATTGCATCATGTACTAAGTGTTCTTGCTGTTCCAAATAAAGGATTAAATTGAATCCTAAAACTGAAAAGTCAAATGGCCAGTTTGAAAGTCAAACGGCTAAAACAGGAAACTGTGGGAAACAAGCAAGAGGAGGTTGAAACCAACTTGGAGGAGGAGTCCCTCCTCTCCAAGCCGGCGCACCACCTATGCCGAGTTGGGGAGGGACTCCCCTCCCTCCCCTTGGCCGCCGGCCCTCCTCCACCTATAAGAGGAGGGGCAGGGCCTCCTCCTCTAGACACACAAGTTCCTATCCTCTAATCTCCGGTTTAGAGCCGTTTTGGTTTAGAGCTTCTAATTGCTCTAGCCTGCGGTTTAGAGCCTTCTAATTGGTGTGTCTAATCCCTAGACCACTAATAGCTCTCTCTCATACTCCACCATACTCGCTCCGGCTTAAGGCGAAGCCCTGCGGGATCTCCCCTCTACTTCCGGTACCACACCGTTGTGCTGCCGGAATCGCGAGGAGAGTGCTACAACCTCCGCTGCCTGCTGGAACAAGGGAGAGGAAGGTCTTCGTCGAGCACCGAACGTGTGACCGACTGCGGAAGCGCTGCCGGAACGCAGCGCCGGAAGGACCGTCTACGCGATCTTGAGATCGGAAGTGTACGACTACATCACCCACGAGAATACGCTCTCGTTAACCGCTTTGGAATCTTCGAGGGTAAGTTATTCCATCGACTCGTTGCTACAATCTAGTAGATAGATCTTGGCTTGTTTGTTTGTATGCGATAGAATTTTTTTGTTTTCCATGCTACGAACCCCTAAAGTGGCTCCAACCGGGACGTATAACCCTTTAGTCCCGGTTGGAGCCACCAACCGGGACTAAAGGTCCTTTGGTTATAATCCTTTAGCCCTTCCTCTTCTTCTTCCCTTCCCCATCACTTCTCTGCTTCACCGACGCGCGCACAACCTCCCCCGACGCCGGCAGGCTGCCCCGCCGTCCTGCACGTCCTAACGGCTGCCTCTATAGCTCCGCCTCCTCGCCAGGAACCTCCTCACCGAAGCTCGCTTGCTGGGGTGCCCTCTCCCGCCGGAATCGAGCACGTCCTCTCCGACACCGACGCCGGCCGCCGTCGCCATTCACGTCGTTCAGGACCTCCCCGCACTTCCCCGTCACTACCTTGAGCACCACGGTGAGCAAGCGGATCTCGCCGACCTTTTTCCATCTCTCCCTCGCTCTGTGGTCACCGCTCGCCGACGAACTGCAAGCGCCGCCGCCGCTGCTCGCCATGCGCCATGCTCCGGTGACCAATCCGAAGCGGCGCCGCCGCCTTTTGGCTCAACGCAACCGCGTGAGTCCAGTGCGCTAGACCATGCAGCCCCGCTCGCCTCCTTGCGCCAACCCGTGCCGCCGTCTGGCCCATTGGACGGCGAGCCAATGTGGCGTTCGTGTGGCGTCCACGTGTTGCCTGCGTGGCCCAGGCCCACTCGTCAGCCTCTCTGTCTAGATGCCGCGTCGGTGAGAAATAACCCCCGGTCCCTCTTGCTTGCGAGTCTGCTGAGGTGGCCATGGGGCCCCTCTGTCAGTTACTGTGGGTAGGTATGCCTGCGGTGTAAAAAGTTTAACCATCTTTTAATAATTTCAGAAATAATTATAATCTTATAAATTCAATAACTTTTAATCTATAAGTCATAAAAATATGAATAATATATCAAAATGTTCAGAAAAATGAAACCTAGCTATCTAAGCTATAATCATGCATTGTTCAACAACTTAAATTACAAGTTTAATTAGAAGAACAAATCCACCCCTCTCATGTGTTCCGGAGTTTCTCCGAGTTAGGGTTTTCACCCCTTGGAACCCCGATTAAATCGTCGAGCATTTCTTAGGGTTACATTCCAATGCAAATTAACTTGTCATATCATCATACTTGCTTGAGCATTGCATCGATGCCATGTGTTGATTGTTTCCCTTTCTTTTTGGTGTTTGGATTATTAGGTTTATTATTAGTTAGGTATTATTAGGTTTATTAATTAGTTTGGTATTATTGGTCTTCGGCCCCACTGGTCAGTCACTGTGGGTAGCCCCAGACCCGATTCACATTTTCAAGCAACTTAGGTGCATGTGGGTTCGACGATGTGCCTATCTACTACACGGTTTCCCTTTCTCTTCATTTTTATTATTGTGTATGTATATATTAGGGTTTCTCTGAATTAGGGTTTATATCTCTCAACACCGTACTTAACTTTCTCCTTTAGCCGCTTTGACTTATTCGTTTTTCCACCTATGCAGAAAATATGGACCCACACGTCAGAGACGAAGAAAAGAAAGAGTTGATCCAAGGTGTGATCCGTGGGGAAGATAATTTAGACGTATCAACGTTTCTGAACAACTCCGGTGAGGGTGATCCTCTTTTTACCGGAGTAGACAACTTGTTTGAGGTTGAAGGTGTTACCTTCCGCGAGGGAGAAGGCGATGCCTTGTGTAATCGAGAAGACGACCGCTCCGGCGAGGTGCATGTAATATAAATCAATTCATTAATTAATCATCTGCTATCTATATAGAAATAGTAACGACGATCTTTCTTCTTTTAGCCCTCCGGATCGAAGGAATCTACTAAAAAGAGCAGACGAGGCCCAACCAAAAAGTTGCAAGACCATGAGAGGTTCAGGATCGAAGATGTCGCTGAAGACGGCAGACCGACAGCTCCCGAAGTTGTCGCAACCAAATTTGTGGCACAATGCGGAGTAATCGTTAGGGACTTAATCCCGATCACCATTAGAAATTGGAATAGGCCTGCTAATGCGGATGAAGAGGGAACATGTTTATTTGTCCCTAACCACGCCAAAGATTTACTCTGGAAGAGGCTCATGGTTAATTTCAAACTACCGAAGATAGAGCTGGATCCAAATGCGGAGGATCCAGTTGAGGACGCCTTACAACATGGGAGAGCCATGGAGGCTAAGGTCAGGGAGTGGGCTTTGAAGAAGATGGCCCAGTGTTTCACCAACTGGAAGAAAAGATTGCACCTTGACTATGTCGTGAAAAAGAAGACTCCCGATTTCAAGAATATTCAGTTTGAGAAAATAAAACCATTCTGGGATGAGTTTGTGGAATACAAGAAATCAGAAAAAGCTAAGAAAATGTGTAAAACGAATAAGCTGAATGCTGCTAAGAAGAAGTATCACCATACTATGGGGCAAGGTGGCTACATGGTTGGCATTCCTAAGTGGGAGAAACTTGAGCAGGAACTGCGTGATAAAAATATCACCCCAGAGACAGACGATTGGGTAGAACGTGCAAGGAATTGGTTTTACGGGCATGGGGGCACGTTGGACTCGGAAGGGAGGTGTATATATAACATACGACATAAAGAAGACCCCTTGCCAATCGAGAGGATCAGAAAAGCAGTAAAGGCTGTTAAAGATGGGGACTTCATTCCCGATAGAGAGAATGATGAGCTCACACTCGCCCTTGGAAATAAGGAACATGATGGACGAACACGAGGCACAAGAGGCTCCCAATCATGGAGGACTGGGTTTCCCGAAGAGAGGAAGAAATATCCTGATAGAAGCCGTCAGAGGAGAAAGGACAGGGCGGCAGTTGAAGCAGAAAGTCAGAAAGAGCGAATGCGTTTAATTGAAGAACGATTAAAGCAACAACAAGATGAAATTAACACACTTAAAGAGCAAAGTACTACCGGCCCATCTCAGCAGCACACTGCATTCGATGCTACCGGCCTACCGAATAATCGAAAAAGCAGTGTGGCTTCCACCGAGGTCCCGGGTGATGACAATGGCGATGCCGATGATGCACCGACGATGGCTCCTGTTGGCTACCCAGTGGATGATATCACAGAGATGACACACTGCGAGCTACATGTCAAAGCTGTGAACATATCAATGAAGGTGGCGGTCGGCTATGCCTTACCAATTGGACCCACACCAACTTACCACTGTCGTCCGGTTCCAGAGGGCTACGCTGTTGTCAGCGTGGATGAAATCATGCCCACCTTTGAGGTTTTGGATCTTCACTACCCTGCTGGTGAAGGGGATGTGACTGTGCTGGGTGACGCAAAAAACGTCACCATTCTATGGCCGAAGGATTGTATCGTGCTTCGAAATCACACGCCAAGGCCATCTTCGCCGCCGCCTCACCCGTCTCCAGCGAGGTCGTCGCCGCCGCGGAAGCCGTCTTCGTCACCTCACCCGGCTCCGTCGCCTCACCAATCTCTGGTGCAGCCATCGCCGCGGGAGCCATCGCCGGCGCCTCAGGATAAAAAGCGTAAGCGTACCGCTACTGTGCGTCGTAAGCGATCGCCGAAACGTAAACAAGAGCCTCTTCCAAAAGTACCAACGGTTCCTCCCAAGAGAGCTTATGACTGTACTGAAGAGGAGACTGCGGCGATCGTTGATGCGGAAACGACAGCATTTTTCGCTAAGCTGAGGCGGCCGAAAGAGCCAGAGTTCCCCAGCACCAAAGAAGAAAAAGCAAAAGTGTTGAAAATGCTAAAGAATCTTCATCAACCTGAGCCAAAGCTGTCATCAGACTATGAGCGTTCTATTCTCAAGTCACATGCGGCACAAAAAGCCTCGAAGAGCAGTACTGATGCAAGCGGGAAATCTGTTGCCCAGCTCGGAGAACAAGCAAAACAGACTTGCGCCCCTCTCAAGGTGATTTCTCAAACCAATGTGGGGTCGAGCAAATATGGGGCCGAAGAGCAGTATGATCCAGAGGTAGTTGCACAATACGGAGAAGCTGCCGCTGCTCAAGGTATGAGTATTGCCCAGTACTTATCCCAGTTAGAGTTCTTCCCCGTGAGTGAAGTAGCATACCAATACCAGTACTGAAAACCTCTCGTCAAACCTGAGGAGGTAAACAATCTTCCAACAAAAATGCGAAGATTGCATAACTGGTACATGCATGCCACAAGGGCCGGGGCTAACTGGATAGTGCCGAGGGTTACAAAAAAGCATCATGGGAAAGATAAGGATGACATGATATCCATTGAATTTGATGAACTATTTCAATTATTCAATCAAGACGCCTTGGACAAATCGATCATGAGTGCCTATTGTCTGTAAGTACTAATTCTGTAATTAATTTAGTCTCCAGCTATATTATTTTGTTTATTGCATGTATATAATCATACTGTAATATGCAGAATGAAGATTCTCGAATGCAGCAGAGGAAAAATCTATGACATTGGCTTCATTGACCCATATTGGGTTCATGAAGCTAATCTCAAAATAAGCCCCCAGGATACGGAGGATAATATAGTACACGCATTAAGGTTTCAAGAAACCAAAAGGGAAATACTATTTCCTTACAACTTCTAGTGAGTGTTATTGTCTTGTATACACTTTCTATTTCGCTTACTCGATGTTAAGTATATAATTGATTAGTTCTGCATTCGCAGGTACCACTATATTCTGTTAATCATTCAACTTGACAAAGGGCGTGTACTAGTCATGGACTCGAAACATAAACCCCTTGAGACGTGGAAGGACATGCAGATACTTCTCCAGCGGTAATTCTAATCATTACGACACTATATCGGCAACGTTCGTGAATTTTATGATATCAAGTACTTAATAACTTTATTTATTCGTTTTCTACGCCGGGCAGCGCTTGGAAACGGTTCACCAAGAAGGCTAGGGGTGTTTGGAAAGATGAGCTTACATTTCAACCACTAGATGTAAGCACCACTAGCTATATTCGCGCATCTCTTTGATTCTAGTTTTGATACAGTTATTATCATGCTTGATTATTATTTTGATTGAACTCTGTTCTCGTAAAGTGCCTGACGCAGGGACCAGGTAACAATCTATGTGGATACTATGTATGCGAGTTCATCCGGCACACGTGCGATGAGAAGGGCAGAAATTTAGAGCAACTCCACGTACGTACGCAAACAATTTCTATAGTTTTTAATTACAATCAAATTGTGTTTAGTTTCATATTCATATAGGCTGACTCCTTTTTTAAATCAGATCGAACGTCTACGGGACGGTCTTCTGCCAAAGGATCGCATACGAGCAATTCGGGAAGAATTGGCGGGATTCTTGGATGCAGAAGTCCTAAACACACAAGGAGAATACTACTCGGCTGTGTATAGACAATAGGAATTGTAAAAATAGCAACTTTCAAGAAATTGGCCGGTAGCATCGAATAGCAACTTTTGTATGTAGTGCATGAACTCGATCTGTGTATTGAATGTAATGTTGTCATGATGATCTTGTGTAATATAAGGTTGCTTCGTTGATAAGTGCAAAACACTAAATAAACAATAAAACAACCTAAATGAATTCTCTGCCGCGGCACAAAAAGTGGCGAAAATGCTGTCGCGGCAACAAAATGTGCCAAAATGAATTCTCTGCCGCGACAGAGAAATGGGCCAAATCTCTGCCACGGCAGCAGGTTATTAGTCCCGGTTCGTGTTACGAACCGGGACTAATGCTCCACCCCCCTCGCGCTCTGATGCCGCCACGTGTGCCCCATTTGTCCCGGTTGGTGGGGCAACGGGACTAATGGTTAGAGCTTTAGTCCCGATTGCCCCGTCCCGGTTGGGCAACCGGGACTAATCACTAGTGCAGAGCCCCCCCTTTAACTCTGGTTGGGAGGGCCCTCTAACAGCGGTTCCCCAACCGCTGTTGAGGGTTCGGTGTTAGAGGGGGGGCCCCTTTAACACCGGTTCCTATACGAACCGGTGTTAAAGGGTGGCGCACGTGGGGCTGCCGCAGGCCTCAGGCCCCCCCCTTTAACACCGGTTCGTATCTGGAACCGGTGTTAAAGGTTCTTCTGCCGCGGCAGAGATTTAGGCCGTTTTCCTGCCGCGGCAGAACTCTGCCGCGGCAGGAAAACGGCCTAAATCTCTGCCGCGGCAGACTTCTGCCTCTGCCCCGTTCTGGGCGTATTTCTGCCGGAGGGGGGGGGAGAGCGAGGGGAAATCGATCGGGAGCGGTATACTTATAAATCGTCATCGGTACATACGAGTACATGAATAATTAAGCAACTATTATTATACACAAACATCGTCATCGGCACATACATCGCCATCGGCACATACATCGTCATCGTTCATTTTGGTGGATATCTAAAGAGTTCTCCGCCAGGCGTGACGACCTCATCAAGTATGAACCCCGCCAATTCCTCTTGAATGGCTCGTATGCGTTCAAATGGTAGGAGTTGGTCCCGCATCCGTTCGATCTGAATATATATGAAGAATGGGCCGTCAATATATATATAAGAATAAAACTCAACACAATTGATGGTAATAAAATAATGTTGTGGACTTTGTTTACTTACTCTAAGTTGTTCTAGTGCGGCTTGGCCTGTCGCACATATCGTGTTGCGAATGAATTCGCAAACATAGTACCCACATAAGTTATTGCCGTGTCCTTGATGCGCGCACTTTACGAGAATAGAGAGTTCAATCAAAATAATAATCAATAAAGCATGATATAATGGAATTGGAAGCTAGCTAGTATTACTTACATTTTGGTCTACAAATTTTAGTTCTTCTGACCATTCACCCACGGCCCTGCCCGTGAACATTTTCCAAACCCTGTCCGACAAAGAAAATGGATAAAGGAGTAATTAATTACTTATTGTCACGAAAGTTGCCGATCTAGTGCGATAATATGATTGAAATTACCTCTGGAGCATCTCTCTAAAGTCTGCCCATAGCTCTTTTTCTTTTCGTAACGAGTCCATGACAAGGACTTTTCCTGAGTCGGGTTGAATGACTAGCAGAATAAAGTGGAACCTACGCACGCATAACTCATCATCAGTTACACTTAACATCGAGTAAGCCGAAACAGAATGTGTACAAGAGAGAGGGTAACAGTACTCACGAGAAGTTGTAAGGCAATAGTATTTCCCTTTTGGTTTGTTGTCTCAGTAAAGACTTTAGCAAGTAATCTTCTGTTTGCCCGGGTTTTTCTCTTACCACTTCTTCATGAACTCTATTTGGGTCAACGAACCCAATGTCAAAAGGGCCTTCTTTCATGCATTCCATAACCTTTTTCCTGCATAATAGTATATACATATATGGTGAGCATATATATATACATGCAATTAATGAAGTGAATGAGTTGAGATAAAAATTACAGAAATAGTACTTACACACAATAAAGGCTGATGGCAGATTTGTCGAGTTCCTTCTGATTGAATAGAAAATGCAAGTCTTGAATGTTGAAGTCGATCGCGTCGTCTCCGCACAAGAAAATCTGATCTCTTATATGCGCCGTGATCCATTCTAACTTTCTCGTCTTGCAGAAATGAAGGTACCACTTGTGCAATTTTCGCATCTTTGTTGGTAGATTCTTGAGCTCCTCTTTCTTGACTAGATTCTTCCCATACTTCCATGGCTGTATGGGGTTGACATCGCATTTGGGCAAGTTGTCTCCCATGACGTTCAAGTATGCAATGTAAGTCATCCCCATCTCATTGGCCTTTCTTTGTAGCTCTGCCTCGTAATCATCTACGGGAGGAGCGTCCCGTTTGTCAAACATTTGGAGCGGGGCGCATGATTGGTTTTCCTGCTCTCCGAGCATGGGAACTGTTTTCTGGGGTGCCTCACGACTGCTACTTTCAGTCTCCCTACGGCGCCTTGCATCCGCCTTCAAAATCTGGCGCTCGTAGTCCGGCACAAGTGGGGTTTCAGGTTTCAAAAGATTTTTGTAAAACTTCTCCACCACCGCCGGATCTATTTTCTCCTTTGGCTCGACCCGTCTAGGTGCAAAGAATTTCTTGACCTGTTCTCCCGAGATCCTATTGGTCTCCTCGTCGCTGCGATTCCACGGTAAAACCGGCAATGGCTTGGCGGAAGGCTGCGGGACGTAGTTTTTTGAACTCTTTGGCGTACGGTTTCCTGCGGATTTCTTTGTGGCAGTGCTACTGATGCTCCTCGTGGCAGTGCTCTTCCGCTTACGCTGAGGAGATGGCTGAAGCACCGGAGATGGCTGACGGGCCGGAGATGGCTGCCGCGCAGGAGATGGCTGACGGGCCGGAGATGGCTGCCGCGCAGGAGATGGCTGACGGGCCGGAGATGGCTGCCGCGCAGGAGATGGCTGAAGCGGCTCAGACTGCTGACGCTGCGGAGACGGCGGGGGTGCCAGTGACCTCCAATTTGGAAGCACAATGTGTTCCTTCTTCCAAAGAATGGTTGTTTTCACTGCAAATTTGAGTTGAGTTTCCCCTTCACCTGTAGCATGGTCAAGCTGTGCTTCCTCATATTCCTTCACAACCTCATCCACCCCGACAATAGCATAGCCATCTGGAATCGGTCGGCAGTGGTAAGTTCCACCAGCTACAGGAGGTAAGGCATAGCCGACAGCCACCTTAATGGATAAGCCCATTAATCTCACATGCAGCTCAGCGTGTTCGCTCTCCGTGATCTCATCAACGGGGTATCGAGGACCCGTCATTTCAAGCGTTGGCTGCACGTTCTCCATGGAAGCCACACTGCTTTTCCGCGCAGAGTCTGGGCCGCGGGCAGCTTCCAATGCAGGCTCTTCATGCCGCTGAGATGGGCCGGTAGCTTGATGGCTCTGTTGTGCATTCACTTGCGTCTGCAGCGCCGCAAGTGCATGTTCTATCTGTGTCATCCGATCTGTACGCTCTTTTTCTTTTCTGCCGCGCCATCTGTAAGAGTCGCTCCAGTCGGCAAACCCATCCTTCCACGTCATACCCCCTGTGCCTCGTGCATGTCCAGGGTGTTCTTTTTTACCGATGGCGCGTGTGAGCTGGTCATTCTCTCTATCGGGATGGAAGATCCTGGCGGATGTTTCCTCGTATGCCGTGATGAGTTCAGTGACGGGTTTGGCAAGGATGGTTGGGAAGATACACAATCCTGTTTCTGGGTCCAACCTTGCCCCGATTCCGTAGAACCAAGTCTTTGCACGTAGGTCCCACCCATCTGTCTGGGGTGTGATCCCTCTCTCGCGCAGGGCCCTCTCAGCTTCCTCCCACTTAGGCCTCTGAGATATGTAGCCACCTGACCCCGTCCTCTGGTGATATTCCTTCTTCAGGGCATTAAGCGTATTGGTTTCTGACCTCTTTTTAGCTATAGCACTTTTTTTATATGTCTTAAATTCGGGCCAGTGAGGTCTTATCTTCGCATAATATGCGTCTTCGAAATTTGGAGTCTCGCCAGCTTTGACAAATTTGTTCAATTTTGTCTTCCAGTTGCGGAAAGCCTCAGCCATCTTCTTTAGAGTCCACTCTTTGACCTTATACTTTATAACCGGGTTGTTTTCATCCTCCTCTGGCGGAAGGGTGAAATTTACCAACAACGAATTCCAAAGCGTTTCTTTGGATCTGTCATCGAAAAAGGTACCGTCGCCATTCTTTGGCTTATTCCAATTTTCAATTATGATTGGGATTTGGTCCCTAACAAGAACTCCAGCCTGACGTATAAATTTGTCTGCGGCCTTCTTGGGCTCCATCGGCCTGCCATCAACACGGACTGCTTCGATCGTGAACTTTGCACGATCTTTCAACCGCTGGCTCGCGCCTCGCTTGCTCTTTTTCGTAGAAGAAGATGGTTGCTGGCTGGTCGATCCAGAGGGCTAAAAGAAGAAAGAAGCGTTAATTAATACATGTAGAAGAAGATTGTTGGTGGAAGTCAGCTGAGGCTTAATCAATGCATATACCTCGCCGGACTTTGTAACCATTAAATTGCGTTCACCGGAGTCTTCATCTTCTCCATGACTAGTACTTGAGCTGTCGTCGTCATGTCCCTCCAAGTTCAGATATTGTGAGGTGTCCTCATCAATAATGTTCTCCATTATTTCTTCTTCTTCAAGGTTTCTACTAAGTGGATCCATAGTTTCTAAAACAATAATATTATCACACAAATATCAGTAATACATCTATTGAAATGCTCAAGCAAGGACGATGATATGACAGGTTAAAAGTATTGAAATGTAACCCTAATACATGCTTGGTCATTTCAAACCCTAATTCGGAGAAACCCCGGATTCATATGAGAGGGTACATTTACTTCTTCTAATTAACTTGTCATCAAAGTTGATTAACATAGCATGGTTATTATAATGCTATATTGACAACGAGAGGTGGCGACGCTAGGGCGAGAGCGGGGCCGGGGTGCGTGGGGGTGTGCGTTCGAACCAGCACGACGTGATGGTCTACCTAAAATGGGCGACTCACCCTCGACGCGTGTGTAGGCTCAGCGAGGACATAGGAGGTCAGGGTCGACGGCATAATGGTGGTGGTGGTCGTCGGCGTGGCACAAAATATACACATGCATATACAATACACATACAATACAATATTTCCTATAGGAATCCTATAGGAATCAATCCTACAAATCAAACAACCACCATAGGAAAATTTCCTATAGGATTTAATCCTACAAATTTCCTATACAAATCCTTTGAATCAAACATGCCCTTACTTATATCCCGCGGGATGGCGACGGCGAGGGCGACGACGAGGGTGGTGTGGGCGAGGGCGACGGCGAGGCAGACACGTGGCGCTCACCGGTGGGGTGACGTTGGTCTCGTCGGGCGGCGGTGCTCGTCGGACGGATGCGGCGGTCTCGTCGGGCGGCGGTGCTAGCGGCGGGCTTGTCGGGCGGCGGGCGGCGTCGGCGTTTAGGCGTGGCCTATGAGCTCCGAAGCGGCGGCGGCGAGACGCTCCTGCACGGGGAAGAGAGCGAGGTGGTCAGTTAGGGTTTAGGCGTGGCCTATTATAATATCTTTGCTATAATTCACATGTGCAAGGATTAAGGCCTAGATCGTCGGAGTCGATGTCACTACGTTCATCTCGCCCATCTTTGGCACCCTGGAATCGTTCCGAGGGTCAATTGGCGATTATTTATTTTCATCCCAAGACTATGTAAATGAAATGGATTGGCCAAACAAAAAAATACTATACAGAAATAGACAAATACTCCATATTTCTCGAATTTTTTGTGTAGGCGATCATCAGCTACATTGTACAATCACTAGCAAGGAAATAACAAAGTTTCAGAGCTCCACTACCAGTGTGGAGCTAGCTAACTTTAGTAGATTCCTTTCACCTGCGAAAATATATGCTTATATTTTGAAGATGAAATTTGCAAACATTTTAAATGAAACTTGCAAAAGGCTATCTGTTTCACATGGCCACACCTGCAAAAATGAGTATCTAGGAAACTTCTAAACGGCGTATCCGAACCGGGGCATGGTGGAGAGGTGGGACGCCAACTACTACTACCACGAGGGCAACGCCATGGGCGGCGGTGCGGCGTTCGCCAACCCTAACGCGGCAGCACAGATGGGCAGGAGCGCGCGCTTCAAGGAGGAGGCGGAGCAGATGGACGGCCTCCTGCAGTACACCTCGAACCACTTCGTTGAGCTGCCGCAGCTCGAGAGCCCGTCCGCGCCGCTCCCGCGGAAGAAGTCCTCGGCCGAGCTGGAGGAGGAAGAAGACGCCGTGGACGCTGGCCGCAGGCGGCGGCCAGGCAAGACCGCGCGTGTCGACAATGCGGCCACCACGGACTGGAGGGCGCTGGACAAATTCGTCGCGTCGCAGCCGGGGGAGGGCCGGCCGGGCGCGGCCGGAGCAGGCGCCGAACGAAGGAGGGAAGGATGCGGGGAAGAGAGGGTCGGGGGCGGCGAACCTCGAGCGGCGGCGGCGAGACGGCGGGTCGGGGGCAGCGAGATGGCGGGTCGGGCTCTGAAGCGGCGGCGGCGAGACGGCGCGGGTCGGGGGGCGGCGCTTCTATCGATCGATCTGGCTGTGGGGGAAGAAAGGAAGGGGAGGAAGGTGAAATAAATACACCCCCCCTTTAACACCGGTTCGTGGCTGGAACCGGTGTTAAAGGGGGGGGGGGGCGTTTCCCGCGCGCATTTATTACCCCCCCTTTAACACCGGTTCCTGCCACGAACCGGTGTTAAAGGGGGGGGGGGGGTAATAAATGCGCGCGGGAAACGCCCCCCCCCCCTTTAACACCGGTTCCAGCCACGAACCGGTGTTAAAGGGGGGGTGTGGGTGCGTGCGGGAAACGAAATAAATGCCCCCCCTTTAACACCGGTTCCTGTCTGGAACCGGTGTTAAAGGGGGGGCATTTATTTCATGCATTAAAGGGGCTTTTTTAATTCAAAAAATATGATATGAAATTTAGAAAATTCATATCTTTTTCATGTCAACTCAGAAAAATATGAATAATATATCATAATTTTCAGAAAAATAATATCTATTCATTCATGTAAATCATTTTATATTTACTTTACATGAAATTTTTTAAAATAAATAAACACTTATTTCATGCATTAAAGGGGCTTTTTTAATTCAAAAAATATGATATGAAATTTAGAAAATTCATATCTTTTTCATGTCAACTCAGAAAAATATGAATAATATATCATAATTTTCAGAAAAATAATATCTATTCATTCATGTAAATCATTTTATATTTACTTTACATGAAATTTTTTAAAATAAATAAACACTTATTTCATGCATTAAAGGGGCTTTTTTAATTCAAAAAATATGATATGAAATTTAGAAAATTCATATCTTTTTCATGTCAACTCAGAAAAATATGAATAATATATCATAATTTTCAGAAAAATAATATCTATTCATTCATGTAAATCATTTTATATTTACTTTACATGAAATTTTTCGAGAGCAGGGACACCACTACGGCCAGTTTCAGGGAGATGCCGACGGAGCCTAGTCCTCCGGCATCTCCAAGAAACTGGTCATAGAGGCACTCCCTAATATGTGACCGCGCGCGTTTGGACATCAGATCTTAATGGTAAGTACGACGAATCGGGACAACTTCTTCTCATACTCCCGGTCCATCCACAAAACATGACTAACACTCAAGACATGTATTAATATTAAAAACATGAACTAGAGTTACATAATATGAGCA
Organism: Avena sativa; assembly: GCA_916181665.1. Lineage (NCBI taxonomy): Eukaryota > Viridiplantae > Streptophyta > Magnoliopsida > Poales > Poaceae > Avena > Avena sativa. The sequence continues at coordinate 463,076,945 of OV702282.1, read as the reverse complement.
TGAACTTCTTGGCATATGCCCTTCCTTATGATCGCTTCAGTCGTAACCATGGAGCATCTTCTTTACTTAACGGAATGCTTGGGTCATTTTTCACTGTGAAGGGCGGAATTTCATCAAACTTATTATAATCTTCTGACATGTCTGTCTTGTCCTCGATTCCCACGATGTTTCTTTTCCCTGAAAGAACTATGTGACGCTTTGGCTCATCATATGATGTATTCGTTTGCATATTTTTTCTTTTTTTTGGTCTGGAGGACATGTCCTTCACATAGAAAACCTGAGCCACATCATTGGCTAGGACGAATGGTTCGTCTAAGTTCTTCATAAGATTGTTGAGATCCACCGTTGTCATTCCGTACTTCTTGTCTACCTCAACCCCTCCTCCTGTTAGCTTGACCCATTTGCATCGAAACAAGGGGACCTTAAAATTAGGTCCATAGTCAAGTTCCCATATCTCCTCTATGAACCCATAATACGTGGTCTTTTGCCCATTGTCTTCTGCTGCATCGAAGCGGACACCACTGTTTTGGTTGGTGCTCTTTTTATCTTGGCCTATCGTGTAAAATGTATTCCCATTTATCTCGTACCCTTGGAAAGTACATACAGTCGAAGACGGTGTCCTGGCCAACAAGTACAGCTGATCCCCAACAGTGGTGTTATTCGTGAGAAGTCTTTGCAGCCAGCCGCCAAAACTCGCCATGTGTTCACTTATAATCCATTCATCAGACTGCCCCGGGTGTTTGAGGCGTATTAAATTCTTGTGTTCATTGATATACGGGGCAACCAAGATAGATCTTTGTAAAACCGTGTAGTGTGCTTGATTGAGAGAATGCCCGTCCCTACATATCATTGCTTTACATCCTAGGGTGCCTTTTCCACGCAGTCTCCCCTCATGTCGTGATTCTGGAACACCAATCGCCTTAAGGTCAGGAATAAAATCAACACAGAACTCAATGACCTCCTCTGTTACATAGCCCTTGGAGATGCTTCCTTCTGGCCTAGCACGGTTATGAACATATTTCTTTAAGACTCCCATGTACCTCTCAAAGGGGAACATATTGTGTAGAAATACAGGACCGAGAATGGCAATCTCTTCTACTAGGTGAACCAGGAGATGCGTCATAATATTGAAGAAGGATGGTGGGAACACCAACTCAAAGCTGACAAGACATTGGGCCACATCTGTTTGTAACCCTGGTAGGCTTTCTGGATCGATTACCTTCTGAGATATTGCATTGAGGAATGCACATAGCTTCACAATGGGTACTCGAACATTTTCAGGTAGAAGCCCCCTCAATGCAATCGGAAGCAATTGTGTCATAATCACGTGGCAGTCATGAGACTTCAGGTTTTGGAATTTTTTCTCTGCCATATTTATTATTCCCTTTATATTCGACGAGAAGCCAGACGGGACCTTGATACTGCTCAGACATTCAAAAAAGATTTCCTTCTCTGCTTTGGTAAGAGCGTAGCTGGCAGGAGTTAAGTGGCATCGTTTACCCTTCTCGTTCTCAGGATGCATAGGCTCTTCAGGGGCCTTCAGACGTTGCTGGTCCTGTCGTGCTTCCGGTGTATCTTTTGTCTTCCCATACACTCCTAGAAAGCCTAGCAGGTTCACGCAAACATTCTTCGTCACGTGCATCACGTCGATTGAAGAGCGGACCTCTAAGACTTTCCAATAGGGTAGGTCCCAAAATATAGATTGCTTCTTCCACATGGGCGCGTGTCCGGCATCGTCATTCGGAACAGATAGACTGCCAGGACCTTTTCCAAAGATTACTTCTAGGTCCTTGACCATACCAAATACCTCCTCACCGGTACGGAGGACAGGCTTCCTCCGGGGTTCTGCCAGACGTTTGAAATGCTTGCCTTTCTTTCTTACTGGATGCAGGTTCGGAAGAAATCGGCGATACCCTAGGTACACAACCTTCTTACATTTATCCAAATATACACTTTCAGTATCATCTAAACAGTGTGTGCATGCATTGTATCCCTTGTTTGTCTGCCCTGAAATGTTACTAAGAGCAGGCCAATCATTGATGGTTACGAAAAGCAATGCTCGTAGGTCAAATGGCTCTCCTTTGTGCTCATCCCACATACGTACACCTGGTTTGGCCCACAGCTGTAAAAGTTCTTCAACTAATGGCCTTAGGTACACATCAATGTCGTTGCCGGGTTGCCTCGGGCCTTGGATGAGCACTGGCATCATAATGAACTTCCTCTTCATACACAACCAAGGAGGAAGGTTATAGATACATAGGGTCACAGGCCAGGTGCTGTGACTGCAGCTCTGCTCACCAAAAGGATTCATGCCGTCTGTACTTAGACCAAACCTTAAGTTCCTTGCGTCACGTGCAAAGTCCGGGTACTCTCGCTCGACTTTTCTCCGCTGTGACCCATCAGCGGGGTGTCTCAACATCGCGTCTTTCTTACGGTCTTCCATGTGCCATCGCAACAACTTGGCATGCTCTTTATTTCTGAAGAGACGTTTTAACCGTGGTATTATAGGAGCATACCACATAACCTTGGCGGGAACCTTCTTCCTAGGGGCCTCGCCCTCAACATCGCCAGGATCGTCTCGTCTGATCTTATACCGCAGTGCAGTGCATACCGGGCATGCATCCAAATTCTCGTACTTCTCACCGCGGTAGAGGATGCAGTCATTAATGCAGGCATGTATCTTCTGCACGTCTAATCCTAGAGGGCAGACAACCTTCTTTGCTTGGTATGTACTGTCAGGCAACTCATTATTTCTTGGAAGAAGATTCTTCATTTTTACCAACAACTTTGAAAATGCGCTGTCAGTCACACCATTCTCTGCCTTACATTGCAGCAAATCCAGTGTGGCACCTAGCTTTTTGTGGCCATCTTCGCAAGTTGGATACAACAATGTTTTGTGATCCTTTAACATCTGCTCCAGCTTCTCCTTCTCCTTTTCAGTTTCACATTCTTCCTTTGCATCAGTAATGGCCCGACCAAGATCGTCATCAGCGGGCCCATCTGCTCCCTCTTGATCTTCATTATCTACCCCCGTTGCAGTATCATCATATTCAGGATACATATTATGATAGTTTTCATCATCCTCTTCTTCTTCGTTGTCTTCCATCACAACCCCTTTTTCTCCGTGCTTGGTCCAACAATTATAGCTGGGCATGAAACCAGATCGAAGCAGGTGGGCGTGAATGGTTCTGGTATTTGAGTAGTCTTTCTTGTTCTGACAGTGAACACACGGACAACACATAAAACCATTGTGACCACGGTTTGCATTAGCCACAACGATGAAATTTTGGAGGCCCGTAATGTACTCGGAAGTGCGGCGGTCACCGTACATCCATTGCCGATTCATCTGCATTAATATGTAGTATATATCAAAAAATAATAGGGAGATGACCATTTATATATATAGTACATCAATGACACATGAAACTATAGTTGCCGACCTCGACCGAGACGGAAAGAGCAACAAGAAAGCTTATTTTGAGCTCTCGGGCATTTCACCGAACACCTCTAGTGCATATGAAAAAAACACAAACTAGCACTCTTCACACCCTCTTGCTAGGCTCCAAAATGTGAAAGAATGGAAGAGTGGGGTGTGTGTGGGCTGGGGTGGTGTCTTATATAGCCCCCCCCACCTTTAACACCGGTTCGTGCCACGAACCGGTGTTAAAGGGGGGGGTGGTGCGCGGGCCACTGGTGGAGAGACCTTTAACACCGGTTCGTGGCACGAACCGGTGTTAAAGGGGGGCTCCTTTAATGCCGCAGAGGCCACGGTGGTACGGCCCCCCCTTTAACACCGGTTCGTAGAAGAACCGGTGTTAAAGCCCATTTTCGGGATCAACAAAAGCACGCGTTTCCACTAGTGAATGGCCCTTATCAACCGGGACACATGGGCCCTTTCTACCGGTGATCTCTCTCTCTCTCTCTCTCTCTCTCTGAGCTGAGGGGGAGCTGTGGATTGAGTGGATATATTATATATAGAACGCGCGCGCTCGCGCGGATCCGTGTCCGTACCTTGTTGGGTCCGATGGACTACGTAACTGCTTCGGCAGACTCTTTAAAACCGACAGGTAGTATATATCACTTTAATAATTACTACCTAAACTGGAACAAGTGTTTATAGGTCGATAGATTTTTTTTCATTGTTATTCCCAACCGGTAAAAAGTGCTCGGTGGCCCGGTTGTCAAACCGAGCCATCGATTTATGGCCATCCGATCTCGCATCATCACGCGTGCCGCACGCACCAGCTTCTACCTGGGGGCCCCACCCGCGTGTCGGTGTCGGTGGGAAGAGTCGTTGCGGCCCGCGACTCTCACGAGATACCTCCCCATTTCCTCGTCGCTCTCTCTCATGTTTCTCTCTCCCGTTTCGTAAATCGGTGGCGACTCCGCGCTGGCGGAAGCGCTATTTCCAAGTGCTGACCGGTGGAGAGGGGGACGAGCGGGAGAAGGGCGTCCAGTGCGTCGTCGGAGAGCTCCCAACGCGCGAGGAGGAGGAGATCGGCGGCGGTAGGCGAGGTGGCGGAGAAGACCGGCGATGTATATCGGTCAGTGCAACAAGCGTGGTGGTGCTCGACGAGGACAAGGAGCACGAGAGGGTGTCAAGTTCGGCGACGGAGAGGGCTCCGACGACGAATTTCTTCTCGATTCACCCCGCGTGGATCTCATGTTTGGTGAGGTTTACTCCTGAAATCCATCAAAATCCGTCCATAGGTAGCCTTTTCCTAGCGTTTTTGTTGCGGATCTACATCTTAGGAACTAAGATACTTCTATTTCCTCGATGATTTTTTTAGGATTTCTTCAATATATGAAATTTCCATCTCGATTTCACATCCGTCCATTAGTATCTGTTGAGGTTCAAGTTTTCTAGATGTTTTTGCGTGTGGATAGTACCATACTGTGGCATCCCGCAAAACCACTACTAGAAAATCGCGTTATTTTTGTGCATTGCATCATCATGACCGCATGCTCATGTCATCATGCCACATTGCATTTGAGCATCCTCATCATCATGCATATTATTTTGCCTAAAACTATTTGCGAAAGTCAATGGTTTTCTAAAAATTACCCTCCTTCTATTTCAATTAAACCCCAGGACGCTTCCGGATATTTTTGTTTGTCAAAAATCTATTTATACAAGCTTATTGCAAAAGTTAAACAAAATATTAAATTATTTTAGTGGGGGGCAGTCGGACGGGCCGACCCGACCCGAACGACCACCCCCAGAACCTAAAACGGTCCACCTAATCAGCCCCCTCTAAATCCTTTTGCTACCAGACAACCTACCCAGCCCTCCTCTCCACATCACCCCCACCTATCCCAGGCCGCCACATCACCCTGGCCATTCCCCCACCCTATCAGGCAGTGCCACCTCACCCCTCCAACTCCCTCACCCCCACTCCCTCTCTCCTTCCTCTCTCCACCTGCCCGCAGCACCCAAAACACACACACAACATCACCCGCACCAGTCCCTGCCGCCTGGGTCCCACCCCGCGGGACCCACGCCTTGGCCCCACCACCCTCTCTCCAGACCCAGCCCCTGCCGACAACCCCCCACTGGCGCGCCCCGGGACCCACCTCACGCACGCGTCCCAACCCACCGACGCGAACCGCCCTCGTCCTCTCCCCTCCCCACCTGCGCCGGCGCCGCACCCTCCGCGCCATTCCCCGAGCCCGCGCCGTCGACCCGCCTCGCCTCTGGCCGACGCGCTCGTCCCTCTCCGTGCCTCTGGCTCCCCTCCCGACGGCGCCCGCGCGCCGCCTGCGAGACGCCGCCCGCCGGCGCAGCCGCCGCTGCCCCGCCGGCGCGCGCCCTCTCGCCTCGCCGCTCGCCTCCTCCTCGCTCCTCCACCCCTCGCCGGCCCCCTCGCCCCTCTCTGCACCCTCTTGCCGCAGCGAGCCCTCGCCTCCGCCCCTCCGCCTCACCACCGCATCCGCCGCCGGAGCGCCCTCCCGCGCGCCTTCTCCGCCACCCCGCCTTCCAGGGGCTCGCCGGCCCGCCTCCGCGGCCCCCTAGCCACCTCCCCGCCGGCGCCGTCCCCTCAGAAGGTCCGCCGGCCGCGGCCCCCTCGTCGCCTCCCGCCGGCCGTGCTCTGTGCCACCCCCGCGATCCCGTCCACGTCGGCCTTCTTCCCTCTTCCGTCTGCAAGCCGCCCCCTGTCTCCGTCGTGCGCGCGCCGTCGCTGGGCCCCCGCGACCGCCTCGCAGAGCCTCTGCAGTGCCGCCCCTGACCGAGCTCTGTGTGGTTATCGCCTTGGATGCCCTGCAACTCAACACCGCTGGGCTCTCCCTGATGTGCTGGAAAGAAGAGATGGAACGGTGGTAATGTTGTTTAGGAGAGGATGCATGGTGAAATAGTGATGTATGCGCAAAGCTTGCACCAAATTGATGACCATCTGGATGTTTTCGAGATACGACGGTGCACAAGATTCATAAGCCGGACACCAAGATCGCCACCGGATACGCCAAGCACTTCGCCAAGGAACGCCAAGATCTTCGACCGAACGCCAAGACCGATCTGGTTCGAGGACCCGACAAGACCCTCGGAATGCCAAGTTCTCCTTCACGGATTCGATGACCGGAGCCCGGAAGACCCCGGTGTCGAGCCCCAAGTTCGCCTCTGATGATCAAGATGGTACCCCAAGATCTCCATCGTATGTGTCGTGTCCAAGATCAAGACGATGACGAGATCTACCGATGACCGAGAACCCGGACGCCGTGATCTTCGTCGCGGACGTCGAGACCCCCGACCCCGAGACCGAACCCCGTCGAACCCTGACCCTGAGACCGACCCCGACCCCCGGAACCCCAAGATCGGCCGAACCCTAATGTGTGAACCCCTTCCCGAAACCCTAATTTTATAATATAATAAATTGTTGCATATCAAATCATTCATCTCGCATGCATATCATGTGGTTTGGGGGCCTTATGCCGATTCACCATATAATTAAATATGGGGCCCATATGCGGGCAGATCTAGCCTTATATTGGCCTCATTTAAATTTGTGTAGCGAACCCGGTACTATCTTCTGCCATGTTAAAACAACATTTAAATTGCGGGGTAGCTAAACAACATGAACCACCTAATTGATTGTCGGGACCCCGGTTCCACTTAATATTGACCTAATTGCATTGCACCTTTGCTATGTCATACATCATGCATGCATCATGCCCGATCTTCTGCCGTAATCTTAAATATTGCATCCGGTGTTTCTTCTAGTGTTTTGGTTCTTCGTGGATAAGGCCGTTGAGTTGATGTGAGCTTCGCCCCGATCTTCGGTTGAACCTTCGACAATGTTTTCAGGCGAGCATCTCCCCCTTTCTACCTATCTTACTTTTCTAGTATTTATTCCCTCCTGTTGATCTTTTGCTATCTGTGTTGCGATGCTCTAGTTTTCGTACCTGTGATATACCGTGCAGCCCTATATTGCCTTGGACACATCCTATTACCTGTTGTTTGGTAGATAGTTGGACTTGCGCGTCGTAGTCGCGTGCTCAAGTGTTGTTGCGTGTCGTCCAGTGCCACAGTTGTTGATGTATTGCCACATGTTGATGTTGAAGATGATCATAGTTTTACTTATCGTGCACTTTAATTCCGGTTTAACAACTAAAATTGAAGTAAGCAGAGGCATCGGTGGGTGATAGATAATATTTGGTTTCCGAACGCCCACTTGTGTCCCGTAGGACCCCGAGTACTTGATACCTGTTCCTTGTTTTATCGCGCTATCCACATCCGGGAGGTATATGGGACCCCCCTGAGCCAGAGCTTGATTCAGTCTTATTTCTTGGGGCCACAAACTAGTTTGAGGTTTTATTTACGATCCTGTACTTATGCCATGCTTTACTGTTTTATTTAAATTGTGCGACAGATAGCACCTGTACTGTTTAGGATCGGGACACGATTCCGCGGTGTCGACAAGCCCAGTTTTGGGTTCCCAGTCGTTCACAGCCGTATACCCAAACCTTGAGTCCATCTCGGAGCTTGCTTACTTCGTTGCGGGTAGCTTAATGGGGTGGCCCCCTGAAATATTTCTGAATCCTGTGATTGCTTTGTCGTGAAGGCCTCGTTGGGTTTTGATTTGGTTTTTCCGAGGTTGATCGAGCGTGTGTTGCTATTGGTGCACCCCGGCCGGGTAAAACTTTCTGAAAGCCATGTCCGCGGATATGGACGACTTGGAGCACAGTATCTCGATCATAGACAAGCATAACTAAAGTTAATTGCTATAAATTTGACTTTATAATGACTAGTAATCAGCTTCACTATAATGGAATGGCTAAATAATACTGCCCACAATTGCTTGTTTGGAGTTGTCGCTTGCGACCTTTGTACCTGACTAGTAAGTATTGCAACTACAACGGAATGTCTGAATAAAAGTACCAACAACTGCTGGGTTTTGGGATATCTCATGCTATTTGTATCTGCCTAGTAAGTGTTGCAACTATCACGGAATGGTTAACTAAAAGTGCCCACTGCTTACTTTATCAGGATGATTATCTATACCTGACTAGTAATTACTGCAACGATAACTGAATAAATAAAACTGCCAACGGTGTGAGTTCCTCGGTTGACTTCCTCGTTTGGTCTCGAGGGGGAAACACCATGATGGGTTTGTTTGATGGTAGCATCAGGTTGGACCCGAATAGGTCTTTCTTACCCCTCTCTGATAGCCGCCCGTTGTATCGAGTCTCTATAGGTTGTTTAGTGCATGCTGCCGCTGCCGCTTCAGTCCACCATACCTTTGTAGGCGAGGACCGCCGAATTCTAGCCTCGCCGTGTACTGGCCTCAGTACTGACGCTCCTATTTTTCCTTTGCCCTTTGTCGGCACCCCTTTTGTTTTAGCAGGTTTCGACGTCGTTAGCAGGGTTACCCTTCCGGCTTGGCCTGGGCAGGGTTATGGACGCCATTGGTTATTCTTCAGGGCTCTTAGCCCCATTTGCATCTTGTCCGTAGTCGGACGCTCCATCTTTTCAAGGTGATTTGGATCTTTGTATATTATATCTGTATTCTTGACTCTTTGAGTCGCTGTTGTATATATATATATGTTCTGTGGGTCCCATCGAGGACTGTTGTGTAATGTTATTACTTCGTTTTCCACCCGCACGAAAGTGCCTGGTGGGCACCTTTGAATCGTTTCTATGCGGGTTTGGCGGGTTTCGCTAAAACTTGCATAGGGCCGATTCTGAGGGTGTTACAGAGTGGTATCAGAGCTCAGCAGTTGCGATACCCCACAAGTCCAGCATGTAGGATAACCTAGCTAACGACCGAAGTAGAGTGTCAAAACTATTTTTCAAAATCGGTTGGATAGTTCTGATTAGGTCTGATTTTACTCCTTACCCCTTTGCTATTCCTCTCTTACCTCTACGTGTTTTGAATCCGCTCTCTTCTCTCTCTTCGAGTCCAGGATCTCTCGTGGTTGGGTTTCCGTCGTACCTTCAGGGTTTCGCTTTCTCCCTTTTGTAACGGAGGTGCTACGATCATCAATCTTCAACTTGTCAGTTGTACCCTTCATCCAATCTTTTGTTCTTGACCTCTTTATCCATATGTGTTCCTTGCTGGATATCCGTGTCGTTGAAAAACATATGAGAAGGACGAGCATTGGTGAAGTTGGAGTATACCTTGAGCATGTGTTGTTCATGCCAATGAAACCATCGCGGAACCTAATCATTGTGTCTTTCATACGATTTCTGTTGTATCTTCCGGTGTTTCCCGATGTGATGACCTCATCTACATCAGATCCAATGCAGAGCTGGCATCATTCCTTTGTTCCGGATACCTCTTATGAAGATCTTCATTCTAAATCTCGAGAGTTGAGTTGCCTGATTTTCCTATTCATGTATAGAGTTGATAGATTGGGTACGGGATGGATTGATCACCCTAACCGACTCTTACTGTTCGCTCTGTACATCGAACTGGTGGATCATTGTAACTTTTCCCTCTTCTAATGGAAGTTAGAGGTGGCCTTATCGTTTGATGCCTCTATCTTCGTCCTTTGTTTCTCCGGAGTGTTCTCTCGACGATCAGGGACAACGACCCTTTGTTGGTGGTGTCGCCGATTTCAAGATGAAGAAGGAACCATTGTTAGTGGTGTCGCGAGGATCTACCTGAAGCAAGAAGATGCAGATCGCCGACCTTCTTTCCGGTACCATGAGGCGGATCTCGAGGGCGAGATCCATTGTTAGTGGTGTCGAATTGTGGCATCCCGCAAAAACACTACTAGAAAATCGCGTTGTTTTTGTGCATTGCATCATCATGACCGCATGCTCATGTCATCATGCCACATTGCATTTGAGCATAGGCATCATCATGCATATTATTTTGCCTAAAACTATTTGCGAAAGTCAATCGTTTTCTAAAAATTACCCTCCTTCTATTTCAATTAAACCCCCGGACGCTTCCGGATATTTTTGTTTGTCAAAAATCAACTTATACAAGCTTATTGCAAAAGTTAAATAAAATATTAAATTATTTTAGTGGGGGGCAGTCGGACGGGCCGACCCGACCCGAACGACCACCCCCAGAACCTAAAACGGTCCACCTAATCAGCCCCCTCTAAATCCTTTTGCTACCAGACAACCTACCCAACCCTCCTCTCCACATCACCCCCACCTATCCCAGGCCGCCACATCACCCTGGCCATTCCCCCACCCTATCAGGCAGTGCCACCTCACCCCTCCAACTCCCTCACCCCACTCCCTCTCTCCTTCCTCTCTCCACCTGCCCGCAGCACCCAAAACACACACACAACATCACCCGCACCAGTCCCTGCCGCCTAGGTCCCACCCCGCGGGACCCACGCCTTAGCCCCACCACCCTCTCTCCAGACCCAGCCCCTGCCGACAACCCCCCCTGGCGCGCCCCGGGACCCACCTCACGCACGCGCCCCAACCCACCGACGCGAACCGCCCTTGTCCTCTCCCCTCCCCACCTGCGCCGGCGCCGCACCCTCCGCGCCATTCCCCGAGCCCGCGCCGTCGACCCGCCTCGCCTCTGGCCGACGCGCTCGTCCCTCTCCGTGCTCCGGCGACCCACCGCCTCCGGCTCCCTCCTCTGGCTCCCCTCACGACGGCGCCCGCGCGCCGCCTGCGAGACGCCGCCCGCCGGCGCAGCCGCCGCTGCCCCGCCCGCGCGCGCCGTCTCGCCTCGCCGCTCGCCTCCGCCTCGCTCCTCCACCCCTCGCCGGCCCCCTCGCCCCTCTCTGCACCCTCTCGCCGCAGCGAGCCCTCGCCTCCGCCCCTCCGCCTCACCACCGCATCCGCCGCCGTCGCCAGAGCGCCCTCCCGCGTGCCTTCTCCGCCACTCCGCCTTCCCGGGGCTCGCCGGCCCGCCTCCGCGGCCCCCTAGCCACCTCCCCGCCAGCGCCGTCCCCGCAGAAGGTCCGCCGGCCGCGGCCCCCTCGTCGCCTCCCGCCGGCCGTGCTCTGCGCCACCCCCGCGATCCCGTCCACGTCGGCCTTCTTCCCTCTTCCGTCTGCAAGCCGCCCCCTGTCTCCGTCGTGCGCGCGCCGTCGCTGGGCCCCCGCGACCGCCTCGCAGAGCCTCTGCAGTGCCGCCCCTGACCGAGCTCTGTGTGGTTATCGCCTTGGATGCCCCGCAGCTCAACACCGCTGGGCTCTCCCTGATGTGCTGGAAAGAAGAGATGGAACGGTGGTAATGTTGTTTAGGAGAGGATTCATGGTGAAATAGTGATGTATGCGCAAAGCTTGCACCAAATTGATGACCATCAGGATGTTTTCGAGATACGACGGTGCACAAGATTCATAAGCCGGACACCAAGATCGCCACCGGATACGCCAAGCACTTCGCCAAGGAACGCCAAGTTCTTCGACCGAACGCCAAGACCGATCTGGTTCGAGGACCCGACAAGACCCTCGGAATCGCCAAGTTCTCCTTCACGGATTCGATGACCGGAGCCCGGAAGACCCCGGTGTCGAGCCCCAAGTTCGCCTCTGATGATCAAGATGGTACCCCAAGATCTCCATCGTATGTGTCGTGTCCAAGATCAAGACGATGACGAGATCTACCGATGACCGAGAACCCGGACGCCGTGATCTTCGTCGCGGACGCCGAGACCCCCGACCCCGAGACCGAACCCTGTCGAACCCTGACCCTGAGACCGACCCCGACCCCCGGAACCCCAAGATCGGCCGAACCCTAATGTGTGAACCCCTTCCCGAAACCCTAATTTTATAATATAATACAATTGTTGCATATCAAATCATTCATCTCGCATGCATATCATGTGGTTTGGGGGCCTTATGCCGATTCACCATATAATTAAATATGGGGCCCATATGCGGGCAGATCTAGCCTTATATTGGCCTCATTTAAATTTGTGTAGCGAACCCGGTACTATCTTCTGCCATGTTAAAACAACATTTAAATTGCGGGGTAGCTAAACAACATGAACCACCTAATTGATTGTCGGGACCCCGGTTCCACTTAATATTGACCTAATTGCATTGCACCTTTGCTATGTCATACATCATGCATGCATCATGCCCGATCTTCTGCCGTAATCTTAAATATTGCATCCGGTGTTTCTTCTAGTGTTTTGGTTCTTCGCGGATAAGGCCGTTGAGTTGATGTGAGCTTCGCCCCGATCTTCGGTTGAACCTTCGACAATGTTTTCAGGCGAGCATCTCCCCCTTTCTACCTATCTTACTTTTCTAGTATTTATTCCCTCCTGTTGATCTTTTGCTATCTGTGTTGCGATGCTCTAGTTTTCGTACCTGTGATATACCGTGCAGCCCTATATTGCCTTGGACACATCCTATTACCTGTTGTTTGGTAGATAGTTGGACTTGCGCGTCGTAGTCGCGTGCTCAAGTGCTGTTGCGTGTCGTCCAGTGCCACAGTTGTTGATGTATTGCCACATGTTGATGTTGGAGATGATCATAGTTTTACTTATCGTGCACTTTAATTCCTGTTTAACAACTAAAATTGAAGTAAGCAGAGGCATCGGTGGGTGATAGATAATATTTGGTTTCCGAACGCCCACTTGTGTCCCGTAGGACCCCGAGTACTTGATACCTGTTCCTTGTTTTATCGCGCTATCCACATCCGGGAGGTATATGGGACCCCCCTGAGCCAGAGCTTGATTCAGTCTTATTTCTTGGGGCCACAAACTAGTTTGAGGTTTTATTTACGATCCTGTACTTATGCCATGCTTTACTGTTAAATTGTGCGACAGATAGCACCTGTACTGTTTAGGATCGGGACACGATTCCGCGGTGTCGACAAGCCTAGTTTTGGGTTCCCAGTCGTTCACAGCCGTATACCCAAACCTTGAGTCCGTCTCGGAGCTTGCTTACTTCGTTGCGGGTAGCTTAATGGGGTGGCCCCCTGAAATATTTCTGAATCCTGTGATTGCTTTGTCGTGAAGGCCTCGTTGGGTTTTGATTTGGTTTTTCCGAGGTTGATCGAGCGTGTGTTGCTATTGGTGCACCCCGGCCGGGTAAAACTTTCTGAAAGCCGTGTCCGCGGATATGGACGACTTGGAGCACAGTATCTCGATCATAGACAAGCATAACTAAAGTTAATTGCTATAAATTTGACTTTATAATGACTAGTACTCAGCTTCACTATAATGGAATGGCTAAATAATACTGCCCACAATTGCTTGTTTGGAGTTGTCGCTTGCGACCTTTGTACCTGACTAGTAAGTATTGCAACTACAACGGAATGGCTGAATAAAAGTACCAACAACTGCTGGGTTTTGGGATATCTCATGCTATTTGTATCTGCCTAGTAAGTGTTGCAACTATCACGGAATGGTTAACTAAAAGTGCCCACTGCTTACTTTATCAGGATGATTATCTATACCTGACTAGTAATTACTGCAACGATAACTAAATAAATAAAACTGCCAACGGTGTGAGTTCCTTGGTTGACTTCCTCGTTTGGTCTCGAGGGGGAAACGCCAGGATGGGTTTGTTTGATGGTAGCATTAGGTTGGACCCGAATAGGTCTTTCTTACCCCTCTCTGATAGCCGCCCGTTGTATCGAGTCTCTATAGGTTGTTTAGTGCATGCTGCCGCTGCCACTTCAGTCCACCATACCTTTGTAGGCGAGGACCGCCGAATTCTAGCCTCGCCGTGTACTGGCCTCAGTACTGACGCTCCTCTTTTTCCTTTGCCCTTTGTCGGCACCCCTTTTGTTTTAGCAGGTTTCGACGTCGTTAGCAGGGTTACCCTTCCGGCTTGGCCTGGGCAGGGTTATGGACGCCATTGGTTATTCTTCAGGGCTCTTAGCCCCATTTGCATCTTGTCCGTAGTCGGACGCTCCATCTTTTCAAGGTGATTTGGATCTTTGTATATTATATCTGTATTCTTGACTCTTTGAGTCGCTGTTGTATATATATATGTTCTGTGGGTCCCATCGAGGACTGTTGTGTAATGTTATTACTTCGTTTTCCACCCGCACGAAAGTGCCTGGTGGGCACCTTTGAATCGTTTCTATGCGGGTTTGGCGGGTTTCGCTAAAACTTGCATAGGGCCGATTCTGAGGGTGTTACACATACCACTACGGGTAGAGTATATACGTGTTAGATTTCTAGTGATCCGCATCTATTTTAGGCACTATCTAAAATACATCGGTGAGCATTTTGGAGTGTGCATGTTACTGTACCACAGTGAAATCATTTGTTGGGTTTGATTATGTACATAAAGTTAGAAAGAGAGAGATATATTAGCCATAGTTTTTGACTTGATGTCACTTAGTTCCACATAATTTGAGGTCGATTATTTCTGCATAGATTACTCGTTTTTGTCACAACCGCTTAGATCATATCTAACTGTTTTTTGAACACTTTAACTAAGTTTGTCCTATACACAGTATGTTAACCATGAGTTCTAGTTTTGTTTGGGGGGGTCAACTAGGAAATGTGTTCCTTCTTAGTTAAATTGTTTTTTCAGTAATTAGTTAATGATTTAGCTGAGTTTCGTGTTTTGTTTTGCAGCATGCCGGTTTCTACAGTTTTATCTGTAGTAATGAGTAGCTTTTTCCCTTCCTTTTTGTTTTTGTATGGAAGTTCATTAATCAAATTAGCTAAGTTGTTTTACTGTGGTCACTAAGTTCACTTCCGTATATAGTTAGTTGTATACATAGGTGATTCTCTTTTATTCTGGTATGTGATTAAGTTTCTAATACTCATCCAACTTAGTTACTTTTTAGTTTCTTTTTAAGTTGTTTTTCCATCATAGTTCAATTATTTCTTGAATCTAATTAAGTTGATCACATGAGTGCTTGCCTATATGCAACTAAGTTATCATGCACAAGCAACTTGGGGATTTAGTTAGAAATATCTTTTCAAATCCTTACTAAGCAGTGTGAGAAACTAATTGCACAAGCTCATTCAAAGTAGGGATAGTTAGGAGAAACTATTTGCACGAACAAATACAACTTATAAATGATTGTTGCTTTTTCCTGTGGAAATATTTTGAGTAATATGTATGTATGTTCATATAGCTAAGTTGCATTTTTAATCAATAGGTTAACTAAGTGTTTCCACCAGGTTTATTAAGTTTGATTAGATATTCACATGATTTTTTTGTGGAACCAGCTTTTTGGGTAGAGCATGTACACATTAGTTTCCTGCTGATCCCCACCGTGATATAGTCCAGATTAGTGTGTTTTTATGGCCACAATAGTTGTTCTTCTTTTCAGCAACTAATAGTTCTGTTTTCTCCTACTAGTAACTTGTGTTTTTCTATGTAAGTTCATGTTCCAGTATAGTCAAGTTGCTTTTTTCTATGGATTTTGAGTAATATGTATGTAAGCTCACATAGCCAAGTTGCATTTTTATTAACATATCTATTTTGCTTCCAGGGGCTTAACTAAGTTAGATTAGGTAGGGTATCTAATTACTTCCACCATCTTAACTAAATTTCTTTTTTCAGCATCACTATCAGCAAAAAAGAGGAGGGATGACTAATCATTTCCCGCGGCTACAACTCCCAATTGTAGAAGTAGGCGGACATGCATCAACTGGAGCAGAACAACGCGAGGGGTATAGCATCCTAGTCCTATCATATTTTTTCCACGTGGTTTTTTATTAGCCTGCCTCATTTTTTAGTTTTTTTAGCACTGAAAACTTGTGGTTTTCCTTTTTTAGATAGGAGGTATGGTTACTAACACCGGAAATCCGGGTAGAAGGACTGCCCCGAACGATCCACCGAGTACAAATGTAGTTTCTCATGGACCTTCCGTAGTTCTAGCGTCTGCAAGGACGCACGCGGTAGTTGCTTCCAGAGCTTCTGTAGTTGCTCTCAGAGCATCTGTAGTTGCTGTCATACCTTCTATAGCTCCAGCTTGTCTAAGGCGGAAGATCCAGGCGGCGCGTGCATTTCTATATTTGTTTGTTCATTTTATTTTTATCAATTCTCACATTTTATTTGACAGTTTTTCCATGTTCTCTTTTGCATATTGGCAGGAATCGAGCTTCTCCTGCAAGGTTATTCAAGCTGAACAAGCTTTTAAGTAAAGAATAGAGGTATCTCATCACAGAATATGGTTGGGGAGGCATGTTAATGGTCAAAGCATCTGAGATTCATATGGATTTAAGCATGTGGTTGTTGTCATGTTACCACCCAATAAGGAGTGAGTTCGCAATTTTAGGAAGGGGGACAATACAAGTAGATGATAATGGCTTCCACAAGGTTTTTGGGCTCCCAAATGATAAGTATCATCGAATGCACAGGTGGTCATCATGGGCATCCATGTCCTGCTGATGATCATTGGTCCGAGAGGGGTCTCGACCATGTTTGAAGTGTTCCCGAACCGTTGGGCAGCACACTTAAGGGTTTGATGAAGCTCGGAGATCTTTTCATGATCATCCGAATCACAGAAGAAAAGAGAAGGAGAAAGCGAAAGGGAGAAGGGGCCGCATGGGCCCTAGCCACCCGCCGGCGGGGCCCATCACTACAAGAAATGTGTTATTCTATGACCTTTTGATAGTGACCGTGGACAATATCATCATAGAGTTATGACAATTTTATAGTAGATGGTGGTAAGCCCTTTGTGAGGTTCAAATCTCAGAAATTACAGCGATTTTGCTCAAAATCATCATAGTTTCGCCAGCTGAATGGATGCGCCCTACGCCATTATTTGCAGCCCACTATGAAGATTAAAAATCGTCATGGCATCCAAATTAGGATAACTTGAAATGAGTTGTCGGCCACATCACCAATTGCGCCTAAGTGTTATGTCTATGTGTTAATTATTAACTGCGTGTCATATTCATGTGTCAATATCTGCTTATGCTGCACTATTTGAATCTACCAAGACACATAGTTAGCACAGACCGACGCGTGGGACCTATCGACACTCGCACTAAACCAGCGTGCCTTACCACCAGGCTAGCCGAACGTACTTGTCCAAATACTATAACGCACCCTAATAAGATTTTTATTTCTGCTGGGCTATGTTGAATTATCTATGGAATGGCCCTCGGTGGGAAGGAATACGGGCTGTGGAATTATTTCCGGGCGGGCCTTGCATGCACTAGACTAGTCTAGGCCATCTCGCTTGTCCATTTAGGATAGTTTTTTTCTTCTTTTATTTTTTATTTTTCTATTTTCTTAACTTTTTTTTGTATATTTTTCATAAGAAGTCCAATATCTCATTTTTTATAAAATTTAATAGATCATCTTAAGTTGTTAATTATAAATACTTTGACTACTTAAAAATAGTGGATTTATTAATCTCATATTAGTCCATAGTAGTGACAATATCATTTTTCAAAATATGATTTCAAACTAGCTTTTTTTTAGATAAAGGTTCTTATCTAGGGGACGAACCTCGCTAAACTTGTATTGGATCTCTGAAGAAATAGCATATTGTGAGTCTAAAATGATTCTTGCAAAAATTCATGCGCATCATATAATGTATATGTAGTTCAAATTGTACCCTCCCGATTCGGCAGGAATTTGTTTTTTTCACCAGGGGTGGATGAAAAGGTTTGAGCTCCCCCGGTTGGGACATTCTCCATGTAAGGTGATGTAGTATTTTGAAAATGGAGTGATAGCACTTTGAATTAGCCATTTGATAGTTGCTTCACACAACGCCATGTTTTTGGCGCTCGGAAAATGAAAAATGGCTTTTTCATGCGACAAAAAGAAAAACTTTCTCCTGCAACATTTTTCGCCATCCCAAGATCCACATGCATGCACAATATGGGACATATCACAAACTATGACATAATTCTTGTCATAACAGTGGTCGTTTGGACCGAAAGCCATGAAACCTCGAATATGATAGGTCATTTTTGAGAAGGCTTTTTCAAGATGCAATCCATATACCAAGTTTGTTATTTTTCCTTGCAGAAGTGTCACATAACATGACGCCACGTGAAGGATTTAGATTGTTTGGATCATTTTTGAATTTTGTATGCCCGTTTCAAACTATGGTCAAAGGCATGAAGGTTCTTAGCTAGGGGTTGGGCCTCGCTAAACTTGCATTGGATCTATGAAGAAATATTATATTGTGAGTCTAAAAATGATTTTTGCAAAAATTCATGGGTATCAGATCATGTACCTATAGTTCAAACCGGACCTACCAATTCGACATGAATTTATCTTTTTGCCAGGGGTGGACGAAAAGGTTTAATCTCTCCCGGTTGGGACATTGTCCATGTAAGGTGGTCTATTATTTTTTAAAAATGGGGTTGCACCATTTTTAAATATTCATTTGGTGGGTGCTTTACAAAACGCCTCGCTTTTGGCACTCGGAAAATGGAAAATGACTTTTCCGTGCGATAAAAAGGAAAACTTCCTCCTGCAACATTGTTCTCCATCCCAAGGTTCACATGCATGCACAATATAGGCACATTATCACAAACTATGCCGCGATTCTTGCCATAACATTGGTCGTTTGGGCTGAAACCCATGAAACCTCGGACATGATAGGTCATTTCTAAGAAGGTTTTTTTGAGATGCAATCAATTTACCAAGTTTGTTATTTTTTCTTGCAACTATGTCACATAATATGATGCCACACGAAGGTTTTACATTGTTCGGACCGTTTTGAATTTCTTATGCCCGTTTCAAACTATGGTCAAAATGGTGGGCATGAAGGTTCTTATCTAGGGGATGAGCCTCACTAAACTTGCATTGGATATCTAATAAAACATCATATTGTGAGTCTAAAAAATGTTTTTTACAAAAATAATGGGCATCCGATCATGTACCTGTAGTTCAAACCGGACCACTTCCTAGCGATTTGGCAGGAATTTGTCTTTTTGACCAGGGTGGACATATAGGTTTGAGATCTCCCAGTTAGGATATTGTACATGTAAGGTGGTCTAGTTTGTTTTTTGAAAAATGGGGTTGTACCATTTTTAATTATTCATTTGGTGGTTGCTTCACAAAATGCTCCGTTTTTTACACTCAAAAATGGAAAATAGCTTTTCCGTGCGATGAAAAGGTAAACTTCCTCCTGCAACATTGTTCGCCATCCCAACTGTACATGTGTGCATAATATGAGCATATTATCACAAACTATGCCACGATTCTTGCCATAACATTGGCTGTTTGGGCTAAAAGCCATAAAACCTCAGACATGATAGGTCATTTCTGAGAAGGTTTTTTCGAGATGCAATCAATTTACCAAGTTTATTATTTGTCCTTGCAACTATGTCACATAATATGATGCCATGTGATGGTTTTACATTGTTCAGACCGTTTTTCAATTTCTTATGCCTGTTTCAAACTATGGTCAAAACGGAGGGCATGAATGTTCTTATCTAGGGGATGAGCCTCGCTAAACTTGCATTGGATCTCTGATAAAACAGCATATTGTGAGTCTAAAATGATTTTTACAAAAAATAATGGGCATCCGATCATGTACCTGTAGTTCGAACGGGACCCACTTCCTATTTATTCGGTAGGAATTTGTCTTTTTCACCAGGGGTGGACATAAATATTTGAGATCTCCCGGTTGGGACATTGTCCATGTAAGGTGGTCTAGTTTTGTTTTGAAAATGGGGTACCAGTTTGAATTATTCATTTGATGGTTGCTTCACAAAATGCCCAGTTTTTTGGCACTCGGAAAATGGAAAATGGATTTTTTACGAGGGGTGGACACTCTCTATGAAAGGTGGTGTCGTATTTAAAAAACTCCAATATTAATAGTGTTTTGTCATCCAAAAGTTCGCATTTGCATAATATGAAATCATTTTAACAACTAGGCCAATGGACAGTCTTATCCAACTAATCAAAATGCAAAAATGAGGCTACCATGGATCACCCACTGAAACAAACCCTAGTCGTCCACTCGATCCGAGGGTCTTGAACGAACCCTCTATCCACCTCCGGGAGACCCATGACCAATCCAAACCCTAGTCACAGACGGGCCACGTAGACCACTCCCTCATCTCTCCGTCGCCACCCGCACCCCCACTGCCATCATTCCCGATCCTCAATCGCTCTCTGTAACAACCCATCATTTAGGAACTAACGAAGGGTAGATTTAGGAATTTGGAATGTTGCATGCATCCATCTGTGAAAATGTGGGTAAATTTTTCGCCAAATAAAAACTTAAAGTGATCAAGGTTTCTTTCATGCTTTGATAATAAGGTTTAGTCTTGAAGGATGATTGTTATAGACTTTGATATGATCTTTGTGGATTTATGTGTTTTGGGGAAATGAAATTTGAATTAAGAACTTGAGTGTTTGAATTGTAGTTCAAAAGAATTTTGAATAATGTTTGAATATTTGATTCAATTAAGAGTTAACCAATAATAACTCAAACTTTAAATAAAGAAGGTAATTAAGAATAAGAATCTCCATTTTATATTTCATTAAATAAATAAGTTACAAAAAATGTAACTTATGGAAATCATTCACAATTCTTACAATAATAAATAAATAAAGAATAGTATTTCTTTATTGATCATAGTATAATATTTATTACAAAATAACAAAATAAATATTACAAAAGAATAGAACTAAAATTACAAAAGAATAAAGAAGATTACATAGGGTTATTCTACAAACAGAAAATAAAACCTAAACTAAAATCTTGAATTCCCAAGTCTGGTACCTGCAAAAACAAAAACAAATAAAAAATAAATAAGGTTAAGGTTAAAATGGAATTACTCTCAGGCTTGTCAGTGAAGTGCACTGATCAAGATTCATCATTGAGTAATCTTATAAAAGGGGCAAATTTCACCAATATGAAAGAATGTATCTTTCATAAATTCAAGCCATAAGGCAAATAACAGTAAAGAGGGGCAAGTTTCACCAGCCAGTTAGAAGTAACAAGATGAAAGTAACTTTCAAAATTCTGAACATACCCACATCTGTGCAGGAGGCACACAAGCAGCACATACACCAAACTGCATGGTGTGTGCTGTCAACACCACAGCAGCAGCACAATCAAACAAAACTGTCAACACAGCCGTGGGAAAACCAATCCCCACATCATTTCTTTACTCTTACACACCAAACACAGTAGCCAGAAGATAAACCAAGCACAACAGCCAACAGCTACATCAAGCCAAAGCTAAGCCAGATCAAACCAACCAAACTCCAGGATCACATCAACAGGATGGTGACATAAGGAGGGGGAAGATCAGGTGGATAACAAGACCAAGGTCAATCCATCAGGATCAGGAGATATGGGCTAGATCAAGAACAAGTCAGGAACTAAAAACACTAGGGGATCACCAGATCAAGCTACCACAAGGGAAACCACTAGAAACCACAACATCAAGTGACAGTGGTGAGTAAATAGACCATCAAATGATCTATCTGTCTAAGATTAGACAAGCATACATGATCTGTCTCTTGTTTAAACTCTCAGAAAGCACCCAAGTGGGGTGAATCGATCATTGAGGTTTTTAAACTTTAAAAGGCAAACAACAAAGTACAAGGATCTAACTAAATCTCAGAACAACATCATTGATTTAGCTATCATGCTATACTTAAATTCCAGAATGAATATAGCTAAGATTTAACTTCTAGGCACATCTCTAGGATAAGAGTAGCACCTTAGAATTTAATTCTATGGATCTATGTAAGTTATCAAGCTTACAATCATTTTTTCCAAGCTTTGATTCAAGAAACAGTAGCTTGTACCACTACCAGAACCATCCATGTGAATCAGCTAGATAAAGCTTAAATCCCTAAACCTTAGACTAGCACCATTGGTCTTAGGGATTTAAGAAAGGAAAAATTTCTACTTATCTTTAAAGCCAAACTCATCTTAAGCTTGCACCAAACCCAAACCATGAAATAGAATATAACTTGTGTGCCATCCAAAGATGGTGTCACAAGAACAATTCTATATTAATCATATTAAGTATCCAACCTTCAAAGATTCAACCAACCCACTGTAAATCATCTTCCTGTTCTTAAACACCGGAATCATAAACAAGATAGTCACCTATATATATCTTCACTATTTCAAATCATTTGATCTCAAACTACATCTGAATTCTTAAGCCAATAGGTGTTAATACAGTGATTTCATCACATAACACTCACTGTCATTAACCAAGTAATGACAGTGGTGAAGCAGTAAACCATAAGATTCCCAAGTATTGATTCTAAAGCAACTTGATCATTTGATCACATCAAAAAATTAATCAATAGAATCATCTGATAAGCCACTAGCACCACCATAGTTCATCTTAAGCAGCAAACCACAATTAACAATCATTTAGCATGCTTAGGGACAATCAACACATGATCCAATTCATCAGTATCTAATCCACAGCAGGGTATGAACCCTAAGTGGAATCAAAAACCCTAATCAGGACAGGACAATAACCAGGAAGGTCACCACCAACATCTAGCGTAGATCGACTTAGTATAGTGAGCACGAGGGGAGAGGAATGATTTACCAAAGGTCCTCGCTGGATACTAGAAGAGGAATCAGAGGTGGCTGACGACCATGGCAGCACGGGGAGCACCCCAGGGGGGCGCTGCGACCCATATAGCGCCACGGCGGCGACCATAGCCACGCCTAGGGCGAGGGGAATCACCACAGCGCACGACAGCAGCGGCGACGCCAGGATCAACGCCAACCCCAAACCCTAGGGTTCGGGACGGCATCGATCTGTCGCAGGAGAGCTCCATGTCCAAATCCAGTTGGATAGGAGGGAAGAGCGGAGTCGACAACCTCTTCCTGCACCACGGTGGCGGCCAGGGCGGTCCACGACGGCGGGTATCGTCGGCTGCGACATCACTGACCACGGGGTCGAGGAAGGAGAAGGAGAGGGGTGAGCTCGAGAGAGGAGACAGCGAATGAGTGGGCTGGGTGGGCCGAAAACCCTTCGGGGTGATTGTTTTGACCCTGCCCTATTGGGCCACAAGGGCCCAATAAGCCCAAATGGCCAGCCCAAGTCATTAAGAATCTGTTTTAATAAATAGGAAAAGACCAAAATGCCCCTGAATTTAATTAATTTCTAGAAAATAAAATAAAAGTCCAAAAATTATAAACAAAATATTGCTGGATTGATAATAATCGAAACTATCCAAATAAATTAAGATATAAAATTTTAGACATATAAATTTTATTAAGAATTTTGTAATTTATATATTACTTATGGAATTTTACAAAATTATTGAAAGATGATAAAAATAAATAAAAATCACTTTCCTTGTATATTAATAATGTAGTATTTTAGAAAAATACTAAACAAATATTTAATAACAATTTTTGATATTTAATTGATAATTCTTAAATGATGCATTACATTACTTTGCATAATCATTTTGCTTCTTTAAATATTGTCCTTACCGGGCAATAATGATGTTTTTGTAGACATAGAAGCTCAAGGTCCAGTGCAAGCATCAAACTTCACTACCTTGCCATCACATGGCAAGTTCATCACTTGCTCATATCCTTTGAATAGTCTTTATGAAAGTATTTGCAAATCGTGTGTTATCATATATAATCTAAAGAAAGAAAATATTACTTTCACAAATAAAGAAATCATAGATATCATCCTAAGTGATGATATAATGGAGCAATAGAACTTAGGGTTCTATTTGCAATAATGATGATCAATTAGGGACTAAATAACCCCTGACATCAGTGATTCTAGCGCCGTATATTACGGGTTAGCCATGAGATTTGGAATAGGACAGAAAAGTCAGCTGTATCTTCTTCCTCTCGCATGAAGCCGGATGTGCAGGTCGTGGCTATTATCCTCGTAGTGTGCATATTATATGGTAATTCATAGAGGATATGCAGCATATGGGTAGGAACCCTCATCGTTCCACGATAGTTCTGGCATCTAACGGTTTGTACAAACCATTGCCGTAATTCATTATGTGGGCATGGTGTACACCAAGGAGGCATGTGAGGTCGCGAAGGGGGCAGTGATTGGCTTGGACCAACTACTAGGCCCCACATCATGGAATTCTGGATGGGAAAGTACGCCCAGTTGTGCAACACGGAGTTGATCTCTCATGGGTAAAGTAACACACCTCTGCAGAGTGTAAGAATTGTAACTTATTACTCCCTGTTCCAGGAAGGAGCTACGAACGCGGCAGGAAAGGAACTCCACGAAAGTTCTGGTCAACCTGTGAAGGCTGATTGTCATAGATTTTTATAATAAAATCAATCTTTGAAGAAAGATTTACAAAAACTGCATAGTGTCAAGGACTGATAGTCCGATGTGGTAGTTAGAGCATCAAACTTCCCACCTTGCATATAATGAACTTGTTGGGTAACGCTGTTACTCATCATTTCCTTTGATCCCTTGCTTAGACTCTGAGGATTCCGAAGACGTGCCAATGTATGCAGCTGAATGTCAAGAAGATGTGTTCTACGAGGAGCCTGACCTGCTAGGAGCTGTTGAAGGAGTCGATTATGAAATCCGCTATGGTGTCGCTGAAAACGAGTCCAACTAAGTATTCCTAGTTAGTAGTAACCACCGGAGCCGAGAAGCATGAACTCTATAGAATAAGCTGCTGAGCTCAACTCCTAGTCGGAGTTGCTACTTTTAAATTCCACTGAAACACTTTATATTTTGGTTTGTAAGTTGAAACCTTTTGAAGTATTGAACTTCTGATATTGTAATAATAATAACGTGTGAATGTTTGTATATGGACCCGCAATGTTTCTATTGTACCACTCTGAGGGATGTGATATTTACGGAACGGTGTTCTGTGGATGTCATGTTAACGACTATAGTGTACTACACATGCAGTGGTATGCTGGGTCACCACAGTTGGTATCAGAGCAAATTGCTTTGACCTTAGATTGGAAACCTAGTAAAGGGTATTACCTATAGGAAAGTTTAGCAACGATAAAGAATTCTCTAAAAGTAATATAATGGGTATTCAAATGAGAATATTCCGTTATATGTTTTAGTGCGATAATTCTTTGTTATGATGCAATACATTATTGGTTACTAATCAAAAATTATTTTTCTGATATACAGAGCTATGGCACCAAAGTTTCCAAAACAGACTTTGGTGAGGAAAGAGGAGACTCTTGATGATTATCAAGGATCATTCACCGACCAACTTTGTCAACTTTTAAAGATCTTTAGTTGTCCAACTAGAATTCCAGTCAATACTATCACTTACCTTGATGGCCGGATGTTATCCAAGTATCGTGTGAGTATCCAACTTCCAGAGGAGCTTGGATTATATCACGATCTACCTATAGGTGAAGGTAGGAGTCATTTAGCAGCATATCATGTTGCTGTTGTGGAGGCGATAGCTAATATCCAGGAGTATAAAACCAATAAGTTAGAAGGTAGCACATTCTTTGTGATACCTCATGATTCTATAGACTCCGAGCCTATACCGGATCATCTTACTTTGATTAAGAAGCATCCTAAGTTAGCTTCCAAGTTTATGGATAGATACCGAACACTCGTTGCGTCTTTTTACAAGACACATAAAGTGATTGTTGAAGATAAAAATGACATGTTAGAGGATCTAACTGATCCGGAAAGGAGGAAGAAGTTAGCATTCCAGTTAGAGAAGGAAGCAGGTAGTAGTGCAACACCTATCTTTAAGGATATACCTATAGATCCTGAATCTTTTATACTATATCCTTATTCACCAAGTCCCGAACCTGGACATGATCCTACTATGGATATGAGGAATGCAGTACCACAGGACTCAGAGGAAGGTTCTGACTCAGAACTTCCTATTGAGAATTCTGATGGTTGGAGAAGGGGATCATATGAAGGATCTCATGACTATCAGATGTCCACAGATGGTTCTGACAGAAATGTTGGACAATATAGCTGGATGGGTGCAAGGATTAACCCTAGTAATAGTAGTAGAAATGCCATGTCAATAGATAATCAAGATGAAGAAGAAGATCCTGAGGAGAGAGTGTTTGAATCATCAACATCTTCTCCAAACCCAGGGAATATACATTATCCAGTGTTTAACTATCTTGCCCAAAGGAGCACCTGGGAAGCAGCAGGATCTGCGTATCCTGTTGACAACTCAAGGAATGAAGCTCAGGAGACGCAAGCGGGAGATAATATTGAATATGTTTCTGATGAATTTTTAGCTGAGCTGGAGGGAGTCAATGCACTCAGATTGAGTAATAACTCAAGTCCTGACACTTCAGATACAGATTATGTTCCATCTGGAAGGCCATTTTTTCCTCAAACTGTGCGAAGAACAACACGTCATCACGGTTGGACATCAGGCATGTATGATGAACGTAGTTACTACTAGAAGTAGGCAGATATGTAGCGATGGTTAAGTACCATGTATTGTACTCTAAGAAATAAAATAGTTAGATGAATAAGGTAGTTTTGTGATTATACCTCTATGGTATATGTTGTAATGACTTTGTATTATTATGATATTATGTATAATATGTGAAATGCATATTTTGATTTTCTTTGGATCTTCATTGTGTGACTAGTTCTGTGCGTAAAGTCGAGCTCAGAACACATGTGCATGATGTAATTATGAGTATTCGCTTTATGTTGCAGGACTAGAGGGTCATGGATACGGGTGTAGAAATCGAAACTGAGCAGCAGCGGATGGAGCGGCCAAGTAGAAGTCCGATGCAGATGCAGCAAATCAGGGAGCATTGCCACCACCACCACCACCACCAATGATGCCGCTAATGGAGCAGAACTTTATGCAGTGCATGCAAATGATGCAAGATACCCAGAACAAGTTCATGGAAGAGTTGCTGGGACGAGAAAATCAGAGGGCACCTGAAGGTGGAGGAGTGAGTCTATCTGACTTCTAGAATGCAAGGCCGTTACCTTTCATCAGCTCCTGAACCAATGGATGCAGAGTATTGGCTAACAGATACAGAAAGGAAGCTGAAAACTGTAGGTTGCAATTATGAGGATAAATTGAGGTATGCAACTCATCTTCTGACTGGACCTGCAGCATCATGATGGGAGAATCAGTTGGCTTTGCAACAACCAGGAAGGGAGTTCACCTGGGAAGAGTTTAAGCAGAGATTCCGTGAATATCATGTTCTAGAAAGTGTTATGGAGTTAAAGCGGAGACAAGTTGAGGAGCTTCAGCAGGGATACACTAGTGTCATGAAGTACATCCAGGAGTTTAGTCAATTGTCTCGTTATGCTGAGGATGATGTTAACACTAAAGAGAAACGGAAGAAACGTTTTCTGCGTGGGTTAAACCCATTTGTGAAAATGCAGCTAAGGTTAGCTAATAAGCAAACTTATCAGCAATTTCTAGATGTAGCCATTACCTTTGAAGATGATTATAAGAATGTCCAAGAGGATAGGAGGAAGAGAGCCAAGAAGGAAACCAAGAGAATTCAGGCAAGCAAACCTAAACCCAACCTGGAGTTCAAACCTCGGAACAGGAACTATGGCAACAATAACAATAACAATAACAATAACAATAACAATAACAAGGGCAGTGGTGGAAATCAATCCAATCCGAGAAGGAATGTTATTTGTAACAATTGTGGAATTCCAGGGCATTTCCAGAGGGAATGCAAAAATCCTGTAGTGATCTGTTACAGTTGTGGTCAGAAGGAGCATATCAAGCCCGATTGTCCGAGCAAACCACCAGGAGGTTGGCCTACCAAGGGAGGAGGACAAGCTAGTGGAGGAAATGGACAGCACAATAAAGGAGGAAATAATGGCAAGAACAACAATGGCAAGAGGAACCGACCTACCGGGAAACTGAATTGTGCAACCCTTGAGGAGGTGGATAATTCAGAGCATGTAGTGATAGGTACGCTCAATATCCTTACCAATCCCGGCAAAGTTCTATTTGATACTGGTGCAACTACTTCATTCATTTCTGAAGAATTTTGTGATAAGTTCAGGATTATAAGGGCAACGTTAGAAAGTCCTATGACCGTAGTTATGGCATGGGGAAATGTGATTGTATGCCACATAAAACAAGATCAGGTTATCTCGATCTGTGGTTGTACATACTTCGCAGACCTTTATGTGATTCTTTTGAAGGGAATTGCAGTAGTGCTGGGAATGGATTGGATGATGGAACATGAAGCTCAGATAAATTGTGAGGAGAAAACTGTCTCAATCAAAACTCCAAGTGGAGCAAGGATAGTGTACCAAGCAGATAAGCACGGTCACATTATGGTGGATTTGCAGTTGAACGCGATGAAAGAGGTCAAATTGGAAGATATGCCTATAGTAAATGAATTTCAAGATGTTTTTCCAACAGAGCTACCAGGAATGCCACCAGACCGGGAGATAGAGTTCACTATTGATCTAATTCCTGGTACTGCACCAATAGCTCAAGCACCATATAAAATGGGACCCAGAGAGTTAAAAGAACTCAAAGAGCAAATTGATGAGTTAGCCAGAAAAGGATTTATTCAGGAAAGTGTATCTCCATGGGGAACACCAGTAATCTTTGTGGATAAGAGAGATGGTGGAAGAAGGATGTGTGGAGATTATTGAAATCTGAACAACGTTACTATCAAGAATAAGTATCCTTTACCAAGAATTCAAGATTTGTTTGATCAAGTGAAAGGAGCCGGAGTATTCTGAAACAACGATTTAAGGTCTGGATACCATCAAATAAAAATTAAACTGGAAGATGTTCCAAAGACAGCATTTGTCTCAAGATATGGACACCATGAGTATCTAGTAGTACCATTTGGTTTGACCAATGCACCAGCAATATTCATGAATCTGATGAACACGATCTTCATGCCATATTTGGACAAGTTTGTCATAGTCTTTATTGATGATATTCTGATATATTCCAAGGATAAGGAAGAACATGCGGATCATTTGAGAATAGCATTGCAGACTCTAAGGGAACACAAACTTTATGCTAAGTTTAGTAAGTGTGATTTTTGGCTAGATGAGGTAGAATTCCTCGGTCATGTGATCAGTAAAGATGGAATTGCTGTAAATCCATCTAAGGTTCAGTCAGTACTAGAGTGGACTGCACCGACCAATGGGAAGCAAATTCGAGGTTTCTTAGGAATGGCTGGTTATTATCGGAGATTCATTGAAGGTTTCTCCAAAATAGCCGGACCAATGACCAAATTGTTAAGAAAGAATACAACATTCAATTGGGATGACAAGTGTGAAGCAAGTTTTCAGGAGTTGAAGACTAGGTTAACCACAACTCCAATCTTAGCAGTTCCTGAAACAGGGAAAGACTTTACAATATACTGTGATGCATCTAAAGAAGGTCTAGGTTGTGTGTTAATGTAAGATCGGAAAGTCATTGCTTATGGTTCAAGACAACTGAAAACACATGAAGTCAACTATCCAACTCATGATTTAGAGTTAGCAGCAGTAGTTTTTGCGCTAAAAGGATGGAGGCATTTTCTTTATGGAGCCAGATGTGAATTATACACTTACCATAAAAGTCTCAAATATTTCTTCACTCAAAAGGAATTGAATATGAGACAGAAGCGTTGGTTGGAACTAATCAAAGATTATGATTTAACAATCAGCTATACTCCAGGGAAAGCAAATTTTGTAGCTGATGCCTTAAGCAGAAAGAGTGCATATATTTAGCCTAGCAATAGGGAGCTACCAAAAGAGTTACAAATGGATTTGGAAAGATTAGAACTTCAATTCATTAGAACAGAGGTTCTTGGAGGATTAGCTACTATGCAAGTAGTTGTAGAGCAAGATAGTGATCTTAAGCAAGATATTTTCAGACATCAAACAGAAGATCCTTTTATTGCTGAGGAAATTCGGAGGATATCTCAAGGACAAAAATTAGTTTTTCTGCCTTGGAGATTATGAGTCTTTATGGTTTCAAGACCGTCTTTGTGTTCCATATGTGACTGAGATTCGTGATGTCATACTCAAAGAAGCACATGAAACACCATACTCTATACATCCAGGAAGTACCAAGATGTATATGGATTTGAAAGAACTATTCTGGTGGAATAACATGAAAAGGGACATTGCTAAATATGTATCAGAATGTCATACTTGTAAAAGGGTTAAGGCTGAACATCAAAGTCCAGCATGACCATTACAACCTTTAGAAATTCCCGAGTGGAAGTGGGAGGAAATAGGTATGGACTTCATCACAGGATTGCCTATGACACCTAAACGGAAGGATATGATATGGGTTATTATGGACAGACTCACAAAAAGTGCACATTTTATTCCGGTAAATCAAAAAGATAATGCCGAGAAGTTAGTTGAATTTTACGTCAATGAGATAGTAAGTAAGCATGGAGTACCCAAAAAGATCGTAACTGATAGGGGATCAGTGTTTACTTCAGCATTTTGGAAGCAATTGCATGAAGCACTTGGTTCAAAGTTATATTTCAGCACAGCTTATCATCCTGAGACAGGAGGTCAAACAGAGAGAACAAATCAGATCCTAGAAGACATGTTAAGAGCTTGTGCATTAGATTTTGGAGGTACATGGGAAGATCATCTACCATTGGCAGAATTTTCCTACAATAATAGCTATCAGAGTAGTCTGAAGGCAGTTCCATATCATGTTCTGTATGGAAGGAAGTGTAGATCACCAATATGTTGGTATGAGCCTGGAAGCAGCAAAGAATTTGCGCCAGATTATATCAAGGAAAGACAAGATATCATTGATAAGATCAAGGATAGACTGAAAATAGCCCAGAGTAGGCAGAAAAGTTATGCTGATCAAAGTCGAAGATCATGGCATCCAGAAGTGGGAGACATGGTATACTTGAAAGTAAGTCCAACGAAAGGAGTGAAAATGTTCAAAATTAAAGGAAAATTGAGTCCAAGATACATCGGACCATTCAAGATATTGAGTCAGAACATAACTATAGCTTATGCTTTAGAGTTACCATCAAGATTGGCTCAAGTGCATAATGTTTTCCATGTGTCACAACTTCGTAAATCTTTGAAAGTTCCGGATGATGCAATCACACATCCGGAAATAGAACTACAAGCAGACTTAACCTATGTTGAAAATCCTTGTAAAATTTTGGAAGAAAACTGGAAAAGATTGAGGAATATAGCAATTAAATATTGCAAAGTACAATGGGAACATCACCCTGAAAGGGAAGCTACTTGGGAGAAATAAGAGGATTTAAGAAAAGCCTATCCAGAACTATTCAGGTACACCTCAACAAACTTCGGGACGAAGTTTAATTTAAGGGGGGGGGGAGTTTGTAATATCCGAGCATTTAGGAACTAACGGAGGGTAGATTTAGGAATTTGGAATGATGCATGCATCCATCTATGAAAATGTGGGTAAATTTTTCGCCAAATAAAAACTTAAAGTGATCAAGGTTTCTTTCATGCTTTGAGAATAAGGATGATTGTTATAGACTTTGATATGATCTTTGTGGATTTATGTGTTTTGGGGAAATGAAATTTGAATTAAAAACTTGAGTGTTTGAATTGTAGTTCAAAAGAATTTTGAATAATGTTTGAATATTTGATTCAATTAAGAGTTAACCAATAATAACTCAAACTTTAAATAAAGAAGGTAATTAAGAATAAGAATCTCCATTTTATATTTCATTAAATAAATAAGTTACAAAACAAAAAATGTAACTTATGGAAATCATTCACAATTCCTACAATAATAAATAAATAAAGAATAATATTTCTTTATTGATCATAGTATAATCTTTATTACAAAATAATAAAATAAATATTACAAAAGAATATAACTAAAATTACAAAAGAATAATGAAGATTACATAGGGTTATTATACAAACAAAGAATAAAACCTAAACTAAAATCTTGAATTCCCAAGTCTGGTACCTGCAAAAACAAACATAAATACAATATAAAGAAGGTTAAGGTTAAAATGGAATTAATCTCAGTCTTGTCAGTGAAGTGCACTGGTCAAGATTCATCATTGAGTAATCTTATAAAAGGGGCAAATTTCACCAATATGAAAGAATGTATCTTTCATAAATTCAAGCCATAAGGCAAATAACAGTAAAGAGGGGCAAGTTTCACCAGCCAGGTAGAAGTAACAAGATGAAAGTAACTTTCCAAATTCCGAACATATCCACATCTGTGCAGCATGCACACAAGCAACACACACACCAAACTGCATGGTGTGTGCTGTCAACACCACAGCAGCAGCACAACCAAACAAAACTGTCAACACAGCCATGGGAAAACCAATCCCCACATCATTTCTTTACTCTTACACACCAAACACAGCAGCCAAAAGCTAAACCAAGCACAACAGCTAGCAGCTACATCAAGCCAAAGCTAAGCCAGATCAAACCAACCAAAGTCCAGGATCACATCAACATGATGGTGACATAAGGAGGGGGAAGATCAGGTGGATAGCAAGACCAAGGTCAAGCCATCAGGATCAGGAGAGATGGGCTAGATCAAGAACAAGCTAGGAACTTGAAACACCAGGGGATCACCAGATCAAGCTACCACAAGGGCAACCACTAGCAACCACAACAGCAAGTGACAGTGGTGAGTAAATAGACCATCAAATGGTCTATCTGTCTAAGATTAGACAAGCATACATGATCTGTCTCTTGTTTAAACTCTTAGAAAGCACCCAAGTAGGGTGAATACATCATTGAGGTTTTTAAACTTTAAAGGCAAACAGCAAAGTACAAGGATCCAACTAAATCTCAGAATAACATCATTGATTTAGCTGTCATGCTATACTTCAATTCCAGAATGAATATAGCTCAGATTTAACTTCTAGGCACATCTCTAGGATAAGAGTAGCACCTTAGAATTTAATTCGGTGGATCTATGCAAGTTATCAAGCTTACAATAATTTTTTCCAAGCTTTGATTCAAGAAACAGTAGCTGGTACCACTACCAGAACCATCCATATGAATCAGCTAGATAAAGCTTAAATCCCTAATCCTCAGACCAGCATCATTGGTCTTAGGGATTTAAGAAAGGAAATTTTTCTAGTTATCTTTAAAGCCAAACTCATCTTAAGCTTGCACCAACCCCAAACCATGAAATAGAATCTAACTTGTGTGCCATCCAAATATGGTGTCACAAGAACAATTCTATATTAATCAGATTAAGTATCCAACCTTCACAGATTCAACCAACCCACTGTAAATCATATTCCTGTTCTTAAACACAGGAATCATAAACAAGATAGTCACCTATATATATCTTCACTATTTGAAATCATTTGATCTCAAACTACATTTGAATTCTTAAGACAACATGTGTTAATACAGTGATTTCATCACACACCACTCATTGTCATTAACCAAGTAATGACATTGGTGAAGCAGTAAACCACAAGATTCCCAAGTATTGATTCTAAAGCAACTTGATCATCTGATCACATCAAAAAAATTAATCAATAGAATCATCTAATAAGCCACTAGCACCACCACAGTTCATCTTAAGCAGCAAACCACAATTAACAATCATTTAGCATGCTTAGGGACAATCAACACATGGTCCAATTCATCAATATCTAATCCAACAGGGTATGAACCCTAAGTAGAATAAAAAACCCTAATCAGGACAGGACAGTAACCAGGAAGGTCACCACCAACATCTAGCATAGATAGACTTAGTACAGTGAGCACGAGCGGAGAGGAATGACTCACCAAAGGTCCTCGTTGGACACTAGAAGAGGAAGCAAGAGTGGCCGACGACCATGGAGGCACGGGGAGCACCCCCAGGGGGCGCTGGGACCCATAAAGCGCCACATCGGCAACCATAGCCACTCCTACGGGCGTGGTGAATCACCACATCGCAAGACAGCGGCGGCGGCGCCAGGATCAACGCCAACCCCAAACCCTAGGGTTCGGGACGGCATCGATCTGTCGCAGGAGAGATCCATGTACAAATCCAGTTGGATAGGAGGGAAGATCGGAGTCGACAACTTCTTCCTGCACCACGGCGGCGGCCAGGGCGGTCCACGACGGCGGGAATCGTCGGCGGCGACATCACTGACCACGGGGTCGAGGAAGGAGGAGGAGAGGGGTGAGCTCGAGAGAGGAGACAGCGAATGAGTGGGCTGGGTGGGCCGAAAACCCTTCGGGGTGATTGTTTTGACACTTCCCTATTGGGCCACAAGGGCCCAATAAGCCCAAATGACCAGACCAAGTCATTTAGAATCTGTTTTATTAAATAGGAAAAGACCAAAATGCCCCTGAACTTAATTAAATTCTAGAAAATAAAATAAAAGTCCAAAAATTATAAATAAAATATTTCTGGATTCACAATAATCCAAACTATCCAATTAAATTAAGATATAAAATTTTAGACATATAAATTTTATTAAGAATTTTGTAATTTATATATTCCTTATGGAATTTTACAAAATTATTGAAAGATGATAAAAATAAATAACAATCACTTTCCTTATATATTAATAATGTATTATTTTAGAAAAATACTAAACAAATATTTAATAACAATTTTTGATATTTAATTGATAATTCTTAAAAGAATTATTAAATCAAAAAAGTCAAATAAATGAAAAAATAAATAAAAAAATAAAATATATACTATGAATATTAAAAGTAATATTTATAATCCTTTATTATTAAAAATAATTTTTGTAATAATAGGGAAAATGCATATGAAGTTAAATGATGCATTACAGTACTTTGCATAATCATTTTGCTTCTGTAAATATTGTCCTTACTGGGCAATAATGATGTTTTTGTAGACATAGAAGCTCAAGGTCCAGTGCAAGCATCAGACTTCACTACCTTGCCATCACAAGGCAAGTTCATCACTTGCTCATATCCTTTGAATTGTCTTTATCAAAGTATTTGCAAATCGTGTGTTATCATATATAATCTAAAGAAAGAAAATATTACTTTCACAAATAAAGAAATCATAGATATCATCCTAAGTGATGATATAATGGAGCAATAGAACTTAGGGTTCTATTTGCAACAATGATGATCAATTAGGGACTAAATAACCCTTGACATCAGTGATTCTAGCGCCGTATATTACGCGTTAGCCATGAGATTTGGAATGGGACAGAGAAGTCAGCTGTATCTTCTTCCTCTCGCATGAAGCTGGATGTGCAGGTCATGGCTGTTATCCTCGTAGCGTGCATATTAGTTGCTAACTCATTGAGGATATGCAGCATATGGGTGGGAACCCTCATCGTCCCACGATAGTTCTGGCATCTAACGGTTTGTACAAACCATTGCCATAATTCATTATGTGGGCATGGTGTACACCAAGGAGACATGCGAGGTCGCTAAGGGGGCAGTGATTAGCTTGGACCAACTACTGGGCCCCACATCATGGAATTGTGGATGGGAAAGTACGCCCGGTTGTGCAACAAGGAGTTGATCTCTCATGGGTAAAGTAACGCACCTCTACAGAGTGTAAGAATTGTAACTTGTTACTCCCTGTTCCGGGAAGGAGCTACGAACGTGGCAGGAAAGGAACTCCACGAAAGTTCTGTTCAACCCGTGAAGGCTGATTGTCATAGATTTTTATAATAAAATCAATCTTTGAAGAAAGATTTACAAAAACTCCATAGTGCCAAGGACTTATAGTCCGAGGTGGTAGTTAGAGCATCAAACTTTCCACCTAGCATATAATGAACTTGTTGGGTAACACTGTTACTCATCCTTTCCTATGATCCCTTGCTTAGACTCTAAGGATTCCGAAGACGTGCCAATGTATGCAGCTGAATGTCAAGAATATGTGTTCTACGAGGAGCCTGACCTGTCAGGAGGTGTTGAAGGAGTGGATTACGAAATCCGCTATGGTGTCGATGAAAACGAGTCCAACTAAGTATTCCTAGTTAGTAGTAACCAACGGAGATGAGCAGCATGAAGTCTATAGAATAAGCTGCTGAGCGCAACTCCTAGTCGGAGTTGCTACTTTTAAATTCTGGTGAAACACTTTATATTTTGGTTTGTTAGTTGAAACCTTTTGAAGTCTTGAACTTCTGGTATTGTAATAATAATAATGTGTGAATGTTTGTAATATGGACCCGCAATGTTTCTGTTGTACCACTCTGAGGGATGTGATATTTACGGAACAGTGTTGTGTGGATGTCATGTCAAAGACTATAGTGTACTACACATCAGTGGTATGCTAGGTCACCGCACTCTACTCCCCAACAACAACAATGTGCCGACATTGGGGTTGGAGTTTTCACCCATGTCATCGAGGAAGAGGTTCTCAATGGCGGGGAAGAAGTCGTCATTGGGGAAGATGTTGTCGGCGTCGGTGAAGGAATTCGTGATGAAGCCAGTAGTCGTGCCGATAGCGCTCCCCAAAAACCTTATCGTCCTTCTCCCGGACAGGACTCGAAGAGGCGGGGTTCCGGAGGCCTAGTATCCCGGCTCGCGGTGCACGCCACAAGACGGGATGGAGAAGAACTGGTGGCAGCTCAGTGCTCTGGAACTTGGAGGTGATGGTTCTGATTGTGTGTATGAGAGAAGAAGCGGCCTTCCGCTCTTATAGGCACAGGTAGACAGGCGAACATGCGGCGTCGGAAGAGGAAACGAACAAGCAGTGACCAAGGCCAAACATCATCCACTAAGTTCGAATTAAACCTCCACTGAGTTCGTATTTAAAACCCATTAGCTGATTGTTCAAATTCTTCACACCCGTTCATATACCAGTCATGTGTGGCAAAAAAGAACTCGTCTCGGCGAGATTCCTGCAACCAACAGAGCGCGCACATCGTGACGAGGCGAGGCGGGCGGAGGATGAGGAGGAGCGCGTGTATGGGACTCTCTCCTTCTCCTTCTCAACCTTTTACAAGTGGTAGGAGAGCCTCCCTTATAAGCTGGTGCAAACCTCCTTCAACTAGCAATGTGGAACTAAACATTTGTCCCACCTCTTGCCATGCATGAATGGGTCACATGGGCCTCTAGGATTTTCAGGAATTATTGGAATGGAAAATGGGCTAAGCTATTTGGGCAAAAATTCCAACACTAACTAGCCATTCCTTGTCCTCTTTTACAGGAGTCGTGCAACTTGTTGTGATATTCCTTCATACTAACTAGACATTTCTTGTCCTCTTTTACAGGAGCCGTGAATACGTGAAGAGTAGCCAGTAAAGAGCAAACAATAGCTTTTTCTTGTAAAGTTAGGCATATCTGATTGTAATAGACTATGTAAAGATTGTAATATCTAGTTTTAGCAGTTGTTAAATAGTTTCATGTGTTCTCTGGGACCTGTCTTAGATATTGATTATGTGTGTGATCTCAATACTTATGAATAGAAACCTAACATATGGGACCAACGACTGAAACAAATCTGTTGTTTTGCATCCTTCTGATGTGTGGGATCAATGTATCTGATGTGTGGGATCAATGTATCTGATGAACATGACATGTGGGACCTATCTAACATGTGGAATCATGTCCAAAACAAAAGGCTAAATTTAATTATACTGTAAATAGGCTAGGGACCATAAAATAAAAAAGGTTGAATTATCTG
The DNA here is from genome assembly GCA_916181665.1 of Avena sativa. NCBI lineage: Eukaryota > Viridiplantae > Streptophyta > Magnoliopsida > Poales > Poaceae > Avena > Avena sativa. Next base: position 463,039,187 of record OV702282.1, on the reverse strand, counting down.
GTTTGGCCGATGTATCTCACTAGAATTACAGAGGAAAACAACTTAAACAGGCTGAATGTTGGGCTTGGCCCATATAAATGGCTAAAGTGGACTGGACTGATTTCTTGCCACCTCGGATTGGCCACCTAGGATCTGACGTGGCTAGGCCAGTTTGTCCATGAAGATATTGGATCATCATATTGGTTATGACGATCCAATATCATCATAGATAGTTATGACGATTTTACCAAAATCGTTGTTATAGTTCATTAGCAACGCCCAGCTTTCGATATTTTCGTTTTCGTCATAGAATCATCATAAACGGACTACGGTGTCGATTCTGTGAAGAAAATGGAGGGTCATATATATCTAGATTCCTTGTAGTGCATGGGGGCTTGGCTGGTGCCACCACCTTTCCCCTCACTTGCCATCTTGTTTAGTCCCACATGGCTTAGGCAAGGAGCCATGTGCCCACTTTTCCCCTATATAAGAAGAGACATATGAGGCAACTAAATCACCAGAAAATAAATAAAGGCTTCCTAACGTTGGGAATTGCCTCCAGTTGCCTCTCTCTCTCTCTCTCTCTCTCTCTCTCTCTCTCTCTCTCTCTCTCTCTCTCTCTCTCTCTCTCTCTCTCTCTCTCTCTCTCTCTCTCTCTCTCTCTCTCTCTCTCGTGACCGCGTCCCCATTGTTTGGGCTGTGCAAACGAGGAATTCTTCACCGCGGAACACCGTCGCACCATGGGATTCGGATCCGGGAGATATACTTCTGCAATCTCTGCTGGATCAGAGAGAAGCGGGAGTCGTCGTCAAACACCGTATGTGTGTGACTCCCTCGGGCGGCGCCTTACTTTCGGCACTAGGAGTTGTCGGAGCCGTCGGAGCCGTAGTAGCCTTTGAACTTCGGAACGACCATGAGGTCGACGTCGGTACGACTACATCACCCATGTTCCCCGCGGTACATTAACCATATTCGGTCTTCAAAGGTATGAATAATGTATCCCCTCCCATTACTGCCTTACTAATAGATAGATCCTGACATTAGGGTTTCATTCATAAGAAACTTTTTGTTTTCTACGCTCGAACTCCGACACAAAGATCGCACCGCCGATGATGGAGGCGGGATATCTCTCTCTCTTCGTCATGAGGGTCTTCGGCCTAGGTGCACTACAAGGAATCTGGGCTTCTATGCCCTCCATTTTTGTCACAGAATCGTCATAGTAGTCCATTTATGACGATTCTATGACGATTGTGAGATCGTCGAAAGCTGAGCATCGCAAATGAACTATAACGACGATTTTAGCAAAATCTTCATAACCATATATGACAATATTGGTTCGTCATAACCGTTATGACGATCTAATATCGTCACATGCTAACTGACATAGCCAGGTCAGATCCTACGTGGCCGATCCTACGTGGCAAAATTGTGACGAAATAAAATCATTGTAGTGTGAATTCAACCCAATCCATTTTAGTTGCTTACATGGGCCAAGACCATTAATTCAGCCTTTTTTTCTTCTAAGTCGTGGCCTTTTTAGGATGAATTTTTTTGAGGCCTTGGCCTTTTTACGTCCATTCATTTTACTTTTATTGGCCTTATTATTTAGAATTGTATGGGTCAAATTGTATGTGTCTCAGTATCGTAGGACTTGTTACAGAACTTGTCCAATATAATAGTAGCCTTTCAATAGTGCAATACTATTAGGGCCTGAGCCTCTTTACTTTCAGTAGCCCAATTAAAAGAACACACACATATATTCAATAAATAAGTTAATTTTCCCAGTAGATATACAATGAAACAAAGAATAGAATCTAAACAACTATAAATATTTGACAACACCATTTGAATTCCAGAACACCATGACGTGCAGCTAGGTTCACAGGTCACACAATCAATATTATTACACATAGAAGTACTCCTTCCGTTCAGGATGGATCCTCGAAACGCGCGGGTCAGCTGGATCGATCCCTAGTAGCTCGCTGGCAGCCGGGATGGATCCTCGAAACGTGCTGGTTATCTGGATCGATCCCCAGTAGCTTGCCGGTAGCCTGCCCCCACAAGTAGCTCGTCGGAATAAACCAGTGGCAGCTCACCCCGACCTAGAAGGGGCAGAGCATCCACCAGGGTACCAGAGAGCACCTCCAGGTATACTCCTCCGCAAGAAAGCAATGCAGGTATACTCTCGGACCTGAATTTGGCACTCAGGAATTAACCAAGGTAATGCAAAAAAAAATACAGTTAAGTGGAGTTTCAGTCAAGTGCAGTTGAATCACCAAAATTAACAGTGGTAATGCAGCAACATACCCTGTTCAAGTGCAGTTTTCATCACCAAAATTGACAGAGTAGTAATCACCAAAACTGCAGAAATAGAAACTTCTCTATATTTATTCTTCAAGATAAATTAATTTGAGAAAACTTCAATAATCACAAGCTAGGAAGTCCTACATTCAGTAATAAAGTTACAGAGACAAGTTCAATAGGACTAGAAGATCACAAAGTAATTGCTACTAGCACTCAAATATACACATTTAGTTCATCAAATGCATGACTAGAACACTACAAGTACTAGATAGAACAAATGTACTACTCCCTCCAATCCATATTACTTGTCGTTGAAATGGATGTATCTAGCACTAAAACATGTCTATATACATCCATTTTAGTGACAAGTAATATGGATCGAAGGGAGTAGCACACATTAAGCTCCAGGAAATAGTCAATGTACATGAAAAGAACAGTAGCAAGAAAATTAAGCTCCAGGAAATACTCCACAGGTTTACTCCACAAGTTAAGCAGGCAACAAAAAAACTTTCAAGAAATACTCCATAGTACAAAAAAGTGTTTAGGTTAAGGTTACACACAGATCACTAGCAACCACCATGAAACTTTCACAAGTTTAATCATTAACAATAGAAACTGCAACAGTAGCTTATTAGAACTTTACTTCTCTAGTAAAAATTTGTGGTTACTTAATTGCAAGCTACTGTATGTTTACCAATCAGCATGAGAGACATAATAGTGTTAAAACACAGGTATTCATGCATGGGAGAAGAAGGCATCTGCATCATTTAGGCTAGAGAACCAAACTGTACAGGATGCATCTGGTTGCTGGTGACCATAATTTTCAACCTATAAGGAAAACTTTCTAGAATTTAACCAACAGATCCAGAGCCTAGCAGGCACGGACAAGAAAGCAAGCAGGAAACATGCCTGACCTCCAGAGATGAAGAGCGGTTTGGTCTGTGGAACTGGACCCATCATGCTCGTCAAAGCGATCGATGAAGTTGTCCACGACTCCTTGTTATCGGCTAGGGATCATCTATTAAATAGATCTCAAACATGCACACAAAAAATGACAATAAGATTTTAAATAACCAGCTAGCAATAGTTTATGAAGAATCTACGATGATGCACAAAAAGAGACAATAGATTGCAGAAGAAAAGACGGCAGATTGCAGCATCTAACAACAACAATTATCAAGACTCTAAGACTATGATGCAATAAAATAACCATTACCCATGTAGTTCATCAGGGATTCACTCAATAAAATATCCACGTATGCATCTGATCTAACAAAACAACATTCTGCATGCATCCTAACATACTAACAACAATTTTGACAATACTAACAGTAATTTTGATCTTGAAATGTCAACCTCTGAAGATTACCCATGCATCCTGAAAATACTAACTACTAGATATAGTCCCAGTTCAATAAAATCAACGCACATGTACATACAGTAGTAGAAAACAACAACTGACAGTTGAATCAATCTCAAAAACTCTCTCAATACGCAAGAAGACAGAGGACAAACACAAGATAAATTTAGGCAGGTAGTATATGGCAAGAGAACGCAGAAGACGGAGACTGAACAACTAGCGATCAAGTCGGACAGTACCCTTAGTCAAGTGTACATGCGAACATATATATTCTCAGTAGTACAAATTGAGTAGTAAGCATACAGGCAACTATTAACACATAGTCAAATATTCATATGTTGGACCAAAGCAAACTATTCTAGAGGATATCTCAAGTTACAGAACAACATGTATTAGCCATCTCAAGTACATAGTCAAATATTCCACAAAAGGATGATCACTTATCAGCAAGAAAGGAAATATCACTGGCAGTTGGTTTACAAACCAAACAGGCAGAAAGGAACATTCTAAATGGCAGAAAGATAACTAACAAACCAAGATCTTAGCCTTGTCTTATGAAGAAAAACTGGTGCTAGAAACAACTGAACAAAAACTAAGAACAATAGTAATAGAAAACCTATACCCTCATGTTTCCAATAAACTAGACAGTTCAATCTAAATGGCATTTGATTGGCATGGCTCCCACTACCTTGGAAGGAAATAAGCATTGTATCAGTACACAATCCACTATGGACACTTTAGTATATGAGGCAAAAATCTGTGGGGAGAGATCACTTGGCATGGGTGTCGAGGAACTTGGTGGAGCTTCTAGAAATGATTATGTCGTAGGCGAGGGAGATCTTGAACCCTGCGGTGATGGGAAACCCGGCGACGGCGATGATGATGGGCTTGCTATAGCGCTCCATCTGCTTGACGAGGTCATTGATGTCGACCTTGAAGATCTCCTATGATGCCTGCAGGTCAGTCTCAGAGCAGAAGGCACGACCGCACCCTGCGAGCACCACCGCTACCACACTGTCGTCAGTGTCGAGGCACATCTGGAAGAACCGACCGCCCTTCTCCTGGATGCCATGCGGCATAGTGGGAGGTCGGAGGGGAACGCGAGAAGCCACGAGAGGACGAGCTTGTTTACCCTTGATGGCAACATGTAGGGGTCCTGCTAGGGTTCACGCGTGGTGTTGTCTCAGGATCTAGATCGCAGTAGGATGGGCAGAGGTGTAGTGATGACTCTGGACCAGGCTTGAATAGAGAGGGGCGGAAAGGAGGGTGTGGCGGATGGGAGGAGGGGCGCTCGAGTTGGTGCGGGCGGGTGACCGTCGATCTGGAGCCTGGGAGGGGAGATCGTGTCGGGTTGGTGGAGGTGCTCGAAGACCGGGCTTGAATGGAGAGGGGCGGCGAGGAGGGTGTGTTGACGAAGGTGGGGCAGACAGGAGGAGGGGTGCCAGAGGTGGTGCAGACAGGAGGAGGGGTGCCAGAGGTGGTGCATACGGGTGGTCGGTGATCTGGATCGTGGGAGGAGAGATCGTGTTTGGGTGGAGGCGGCGCTCGAGGGTAGGTGGGAGGATATGATGGGAGGAGACTAAGCGATGGTTGGTCGGCTTGGACTGAGACCTAGAACAATTTTTGGGGCCAAACTTTAGTCTTTCGCGGCCAAAATCGAAAGAATGCGGCGCCACATTTTCGTGTGGGGGCAGGACAGGTGATTTCCGGACGTTGCATCAAGCTGTGTTGATGGCTGAGATCTGCTTGGGCAAGGTGATCCATGGCATTTCCTGCATCTTATTAGCTAGAGGAGGGTTTCCACAGAGTGATGTTTACATAACTCTATTTATGTTTTCATCTCTCAAAAGCACAAAACCAATGGTTGGTATGACTAGAATCGTGACATAATTTGTGATAATATGTCCATATTATGCATGTATGTGTATCTTGGGACAGTGAACAATGTTGCAGCAGGAAATTTTTCTTTTCGTCTCACGGAAAATCAATTTTCCATTTTCCGAACGCAAAAGATGGGGCGTTTTGTGAAGCAGGCACCAAATGTTTAATTCAAAATGCAACCATCCCATTTTTCAAAAATACTAGACCACCTTAAATGGACAATGTCCCAATTGGGGTATCTCAAACCTTTTCTTCCACCCCTGGCGAAAAAGACAAATTCTCGTCGAATCGGTAGGAGGTGGGTCCGATTTGAACTACAGGTACATGATCTGATGCCCATGATTTTTTGAAAAAATCATTTTTAGACTCACAATATGTTGTTTCTTCCGAGATCCAGTGCAAGTTTAGCGAGAATCGGCCCCGAGCTAAGAACCTTCATGCCCGTCGTTTTGACCATAGTTTGAAACGGGCATAAAAAATTCAAAAATGGTCCAATCAATGCAATGTGTATTATTATGTGACATAGCTTCAAGTAAAAATACCAAACTTGGTATATTGCAAGTGTCTCAAAAAATCCTTCTCAAAAATGACCTATCATGTTCGAGGTTTCATGGCTTTCGGACCAAACGACCAATGTTATGGCTAGAATTGTGGGTTTGTAATAATGTGCTCATATTGTGCATGCATGTGCATCTTGGGATGGCGAACAATGTTGCAGGAGGAAATTTTTCTTATCGTCTCACGAAAAATCCATTTTCCATTTTCCAAGCGAAAAATAGGGTGTTTTGTCAAGCAGCCACCAAATGTTTAATTCTAAATGCAACAATCCCATTTTCCAAAAATACTATACCACCTTAAATGTACAATATCCCAATTGGGGTATCTCAAACCTTTTCTTCCACCCTTGGCGAAAAAAGACAAATTCCCGTTGAATCGGTAGGAGGTGGGTTCGATTTGAACTATAGGTACATGATCTGATGCCCATGATTATTTGAAGAAATATTTTTTAGACTCACAATATTCTGTTTCTTCAAGGATCCAGTGCAAGTTCAGCGAGGCTCGGCCCCGAGCTAAGAACCTTCGTGCCCGTTGTTTTGACCATAGTTTAAAACGGGCATAAAAAATTTAAAAACGGTCCAATCAATGCAAATCCTTCGTGTGGTGTCTTATTATGTGACATAGTTGCAAGGAAAAATACCAAACTTGGTATATTGCAAGTGTCTCGAAAAAACCTTCTGAGAAATGACCTATTATGTTCGAGGATTCATGGCTTTCGGGCCAAACGACCAATGTTATGGCTAGAATCGCGGTATATTTTGTGATAATGTGCCCATATTGTGCATCCATATGTATCGTTGGATGGCGAACAATGTTGCAGGAGGAAGTTTTTCTTTTCGTTGCACGGAAAATCCATTTTACGACCACAAAAAAGGGGAGTTTTGTGAAGCAACCACCAAATGATAGTTTTATAATTCTACTAACACATTTTTCAAAAATATTAGACCACCTTACATGGACAAATATCCAAACCGGGATATCTCAAACCTTTCCGTCCACCCCTGGCGAAAAGGACAAAATCCTGCCGAATCGGTAGGAAGTGGGTCCGATTTGACTACAAGTACATTATCTGATGCCCATGATTTTTCGAAAAAATCATTTTTAGACTCGCAATATGTTATTTCTTCAGAGATCCAATGCAATTTTAGCGAGTCTCGGCCCCGAGCTAAGAACCTTCATGCCCATCGTTTTGACCATAGTTTGAAATAGGCATAAAAAATTCAAAAACGGTCCGATCAATGCAAATCCTTCGCATGGTGTCTTATTATGTGACATAGTTGAACGAAAAAATACCAAACTTGGTATATTGCAAGTGTCTCAAAAAAACCTTCTCGAGAATGGCTCGCGAAGGGGGAAGAAGTGGCGGCGGGGGTCGGGCGCGTGTGGGGATTAGGGCGGCCTAGGCAGGTTTGGGCGGACGGGTCATGGGTGTGAGAGGATTTTACCAAAGTGCCCCTTATCATTTCTATGGTGCAATGCTATGAACTAGGGTGTTTCTGTCTATTCACGCCCAAGTATGGGAGGCGGGAGAACTGGTGCAATAGCTTTGGAGCATTGGATGGAGGCCCTATCAATGGTTGATATCTGATTGGGTGGGTGATCCGTGGATGGTCTGGTTTTCTCTTCTGATTGGTCGCATAAAAATGATAGTTTGAAACGGGCATAAAAAATTCAAAAACAGTCCGATGAATGCAAATCCTTCACGTGGTGTCTTATTATGTGACATAGTTTTAAAGAAAAATACCAAACTTGGTATATTGCAAGTGTCTCGAAAAAACCTTCTCAGGAATGGCCTATCATGTTTGAGGTTTCATGGCTTTCGGGCCAAACGACCAATGTTATGGGTAGAATCGTGGCATAGTTTGTGATAATGTGCCCATATTGTGCACCCATATATATCGTGGGATAGCGAATAATGTTGCAGGAGGAAGTTTTTCTTTTCGTCGCACGGAAAATCCATTTTCCATTTTCCATTTTCCGACCGTAAAAAATGGGGCGTTTTGTAAAGCAACCACCAAATGACAGTTTTACAATGCTACCAACACATTTAAAAAAAATAGTAGACCACCTTACATGGACAAATGTCCCAACTAGGATATCTCAAACCTTTCCGTTCACCTCTGGAAAAAGACAAATTCCTGCCGAATCGACACGAAGTGGGTCCAATTTGAACTACAGGTACATTATCTGATGCCCATGATTTTTCGAAAAAAAATCATTTTTAGACTCGCAATATGCTATTTCTTCAGAGATCCAATGCAATTTTAGCGAGGCTCAGCCCCAAGCTAAGAACCTTCATGGCCGTCATTTTGACCATAGTTTGAAACGGGCATAAAAAATTCAAAAACGGTCAGATCAATGCAAATCCTTCGCATGGTGTCTTATTATGTGACATAGTTGCAAGAAAAAATTCCAAACTTGATATATTGCAAGTCTCCAAAAAACCTTATCATAAATGACCTATCATGTTTGAGGTTTTATGGCTTTTGGCCCAAACGACCAATGTTATGGCTAGAATCGCAGCATAGTTTGTGATAATGTGCCCATATTGTGCACACATATCTATCGTGGGATGGAGAACAATGTTGCAGGAGGAAGTTTTCTTTTCGTTGCATGGAAAATCCATTTTCCATTTTCCGACCGCAAAAAACAGGGCGTTTTGTGAAGCAACCACCAAATGACAATTTTATAATGCTACCAACACATTTTTCAAAAATAGTAGACCACCTTAAATGGACAATGTCCCAACCTAGGTATCTCAAACCTTTCCGTCCACCCCTGGCGAAAAAGACAAATTCCTGTCGAATCTGTAGGAAGTGTGTCCGATTTGAACTACAGGTACATTATCTGATGCCCATAATTTTTCGAAAAAATCATTTTAGACTCTCAATATGCTATTTATTTAGAGATCCAATGCAAGGTTAGCATGGCTCGGCTCCTAGCTAAGAACCTTCAAAACACTAGTTTCAAAATCATATTTTGAATTATGATATTGTCCCTACTATGGACTAACATGGTATTAGTAGATCCACAATTTTAAGTAATCATACTATTCATAATTAAGATCCTAGTATGATATAATGAGATTTATAAAAATTTAGAGACAAAAATCGATTATTTTGGAGTTCTTATGAGAAAGATATACAAGAATTATGAAAACACAAAAATATGAGGAGGGACAACTAAGTTGAGTTGGTCTAGTGGTTAGGTGCCTTCCATCTATGGGGAGGTCTCTGGTTTGACTCCCCCTGCAGCCCTTTTTCTTATTATTCCCCCGCAAGCGATCGAGGGTGATAGTTAAAAGGGTTGAGCGTGTGTATGGGACAAGTAAGTTGAGTTGGTCTGGTGGTTAGGTGCCTTCCATCTGTGGGGAGGTCTCTGGTTCGAGTCCCCCTGGAACCAAATTTTCACACATAGGTATGCCACATATGCAAAAACTAACACATAGACATGCCACATAGATGAAACTGTTGGGGCAAATGCTTACTCATTTCAACTTTATTCTATTTTAGACGTTATGACCAATTTAAATCGTCGTAATCCTCTACAATAAATGCCATAGGCTACATCCGCCATATTATGACGATTTTAGCTAGGGCAAATATGACGTTTTGGAGTCAAAACATCTTAATTTTTCAAGGTTTTGACCCCTTCGAACGGCTTATGACTATCTAGTGCAAAATCGTCATAGATCTATGACGATTTTATTCACGGTCACTATCATAAGTTCATAGTTTGCCACATTTCTTGTAGTGGGTGGCGGTCCTCAACAGCGCGGTGGCGTGGGTCGGCAAATTGCAAGCCAAATTGGCTGCAACATCCATGTCTACATCGACGACGTGGTGGTGAAATCCACTCGCCAGGGCGATCTACTCGCCGACCTGGCCGAAACCTTCGCAAATCTACGGAGGTATAAGATCAAACTCAACCTAGGAAAGTGTACCTTCGGCGTACCCACTGGACAGATGTTGGGGTACGTAGTCTCCAAACGAGGCAACGGGGCGAACCCCACCAAGATCAACACGATCGCCCGACTCGGCAAACCCGAGTGCCTGCGTGATGTCCAGAAGTTGGCCGAGCGAGTCGCAACTCTCAGTCACTTCATCCCCCGGCTAGGCGAGAAGGCAATGCCTCTCTACCGCCTAATGCACAAGAACCCCACGTTCCAGTGGGACAAGGAGGCAGATGAAGCGCTCCATGCACTCAAGGAAGTGCTACTCGCGGCCCCGCTACTCGCGGCCCCCGCCAACAAGGAGCCCATCCGAACGAGTCGTAAGAGCCGTCATGGTCGTCGAATGAACAGAAGAGGGCAAGGAGCGCCCGGTGCAGCGAACTGTCTACTACATCAGCGAAGTTCTCACCGAGTCACGACAGCAATACCCGCAATACCAGAAGTTGGTATATGAGGTCTTCCGAGCCCAGCGGCGACTGCCGCACTATTTCCAGGAGCATCCAATCACGGTCGTCTCCTCGGCACCGCTGCGGGACATCATCCGCAACCGTGAAGCGACCGACCGAGTCGCCAAGTGGGCCGTCGAGATCGGAGTCCACAACATCAAGTACGAGCCGCGTAAGGCAATCAAGTCACAAGACCTGGCAGACTTCCTCGCCGACTGGGAGGAGGCGCAGTAGCCGGAGAAGCTGTCGTACCTCCATTACTAGTCGCTACACATCGACGGGTCTAAGAACAAAGACGGCACAGGGGCAGGGATCGTGCTCACGTCTCCCAAGGGTGACAAGCTGCGCTACGTCATGTACCTCGACTTCACCCCCTGCACCAACAACATGGCCGAGTACGAGGCCCTCCTTCACAGCATGCGAGTGGCCAAGGAGATGAACATCAACCGTCTGCACTGCTACAGCGATTCCGACCTCGTCACCGCACAATTCGTCGGCACCTGCGATGCTGTCTCCACCACCATGGCGGCATACTGCCAAGCAGTGGACCAGCCCAGGGGGCACTTCGCCGGCTACTCCGTCGAGTGGATCGACCGGAGCAAGAACAAAGAGTCCGACGCCCTCTCTCGCATCGGATCGGCCCGCCACACGCCACCCGCCGGCGTCTTCCTCGACACCATCACCAAGCCATCAGTCTCTCCCCCGAGGGAGATCGACCTTGGGATACCGCTGCAACCAGAACCAGCCCTGGTTTCCATGATCGCGGAGCCAAGCGATTCAACCGCACCATACGTCACCTACCTAGAGGAAGGGACCCTACCCACGGACGAGACGGAGGCCCACATGATAGTGCTCCACTGCAAATCTTTCGTGATCATCAACAGCGAGCTACACAAGCGCAGCATGACCGGCGTGTTCCAACGCTGCGTCCAACCCGTGGAGGGTCGCAAGATCCTCCAAGACATCCATGCCGGCGACTGTGGCCACCACGCTGGCGCCCGGTCCCTGGTCGCCAAGGCCATCTGACATGGCTTCTACTGGCTCACCGCACATGCCGATGCGGTCAACATCGTCCAACGCTGCATCGCGTGTCAGCAGTACGCCAATCAGACTCACGTACCAAGCTCGACGCTCAAGACCACCCCATCACCTAACCATTCGCCGTGTGGGGCATGGACATGGTAGGCTCCTTCAAGAAGGCCTGCTCAGGCTACACCCACCTCCTAGTCGCAGTCGACAAATTCACAAAGTGGGTGGAGGCCAAACCAGTTTGCAAGTGCGACGCGAAGACTGCTACCAAGTTCCTACGTGAGCTCATCTATCACTACAGGTTCCCGCACAGCATCATCACGGACAACGGCACCAACTTCGCCAAGGGGGGCATGGCCGAATTCTGCGAGGAGCACAACGTACGGCTCGACCTCGCCTCAGTCGCCCACCCGGAGTCCAACAGACATGCGGAATGCGCTAACCAGAGCATCCTCCACGGCTTGAAGCCACGACTACAGGTCCCCCTCAAGCAAACTTCGGGGTGATGGGTCGAAGAACTCCCCTCCGTCATCTGGGGAATCCGCACCTCCATCAACAGGTCGACTGGGTTCACCCCCTTCTTCATGGTGTACGGCGTTGAAGCCATCATGCTGACCGACCTCGAGCATGATTTCCCTCGGGTCGTCAACTATGAGGAGTTCGACAACGAGCTCACACGCCAGGACGGAGTCGGCCAGCTCGACAAAGCACGCAACCTAGCTTGCTCCCGCGCCGCCATCTACCAGCAAGGACTCCGCCGCTACCATAGCCGCAGAGTCTGAACTCGCACCTTCTAGGAAGGAGACCTAGTCTTACGGCTGATCCATGACAAGAAGGGCATGCACAAGCTCTCTTCCCTGTTGGAGGGACCATTCGCCAAAGGGCGAGTCCTAGTCAACGACGCCTACTACCTCATCGACGTCCAGGTGACGGACGGCTCGACGTCAAGAGGTCGTGGAATGTAAACCTCCTAAGGAAGTTCTACACCTAGAACTCCAACATGTACTCCCTCCACTATGAAATAAAGAAGATCGACTCGCACAGATTGTGTCCAATCTCCATGTCTTGTGCCACTCACACTCGTAAAAACAGCTTATGCTAACCGCGGAAGTCAACCCTTGGTTACGCGACCGGCACGGCTAAGTAGTGCGATACAAGGGCATCGATAAATTTTGGGCCTTGTATCGTCCACAAAAACGCCAACCCGGAGCCCCATCGGAGTCGCCTCGATCGACTGGCTTTTCGAGCCAAGACGACCCCATTCGCTTCTCATAGGGACCTAGTCCTCCACATCCTTGGCGCAGCGACATGAACGGCCAAGTACCATTCTCGGGGACTGATACAAGCCCAAACTCACGCGGCTAGGGAAAACACCAAGTATGAGAGTGTGTCCTGAACTCGCCACGCGACTGATTATCTGAATCAGGTGGAGCGACGCGCCAAGTACAACACTCCTCGTCCTCACCTACCTTGGGCATGCGACTAAAATGGCTAAGTACCACGCTCGGTGACTCGTCCAACCGACCCCGTTCGCATCCGGGAAAACAGCAAAGTATAGACCACCCCTTGGGGTCGCCATGCGACTGGCTTTCCAAGGCACGACGAGTCGACCTAAACTAACTAAAAGTATAACAACAAGCATTCACACAAATAAACGAGGTAAACCCCACAAAAGGGCAGACGCGCTCGGGGACTCACACAACCCAACAAACCACAGTCAAAACAAAACTGACAAAAGCATTCATGCATTCCTTCCAGCAACAAAATCTGTTCGCTTACAAGGGCAGGCATACTTTCCTTTCAAACTAACACCAATCGGCAAACTGTTCTACTCCGCAGGCTTCGATGGCAATGCGCCACCACCTCCATGGACACGAATGAAGGGAACGAACAGGTTGGACGGATACGTTGTCAAGGTGCCTGCCATCGCCGATCGGAATGGCTGCTCCACCTTGAAGTCGCGATTCGCTGGCTGAGCGTCGTTCGGGGCAATGATCGTCTCCTCATATGGCAGGAAGTCGCCCATCGCCAGAACCCGATCGGAGTAGACCGTGGCCCGGTCAGTCAGCTTCAGCACTTCGGAGATCTCGACTGAGCCCATCGCCGAAGGGTACCCGCTGGTGACGTCTTCAAGGTCGAAGTCGTCGGGGAAGTGCGCGAGCCAAAGGCTAAGTGCAGTCGCAACCCCGCGACGGAAAGATGACCATGACATGAACTCCACAACTGTTGGATCCCTCTCCAGATAGCGCAAGATTTCGGTGATATCACTGGGGATCACCTCTGTCGGCGAGATTTCCTGAAGATAATCGCGAATGCAAGTCGCTGACAGAGCGGCAGAGTCCACCAGCATGGTGACACACTACAGCGCATCGTACGACTACGCCTCGACCTCGTCGTCAAGAATCTTCCCTGCGAAGCACAAGAAGTTCAGAATCAAAAGGGTGCAAAACACAAAGGAGATCTGCACGCTCAGGACTCGCCATACCAAACACACAAAAGGCAAAGGAACTCACCAATGAGGGGACGGCAACACACCGTAATGAAGTCCTGAAGACTTGACAAGTCCATTTGCAGCACCGCAACAAGAGCGTCCAACACCTTCCGCTCTTCGGCCGCGGCAGCGACAGCCTCCTTGGCTCTCTCGTCCGCCGAGATCGCCTCCGCTTTCGCCGCCTTGAGCTCCCGCTCCAGTTCGGCCACTCGCTTCTCTGCGGCGGTCAACGACGACTGGGAAGTCGCCAATTCGCTCGCAGGGACCAAACCCTCGCGAGACTTGTCCACCGCGGCAGCATGACCCTCTACATCAACACAAGCTTCATTATGAAATCAGGAAATGACATACGCGGAGAAGGGCATCTCAAGCTCTTACCAGCAGCCGCTTGAAGTTGTTCATTCACCTCCTGCATGGAGCAGAATTCCTTCTCCAAACGATCCTTGGTGGCCAATCGTTCCGCCGACTCACGCTGGAGGCCCTGCATAGAAAGGGCAAACATCAACCTAACATTACAAAATTTACTAAGTGCCCAGCCCCTGAAATCTAGCGACTAGCCACTCGGGGACTAGACATCGAAAAATCAGAAAGAATCTACCCGCTAAAATTCAGCGACCAGATCCCCGGGGACTGGACATACCTGGATGGTCGCACCCAGCATGCTGTGTAGCTCGACCGCATCCATCGACGGGAGCACGAGAGGGGTGCGCCCGCGACGCTGCTCGACCTCCGAGCCCAAAACTTCGGGAAAAGTACTTGTGCATCTTAAAATCATCAGAGAACAAAGCACTCATAGTAGAAAGGTCATTCATATGAGCCACAACACTCTCATTTTCAGTCCCACAAAAAGGTTCTTTCTCAACAATATCTAACTAAGATAAATCAAGAGAGAAATCATAATCTTCATCTTTAATATCTATGGGAGAAGTGGCAAACTTAGGATCAGGGGACATCTTAGGCATAATAGTACGTCTAGCAAGGAGACTCTTCATAGCACTAGTACCATGTGTTTTTTGGCACTCTGCAACAAAATCATGAGTGAACTCAATGTAACCATTATTAATATCATAACTCTCACTAGCCTCAAGTGTAACAGTGTCTTTACTAGGAGTTTTGGTATTTCTTAGACTAGCCATAGTAGCATCTAGAAAAGGACCTAATGGACCACTCGTATCAAGCATAGTAGAAATAACATCATGAGCATCAAAATCAGTTTCAGACTCAGCAGTAGTAGCAGTGTGTGTAGCATGAGTATGTGGTGGTGGTGTGACAAGCTTACTTATAAAATACGATGAATCAAGAGCAACAGAGGTGTTTAGGACTGTACCTCTTCTTGTAGTGGATGGTAAAATAGGGAACTTTCCATCACGAGACTTTCCCATGATGAAAGGAGTAGCAGTGAACAATAATAGATCCAAGTGAACTCACAAATAAAGCTATGCTCCCTGGCAACGGCGCCAGAAAATAGTCTTGATGACCCACAAGTATAGGGGATTGCAACAGCCGTCGCGGGTAGTATTAACCAATTTATTGATTCGACACAAGGGGAGCCAAAGAATAATTGCAAGCCTTAACAACTGAGTTGTCAGTTAAGCTGCACCTGGAAATAGTTCTTGCTCATAGAAGTTTATTAGTAGCAACAGTTTGTAGTACTAACAGCAAAGCAACAGTAACAGCAACAACAACAGTGAAACATGAGCAATAGTAACAGTAACGGTAATAGTAGGATTCGAGTGCGGTAGGCTTAGGGATGGATGGACGTGTGTTGCATGGACGAGTCTAAACATGTAAATTGAAGACCAAGGGCATTTCAGATAAATAATAACAAGCATCCAAGTACTAAACAATCCTAGGCATGTGCTCCAAATATAGTCATACGTGCTCGCAATGAGAACTTGCACAACATCTTCTGTCCAGCCAGCCCGTGGCAGCGGGGACTCTAGGGAACTACTGGCAATTAAGGTGCTCCTTTTAATAGAGCACCGGAGCAAAGCATTAACACTCCGTGAACACATGTGATCCTCACACCACAGCCATCCCCTCCGTTTGTCCCAATTATTGTCACTTTGGGGCCTTTGGATCCCGACAATGATATGTGTACACAACTTGCAGATAAGATCACAAACAATACTATCATAATGATTCAATAATAAGTTTAGATCTGAGATCATGGCTCTCGGGCCCTAGTGACAAGCATTAAGCACAACAAGTTGCAACAAAGTCAAATAGCACTAATAGAGATACTAGGCACTATGCCCTAACAGATCTTATTCGATTACATGATAGAACTCATCCAATCTCTACCATACCCAAGCCTACAGCGGGGGATTACTCACTCATGGATGAGGGAAACATCGGTGGTTGATGGAGATGTGTTGGTGATGACGATGGCGATGACCCTCTCCAAATTCCCTGTCCCGGCAGGGTGCCAGAACAGAGTTTCTGGATCCGAATCTTGGTTTCTAGTGGCGGCGGCGGAGCGGAACTCTTTTTGGAAAACTATCGAACCCCCCTGAGTTTTAAGGTCAGAAGGCAACTTATAGGCGCATAGGGAGACCGAGGAGCTGCCTGGGGTGGCCAAACCCCCTCCAGGCACGAGGTCAGGTGGTCCCGCGCCTGGGGTGGGTCTGCCCCCCCCCCCCCCCCCCAGGCCTCCTCTCTGTATCCCCTTCTAGCTCCGTGGATCTTCTGGTGAGAAATAGTTTTTGACATATTTTTCGGGATTTTTCCTGATAGTTCATTTTCTGCACAAAAACAAGACACCAAGGTAATTCTGCTGAAAACAACGTCAGCCCATGTTAGTTGTACCCAAACAACACAAGTTTAGAGAATAAACAATAGCAAAGTGTTCGAGAAAGTAGATACGTTTTAGACGTATCAATGACATCAAAAATAAAAAGTTACATTAAAAAATTAGATACTTTTTAATCCAATAAAATAAACATTGCATAATAAATTCATAACTTTAATTCTATAAATCTTAATTCGACAATAATATATCTAAATCGATTAGCATGACATGACCTTTCCAACTATGCATTACTTACTTTCAATTGCATCATGTATCATGGAGAACTTGAATAATCAGAACTGTTTATGCATGGAAAACGTGATGTATAAAATTGGAAAATAATTATTTGTTGTTGATAATGCCTTAGTAATGTTGTATCATCAATGTGCTACGCAAATAACATCTCTTCAACATGGTTTGAATCATTAACTTTCCATGGCATGCATCATATCATGATCATGCTGGATCTTTCGCATTAGTGTAACTGTTGCATCATTTGTTCCTTTTAGTGTTTTTCCTCTTCCCAGATAGGACGATGAGATGTTGTGCGCTTTGACAAGTTCTTCGGATATATTTTTGTCAATGTTTCCCAGGCATGCATTCTCCCGCTTCTACCCATTTTTTTCCTTTTTGGCTTTACTTCTCTCTATTTCTATCTGTATTGTGATCCTCTAGTTTCCATACCATTTATACTCATTATAGCCTATATTTGTGTTGGTTACTTCTTATTGACTATTGTTCTGGTAGGTAGTTGTCCTTGCAAGTTGTAGTTACTTACTCAGGTTTTGGTTCGAGTTTTCGAGTTCCACAGTTGTTGGGAGATTGTCACATGCTTAATGGTGGAGATAATCATGGTTTTACTTACCACTTGATAACTAAAATGTTGGTAGTTGATATAACTAATAAATCGGCACCGGTGGGAAATATTAGTGCTATAAATCCGACTTTGGCATGATGATGGCAACAACTCCGTGTACCAATTCATTGGGACTCCAAGTGCAAAGTGTTGTATCAAGCGTCATTTCCCCACAAGGATGACTCGAGGGTTTATATCAAACTCTCGAGGAATTTGCTTAGAGATTTATTCTTCCTCTCCTCCTCAAGCAACCTACAAAGCAAAGTTTTGTATTCTGTCCCCAACTCCACCTAGTCGTTGTCAAGCACAAGGTTCCATATTAGTGATAAGAAATAACAGTAATAAATAAAATAAAATAACACAAGTAAAAATGAGGCACACAGAGTAGAAACAATAAAGGGTAGTTTTTTTGGGTTTTGGTTGTGTGTGGAAGTGAAGAAAGTGTTTTTGGTATTTTCGGAATAATAAATAACAGAAAATATAAAGTGTTGGAAAGGTGTTTATTATGGTTTAAAATTGACTAGGGTTCATGGGTTCACTTGTCTACTCTCGTTTTGGGCTATAATGGACACAAATAATTCATCAGAGACATAATATTGGTGAAACTTCTACATGTGTTTGATAAGCATTCATATGGGCATCACGTCCTAACATAGAGATGATGCAACACATCTCTCTTATACTCCTTAAGAAAAGGAAAACTCCAAGCAATCTTGAATTAAGAATCAACAGAGTATATCCTTAGGTATTTTGACATCAAGTTTCAATCACAAATATGTTACCTTGACCAAAAAAATATTATCTAATTGTCACAAGATAACTATAGCACATTGATTCAATTAATCCCTAGTGAGGCAACAAAATAAAGGTAAATACCATAATAGATATCGAATGTGTTGTCACTATTCAATGACTACCACCATGCTACTCCATATAATACACACTTCTCCCCACACATGCTCTTGCATACAAGTTGGATCAGAACAACTACTTAAGTACGGGGTACATGATAAGCATCTATTAATACATCTTACACATAATAGCTTATAGTCTCATATATCAAATCATAGAATAAAGATGACAATGCGCCACCACCTCCATGGACACGAATGAAGGGAACGAACAGGTTGGACGGATACGTTGTCAAGGTGCCCGCCATCGCCGATCGGAATGGCTGCTCCACCTTGAAGTCGCGATTCGCTGGTTGAGCGTCGTTCGGGGCGATGATCGTCTCCTAATACGGCAGGAAGTCGCCCATCGCCAGAACCCGATCGGAGTAGACCGTGGCCCGGTCAGTCAGCTTCAGCACTTCAGAGATCTCGACTGAGCCCGTCGCCGAAGGGTACCCGCTGGTGACGTCTTCAAGGTTGAAGTCGTCGGGGAAGTGCGCGAGCCCAAGGCTCAGTGCAGTCGCAACCCCGCGACGGAAAGATGACCACGACATGAACTCCACAACTGTTGGAGCCCTCTCCAGATAGCGCCAGACTTCGGTGATATCACTGGGGATCACCTCTGTCGGCGAGATTTCCTAAAGATAATCGCGAATGCAAGTCGCTGACAGAGCGGCAGAGTCCACCAGCATGGTGACACACTACCGCGCATCGTACGACTGCGCCTCGACCTCGTCGTCAAGAATCTTCCCTGCGAAGCACAAGAAGTTCAGAATCAAAAGGGTGCAAAACGCAAAGGCGATCTGCACGCTCGGGACTCGCCAGACCAAACACACAAAAGACAAAGGAACTCACCAATGAGGGGACGGCAACACACCGTAATGAAGTCCTGAAGACTTGACAAGTTCGTTTGCAGCACCGCAACAAGAGCGTCCAACACCTTCCGCTCTTCGGCCGCGGCAGCGACAGCCTCCTTGGCTCTCTCGTCCGCCGAGGTCGCCTCCGCTTTCGCCGCCTTGAGCTCCCGCTCCAGTTCGGCCACTCGCTTCTCTGCGGCGGTCAACGACGACTGGGAAGTCGCCAATTCGCTCGCAGGGACCAAACCCTCGCGAGCCTTGTTCACCGCGGCAGCATGACCCTCTACATCAACACAAGCTTCATTATGAAATCAGGAAATGACATACGCGGAGAAGGGCATCTCAAGCTCTTACCAGCAGCCGCTTGAAGTTGTTCATTCACCTCCTGCATGGAGCAGAATTCCTTCTCCAAACGATCCTTGGTGGCCAATCGTTCCGCCGACTCGCGCTAGTGGCCCTGCATAGAAAAGGCAAACATCAACCTAACATTACAAAATTTCCTAAGTGCCCAGCCCCTGAAATCTAGCGACTAGCCACTCGGGGACTAGATATCGAAAAAGCAGTAAGAATCTACCCGCTAAAATTCAGCGACCAGATCCCCGGGGACTGGACATACCTGGATGGCCGCACCCAGCATGCTATGTAGCTCGACCGCATCCATCGACGGGGGCACGAGAGGGGTGCGCCCGCGACGCTGCTCGACCTCTGAGCCCAAAACTTCGGGAAAAGTACTTGCGCATCTTAAAATCATCAGAGAACAAAGCACTCATAGTAGAAAGGTCATTCATATGAGCCACAACACTCTCATTTTCAGTCCCACAAAAAGGTTCTTTCTCAACAATATCTAAATAAGATAAATCAAGAGAGAAATCATAATCTTCATCTTTAATATCTATGGGAGAAGTGGCAAACTTAGGATCAGGGGACATCTTAGGCATAATAGTACGTCTAGCAAGGAGACTCTTCATAGCACTAGTACCATGTGTTTTTTGGCACTCTGCAACAAAATCATCAGTGAACTCAATGTAACCATTATTAATAGCATAACTCTCACTAGCCTCAAGTGTAACAGTGTCTTTACTAGGAGTTTTGGTATTTCTTAGACTAGCCATAGTAGCATCTAGAAAAGGACCTAATGGACCACTCGCATCAAGCATAGTAGAAGTAACATCATGAGCATCAAAATCAGTTTCAGACTCAGCAGTAGTAGCAGTGTGTGTAGCATGAGTATGTGGTGGTGGTGTGACAAGCTTACTTATAAAATACGATGAATCAAGAGCAACAGAGGTGTTTAGGACTGTACCTCTTCTGGTAGTGGATAGTAAAATAGGGAAATTTCCATCACGAGACTTCCCCATGATGAAAGGAGTAGCAGTGAACAATAATAGATCCAAGTGAACTCACAAATAAAGCTATGCTCCCCGGCAACGGCGCCAGAAAATAGTCTTGATGACCCACAAGTATAGGGGATCGCAACAGTCTTCGCGGGTAGTATTACCCAATTTATTGATTCGACACAAGGGGAGCCAAAGAATACTTGCAAGCCTTAACAACTGAGTTGTCAGTTAAGCTGCACCTGGAAATAGTTCTTGCTCACAGAAGTTTATTAGTAGCAACAGTTTGTAGTACTAACAGCAAAGCAACAGTAACAGCAACAACAACAATGAAACATGAGCAATAGTAACAGTAACGGTAACAGTAGGATTCGAGTGCGGTAGGCTTAGGGATGGATGGACGTGTGTTGCATGGACGAGTCTAAACATGTAACTTCAAGACCTAGGGCATTTCAGATAAATAATAACAAGCATCCAAGTACTAAACAATCCTAGGCATGTGCTCCAAATATAGTCATACGTGCTCGCAATGAGAACTTGCACAACATCTTCTGTCCAGCCAGCCCGTGGTAGCGGGGACTCTAGGGAACTACTGGCAATTAAGGTGCTCATTTTAATAGAGCACCGGAGCAAAGCATTAATGATGGGGATATGCCTACTGGGGTATCCTCAGCGGGACGTTTCCGACTGGCCCAAGGGCAGGCGAGTGGGCCTGCAGAACGGCGACTGGATCAAAGCCCGTCAAAGCACCAGGCGACTGGAGGTCAAAGGCCCAGGCGAGTAGATAGGCCCAGTCGGTTTGACTTAAACGATCGACAAAGTTGTAACCGAATTGGTTGAGATATGTAAACCCTAGGGGAGGTGAGCCTATGTAAACCTCCCTAAAGGGTGAGTAGAGACACGTTCCCTCATACACCCAAGCAACTCGCCGCCTAGTCGCCGAGTTCGCCCATTGTAATCACCTCCATAATACAATCTAGCAGGAGTAGGTCTTTACCCTCCGGGGGGCCGAACCTGGGTAAATCCCTGTGTCTTTGCCCTCATCTCGCACCGCAGATGGCTGGCCGCCCTTGCCCTTCGTTCTACTACTCGCTGCCGATTGCAGCATCTGCCGTGGTCATTCCCACGACAGTGGCGCCCACCGTGGGGCCTGGCCGGTCTGGCCGGTGTTCTGCGGCGAGATCCAATCTGCCCATCAACGAGACGGTCGCCACCGGCCGCATGATAGCGATCGGCGAGATGCTCCAGATCTTGCCGAGCAGCTACGTCCCGGCGGCACGACCCGTCACGCACAGCGTGATCCTGCCGATCGGCACGATCAGCCTCTTCGTCGGCTTCACCGACGTCACCACCTCGGAGGACTCGGCTCGCATCCGCGAGTCACCACCACGCGATCGGCTCTCCGAGAGCCAGGTCCGCACGATCCACCGCCTCGCTTCCGAGTACGACTCGGCCCATAGCAACGTGGCCGAGAACTCGGCGGCCGCAGAAGACGCGGCCGTCACAGACGACGCCGACTCGGCGACCCCGGCGTCACTCGCCGGATCCATCACCGCGGCCTCGTCCGCGGGCTCCATCGTTCAGGTCTCCAACGCGGGAGATTTCGAGGACCCCTCCATCCTCGGGATCTTCGACTTCGACTCCGGGTCGGAAAACTCCGCCGACCTCCACGACGGAACCGGTCGCCATGCTGCGACCTACATGGCCACCGGCGCCGATCCGCCGGAGGACCCTTTCTCCACCCCGATCCCTCCTAACGCTACGGCAACGGAGGTCGAGGAACTCCGCCTAAAACTGGCGGAGGCAGTACGCAAGGAGCAGGCCGAGCGCGAAAATTTTTGCCTCGAGCAGGTGACAGCACAAGAACTGTCACGCTACCACCAGCAGCGGATCAGGTCGCGCCTGAACCCCACCGTTCAGGGGCGCGCCCTGAATTTCGACGATGAGAACGACCCGGCGCGCATAGCCGAGCGCGCGATCTGCGAGAACGCGCCACCAGGCGGAAGCGCTCGACCTCCGCCAGGATCAACGGCGATGGGTGCCCCACCACCACCCAACCGCACCCCTCCCAGGGACCAGCCGCGCATAGTCGTCTCCTCACGGGAGCGAGACGCGAACGGCCTACCACTGTTCTCCACCCCGATGGACAACCTAGTGGCAGGCCGAGCAGCAGCCGACAGCATCACGGCCACCGGCGACGGCGCCTTGCAAATCCAGTACGTTCGGGCCCTGCTCGCAAAGGCCGTGGAGCAGCAAAAAGCGGGCGCCGACTCGCAAGGGCGAGTATACTCACGCTCTTCAGGAAGCAGGGCGGCCTCAAGCGGCCGCCCAGCGGCGGCAAATACCCTCACTTGCCCGCCGCCGGAGCCACTGCAGCTCCAACGCCGACCCGCGAACGCGGCACTCTCCACCAACGACCCCAGGCCTGCGACCAACTTCGTCGCCGCCAATGGAGAGCCCGTCGACGCCCGCACTCACATCATCAACAACCAAAACTGGCGCGCACGCCAGCCCGACGACTTGCGGCACACCCTAAACACTCGCCGCGATGGCGAGCCCATGGGGTCGCTCAGTCGATTGGGTCCCAAGTGCTTCGGACCAATGATCCGCGGCGAAAAGTACCCGCCAAACTTCAAGGCGCCAAAGGAGATCGAAAAATACGACTCCTCGTACGACCCCGCAGTCTGGCTCGACACATACCTCATGGCAATGGGGATCGCGGGTCACACTGACCTACTCGCCGCCCGTTACCTCCCACTGATGATGGAGGGGACGTGCAGGCAATGGATCAACACGCTCCCCCAGGACAGCATCGACTCCTGGGAGGAAATGCGAGACGCCTTCGTCAGGCACTTCGAGTGCTCCTACACCCGCGCCACCACCATTGAGGACCTGGAACGCTGCGTCCAGGGACCCCGCGAGTCGACCCGCAACTGGGTCCAACGGTGGCAGGAGCTCTGGTACAACGCGGTCGGCATCCACCCGGACACCGCGATCCACTGTTTCAAGACCTCGTGCCGCTACGAGCCTTTAGTCGCCAAGCTCAAGCGACACGCCCGCACACTCGACAACATCCCCGACCTCCTCGAGATCGCTAAGCGGTACGCCGAGGAAGATCCCAACCAAGACGTCGACGACGAGTCAGGGGGGCAACGCCGCACGGGCGGCAACGACGGCGGACGCCGAGCCGACCTACGCTACAGCGGCACCCGCCTCACAGGCAAGCGCCGCAACGACGGGCGAGTCGACTTCGTCGCCAACGCTGGGCACGCACAACGCGAGCCCAAGAGCTACCGCCGCGACGGAGGGCAACGACGCGATGGCGGCAACTACAAGAACAAGCCAAGGTTCGATCCCGCGGCCCTCCTTAACCAACCATGTGCGTACCACAGCAGGGAAGGGAAGCCCGCCACGCACACCACCGCCGACTGCCACACCCTCAGGGAAATCGAGAAGGCACGGCACGCGCGGGAGGACACCGACAACGACCCGCAAAATGGCGGAAAATTCGGCAAAGTAGCCGGCTCGCTCCACACCTTCACCGGCTTCAACACGAAGCGCGAGAAGAAGGTCATCGCCCGCGCCGTCGCCGTCAACGCGGTGGCCCAGACAGACGTCCCCCAGTTCCTGAACTGGTCGGAACAGCCCATCACCTGGAGCCGGCAAGACCACTCGCCACGCATCGAGTATCCAGGACGAGTCGCCCTGGTGGTCAAGCCCAAGGTCGGCGACTACTGGCTCCCCAAGACTCTGATGGATGGCGGCAGCTCCATCAACATCCTCTACCTCGACACCTTCAGGCGGCTGCGGCTCCCGCAGTCGATGATCGAGACAACCCACACCACGTTCCACGGCATTGTCCCCGGTCGGAAGGCTTACCCGATCGGCAAGGTCACGCTACCCGTCACCTTCGGCACTCCGGCAAACTTCCGCACCGAGCGGATCGTCTTCGAGCTGGTGCCATTCGACAGCCCCTACCATTGCGTCCTGGGCGCCAGGCGTTCGCCAAATTCATGGCGGCACCCCACTACGCGTACAACGCGATGAAGCTCCCCGGGCCGTGCGGCGTCATCACCATTAACGGCGACCCCGACATGGCCGCCGAATGCGAGGCCAAAGGAGCCGAACTCGCCGACGCCGTCATCGCGGCGGAAGCTAGTCACGCCGATGAGCTCGCCAAATACACGAGCGGGGTCAACAATGACGACCCCACAATACTCAAGAAGCCCAACTCAGAGGGCACAAACACCTCAACCTTTGAGGCCACGACGCACACCCGCACCGTCGAGCTGGTCCCAGGCGACCCCAGCCAGACGGTGACGATCGGGACGGGCATGAGCCCAGCATAGGAAGGCACGCTCATCGAGTTCCTTCGTGAGAATAGGGACATCTTCGCGTGGAAACCCTCCGATATGCCTGGTGTCCCTAGGGAGCTCGCTGAGCACAAATTAAACGCCGACCCCAAAGTGCGACCAGTCAAGCAGTCGCTACGGCCCTTCAATGAAGAGCGCCGTCGAGCAATCGCCGAGGAAGTGCAGCGCCTGCTCGCTGCCGGCTTCATCCGGCCAATCAAATACTCCAAGTGGCTGGCAAACCCAGTCCTGGTCGAGAAGAAAAACGGGACCTGGAGAATGTGTATCGACTACACAAACCTGAACAGCGCCTGCCCAAAAGAGCAGTTCGTCCTCCTGCGGATCGATCAGATAATCGATTCAACCGCGGGCTCGGAGTCGCTGTGTTTCCTCGACGCCTACTCCGGGTACAACCAGATTAAAATGGCGGTCGAGGACGAGGAGAAGACGGCGTTCATCACGCCATTCGGCGCATTCTGCTACACCGCCATGACCTTCGGCCTCAAGAACGCCGGGGCGACCTACCAGCGGTGCATGCAAGCATGCCTTGCGAGCCAAATTGGCCGCAACATCCACGTCTACATCGACGACGTGGTCGTAAAATCCGCTCGCCAAGGAGACCTCCTCGCCGACCTAGCAGAGACCTTCGCCAACCTGCGGAGGTACAAGATAAAGCTCAACCCAGGCAAGTGCACCTTCGGTGTACCCGCCGGGCAATTGCTAGGGTACGTCGTCTCCAAACGAGGGATCGAGGCAAACCCAACGAAGATCGACACGATCGCCCGGCTCGGCAAACCCGAGTGCCTGCGCGACGTCCAGAAGCTGGCTGGGCGTGTAGCGGCTCTCAGTCGCTTCATCCCCCGCCTGGGCGAAAAGGCGATGCCCCTATACCGCCTGATGCGCAAGAATCCCACCTTCCAGTGGGACAAGGAGGCGGACGACGCGCTCCGCGACCTCAAGAAGGTGCTACTCGCCGCACCACTACTCACTGCACCCGTCGACAAAGAGCCCATGCTGGTTTACGTCGCGGCGTCCGAGCGCGTCGTCAGCGCTGTAATGGTCGTCGAACGACCAGAGGAAGGAAAGGAGCGCCCAGTCCAGCGGCCGGTCTACTACATCAGCGAGGTCCTCACCGAGTCGCGCCAGCGATACCCACAGTACCAAAAGCTGGTATACGCGGTCTTCAGGGCTCAACGGCGCCTACCGCACTACTTTCAGGAGCACCCCATCACGGTCGTCTCCTCAGCCCCACTACAAGATATCATCCGCAATCGCGAGGCGACCGGGCGGGTCGCCAAGTGGGCCGTCGAGATCG
Source organism: Avena sativa (assembly GCA_916181665.1). Classification (NCBI taxonomy): domain Eukaryota; kingdom Viridiplantae; phylum Streptophyta; class Magnoliopsida; order Poales; family Poaceae; genus Avena; species Avena sativa. Next base: position 463,012,792 of record OV702282.1, on the reverse strand, counting down.
GCGTCCACAACATTAAGTACGAACCACGAAGGGCGATCACGTCCCAAGCACTGGCAGACTTCATCGCCGACTGGGAAGAGGCCCAGCAGCCAGACAAGCCGCCGTACCTCCATTACTGGAACCTACACTTCGACGGGTCCAAGAACGCGGACGGTGCAGGCGCGGGAATTGTGTTGACTTCACCAAAGGGCGACAAGCTCCGCTACATCCTTCGCCTCGACTTCACACCCTGCACCAACAACATGGCCGAATACGAGGCCCTACTCCACGGCATGCGAGCCGCAAAGGAGATGAGTGTCAATCGCCTTCGATGCTACGGTGATTCCGACCTCGTCGCGGGACAAGTCGCCGGCACCTGCGACGCCGTCTCCCCTACCATGGCGGCGTACCGCCAAGAGGTGGACAAGCTGGGCGGCCACTTCACCGGCTATTCCGTCGAGTGGATCGACAGGCGGAGAAACGAGGAGGCCGACGCCCTCTCTCGCATCGGGTCGGCTCGACTCGCACCACCCGCCGGCGTGTTCCTCGATACAATCTCCAAGCCATCAGTCTCTCCCCCTAGGGAGATCGACATCGGAGTCCCCCTCCAACCAGAGGCAACCTTGGTCGCACTCGTCACCGAGCCAGACGACTGGACCAAGCCCTACATCGCCTACCTGGAGACAGGCAACCTGCCCGCAGACGAGACAAGCGCTCGGATGATCGCTCGCCGATGCAAGTCCTACACCATCATCGACGGCGAGCTACACAAACGCAGCGTCACCGGCGTGTTCCAGCGTTGCGTCCAACCGGCCGAAGGACGCAAAATCTTACATGACATCCATTCAGGCGACTGCGGCCACCACGCTGCCGCACGCTCCCTAGTCGCCAAGGCCATGCGACACGGCTTCTACTGGCCCACCGCACACGCCGACGCCGTTGACATCGTCCAGCGATGCGCCGGGTGCCAGAAGTACGCCAACCAGACGCACGTTCCAAGTTCGGCGCTCAAAACCATCCCCATCACCTGGCCATTCGCCGTGTGGGGCATGGACATGGTGGGCCCCTTCAAGAAGGCCCCCTCCGGCTACACCCACCTGCTGGTCGCCGTCGACAAGTTCACAAAGTGGGTAGAAGCCAAACCAGTCCGGAAGTGCGACGGGAAGACTGCCACCAAGTTCCTACGCGAGCTCATATACCGCTACGGTTTCCCTAACAGCATCATCACGGACAACGGCACAAATTTCGCCAAGGGAGCAATGGCCGAGTTCTGCGAGGAGCACCACATCCGGCTCGACCTCGCGTCAGTCGCACACCCGGAATCCAACGGCCAGGCGGAACGAGCCAACCAAAGCATCCTCCACGGCCTGAAGCCGCGACTCCAAGTACCACTCGAGCGCACCGCTGGATGCTGGGTCGAAGAGCTTCCCTCCGTCATCTGGGGAATCCGCACCTCGGTCAACAGGTCGACTGGATTCACCCCCTTCTTCATGGTCTACGGCGCTGAAGCTGTCATGCCCACCGACCTCGAACACGACTCGCCGCGGATCGTCCACTACACGGAGGCCGCAAACGAACTAGCCCGCCAAGACGGGCTCGACCAACTCGATGAAGCACGCGACCTCGCCCGATCGCGCACCGCTATCTATCAGCAAGGGCTCCGCCGCTACCACAGTAGACGGGTGAAAACCCGCACCTTCCAGGAAGGCGACCTGGTGTTACGCCTCATCCAGGACAAGAAGGGCATGCACAAGCTCTCTCCTCCGTGGGAAGGCCCGTTCGCCATCGGACACGTACTCGGCAACGATGCCTATTACCTCATCGACGTCCGCGGGGACGGCGAACTCGACATCAAGCGGCCCTGGAATGTAAATCTCCTCCGGAAGTTCTACTCCTAGAACCCCATATATGTACTCTCCAGTCGCTACGAAATAAAAGAAACAGTTACCGCAAATTGCGTCTACTCTCCATGTCCTGTGCCACTCGCACTTGTAATAACAGCATCACGCTAACATGCAGAAGTCAACCTTTGGTACAGCGACCGGCACGGCCAAGTAGTGCGATGCGGGAGCACTGGGTCACCTCAGGTCCTGCGTCGTCCACGAAAAACGCCAATCCGGAGCCCCATTGGAGTCGCCTAGCTCGACTGGTTTTGCAAACCAAGACAACTGCCCTCGCTTCTCACAACGGCCTCTGTCCTCCGCATCCTCGGCGTAGCGACTCGAACGACCAAGTACCACGCTCGGGGACTGCATACCAGTTCGTCGCGATCGGTCAGGGAAAACGTCAAGTAAGAGAGCATGCCCTGGACTCGCCACGCGACTGACCCCCCGGGCCAGGCAGGAGTGACGCGCCCACACCTACGCGCTAAGTCCTCAACCACCCTCGAGTCGCGCCTCGAAATACCAAGTACCACGCTCGGGGACTCGGCCACCCGACCCCGTTCGCGTCCGGGAAAACGGTAAAGTAAAGAGCACTCAAGGGAGTCGCCGTGCGACTGGCTCTCCGAGCTCGGGCGAGTCGACTAAACTAAACAAAACACACGATAACAACAAACATCATATACAAGGTGAACCCCATAAAAGGGCGGACGCGCTCGGGGACTCACCCAAAATCAATCCAAAACACGATTTAGCAAAATAAACACAACATCCGATTCAATCGCACATCGCATTGTCTTACATTACAAACTATGCCTGTTCGGCAGAATTGCTACTAACTTATCTAGGCATACTATACTACTCTGCAGGCTTCGACGATGATGCACCAGTATCCCGCCTCTTCCGAATGAACGGAGTATACGGGTTCGATGGGTACGTCGTCAGCTCGCCCGCCATCGCCGCGCGGAAGGGCTGCTCGACCTTGAAGTCACGATGCGGCGGCTCGGGGTCGTTCGGCGCGACGACCGTTTCCTGATAAGGAAGGAGGTCGCCCATCGCCCAGACACGCTCCGAGTACGCGGCAGCTCGCTCCTGCAGCTTGAGGACCTCCGACAGGTCCACCGCGCCAGTCGACGACGGATACCCACTCGTCACATCGTCGAGGTCGAAATCCTCGGGGAAGTGGGCGAGCCCAAGGCTCAGAGCTGTCGACGCTCCACGCCGAAACGCCGACCGCGTCATGAACTCTACGACCGCAGGCGCCTTCTCCAAGTACTCCCACACCTCGACGAGGTCATTGGGAATAACCTCCGTGGGCGACATCTCTTGAAGGTAGGCGCGGATGCACGTCGCCGACAGCGTCGCTGAGTCGACGAGCATGCTCACGCACTCCCTCGCATCAAGAGAGCTCGCTTCCTCTTGGCTACCAATCACACGGCCTGCTAGACGGAAACAGTCGTGAGAACCACGGAAACCGCAAACAATATAACTACAAGACTGGGAAGGCGCACTTACCAAGCAACGGGCGAGCGAGTTCCGTGATGAAACTTTGAAGCGAGGTGTGGTCGTCTTGAAGCCCAACAATGAGGGCCTCCGACAACTTCCGGTCTTCTTCCGCGGCCGCAACGGCGGCCTTAGCTCGCCCGTTCGCCGAGCTCGCCTCCTCTTTCGCCTCCCGCAGTTCGCGCTCGAGGTCGGCGATCCTTCGTTCGGCAGTGCCTAAAGCAGACTTCGCCGCCACCAGCTCGCCAGCTGGGACAAGCTCTTGGCGAGCCGCCTCTGCTTGCGCAGCAACAGCCTGAAGGTCCCTGTTAACCTCTTGTAGAGCGGCCAACTCCTTCTCAGCACGCTGCTTCGCAGCCAATCGCCCTGCCGACTCCAGCTGCAGACCCTGCACAATTTCAAAGTCAGAAAACACGAAAATCACTCAGTGCCCACCCGCTCCAATTCAGCGAGTGCGCACTCGGGGACTGGATTCGAACGTACAGTACAAGAAATTATAAGAATCAAGCCGCTGCTAAGCATCGACCTGATCCTCGGGGACTGGAGGTACCTGGATGGCCGCGCCAAGCATGCCGTGCAGTTCCACCGCGTCCACAGACGCGAGCAGCGCCGGTGTGTGCCCGCGACGCGGATCATTCTCAGCGTCAGCAGTCCCTGGAGCGGGGCTCGGAGCCGCAGCCTCACTCGCCGAGGCCGCCTTGGTCATGAAGCGGGGGAAGGTAGCGATTGACGCACCCGCCCCAAGGGAACTCGCCTCCTCCGGTCTAGGCAACGAAGTGCCCCCCTTCGTGGACGCGGTCGCTTCCACAGCGGGCCTAGCCGGCGCGATCGCCGTGTCGTCAGAAACAGCGACGATGTCGTCGCCCTTGGCCTTCTTGCTGCCTTCCGTGGAGGCGGCGACCTCGTCCACCTTCCTCTTACGGGAAGGGTCCTCCTCGCTAGTGGCGGAGGGCACCTTGGCCACCGTCGGGTGGCCCATCTTCTTCACTCCGGTCCTACGCATCGAGACAACTTAGTAAAAACAGTCAAAATACTAAGAGAGAAAGGTGAAGGCCGAGCGCGCTTACTTGGCGACTGGAATGAAACGTAGCCCTGTACGGAGGCCGGCCGGCTTCTCCAGCTCGGGGCCCAATCGGCGACTGAGCCCCAGTTCCAGGACGCCAGGGGCCCAGGATACGGATGGCTTCTTTGATGTCGAGGTAGCGGTTGGTGCCTCTGGAGCGCCTTCGGCGGAGACCTCTCTGCGAGGAGGGGCTGCCGCGGCCGGAGCCTCCTTGCGAGGCGAGACCGCTACGCTCGGGACCTCCTTGCGAGGTGAAGTCGCCTCGGTTGGAGCCTTCCCTAGCCCGGAGACCGGCGCGAAGGGCGGAGGCATTGAGGCCAGCGGTGCCTCCGTGGATGGCGCGTCTAGCGCGGTTGTTGGCGGCGCCGCCTCGTCACCGGCCGAGCTGTGGGCATCGGAGCTGTTCGCCGAGCGCGGCGGCGAGGCCATCTTCGGCGGCTTCGTCTTCCTCCTCAAGGGGGCCCTCGCCTCTTTCTTCTTCTTCGCGGGAGTGGCCTGACGGAGCGAGGTGGTCTCCGGGAGTTCCTCGTCATCGTCATGACGCTCGAGGCTCCTGCTTGCCTCGAGTTCGCGCTGACGCTGCCCGCGGGTCTTTCGGACCAGTGGGGCAATCTCCTCTTCGGACTCGTCCTCGTCGTCCGCGTTACCCTTGGCGGGTGGCGACTCGCTGGTGTCCTGGGCGGATGGCCCGGAGCTCTCGTCATCGGCGGGTGGTAGCCACCCCTCCACCACTTGGAATAGCTGCGTTAAAACATGAAACAAAGTTAGAGCTACCACGACTGCACATACTGCGACTGCGAACAAGGAAAAATAATTACCGTTGGAGCCGGACGCTTCGCGGTGTATGGAGGAACCCCGGCCTGCGCGTCCGTGTATGCTGCCTGGGTGATCCTCTTCAGCGCCAGGAGATAGTCCTCCAGCTTCCACTCGGCGAGGCAAGCCTTCGTCGAGTCTTCTCGGCCCGTGTACTGTTACATATAATGCTCGCGTTGGGCGAGCGGGACGAGCCGCCGCCCAAGCCAGCAGTTGTATAGGTTCACCGTCTGGAGCCCCTTCTTCTTCAGACCGCGGATGGTCTGGAGCATCTCGTCGACGACCATCCGCTGGTCGTCGGGGAGCTTGACGACCTGGAGGTTGCGCGGCTCGGGGCGGTCCGCCGAGTACCGCGGGATCGCTGCTTCGTCCTTCGGGGTCGCCTCGGTCACGTAAAACCAAGACTTTTTCCAGTCGCTCGCCGCTTTGGCCGGCAGCATCAGGTCGAAGAAGGAGGCTTTGGATTTGAGCTGGAAGGTTAAGCCCCCTGCGGCTAGCATTGGGCCGCCCGCCTCCTCGCGGCTGATCCGTCCATGGAACAGATCTTGCCACAAGGGAAAGTAGGGCCGGCAGCCCAAGTAGCACTCGCAGAACGCCACGAAGATGGCGAGCTGCTCGATACTATGGGGACCCAGGTCCGAGGGCTGGATCCCGTAGTAGGCGCAGAAGCGCCGGAAGAACAGAGAAGTGGGAAACCCTAAACCCCGCTCGAGGTGGCTAGTAAAGCAGATGAACTCTCTCTCGCGCGGGTTCGGGCTCGTTTCCCCGGCTGCGGGGATTCGCCAGCAGCCGGCCCGCAGGATTCCGGCCTCCTCGAAGGAGGCCAGTTGCGCCCTGGTGCACTTGGATCTCCCCCAAGGTTCAGTGGAGAGGGCCATGGCTGAGGATTTGCTTGGGGGGCGGAAGATTGCGGGTCGATCAGATCGCGGGATCAGCGGACGGGAGATGTGTGCACTCGGAGGAAATGGTGGGCGGTTGGCTTTCCGATAGCCTACCATCCCTCTTATATAGCGCGAGCTGCCCGCCAAATTAGGGGGCCGTTACCGCGCGATGATTACGCCGAAAGTTACCGTTAAGTTACCTTAACGGCTAGTTTGACCACGCCCGACGGTCCGCCTCCTGCCACCCGGCTCGCTGAGTTACTCGCCGAGGCTGCGACCCGTTGGTTCGACTCGCCCAAGATGCAACTCGTCTCGCCGGATTTTTTCCTTCGTGCAGGAGCCCGCCGACGATTCGACTGGATGCCAACTTGAAGCCGTATACTCCGACTGCCAGCAGCCACCCGCGCCTAATCAACGACGGCCTCGGGGACTACTGATGGGGATATGCCTACTGGGGTATCCTCAGCGGGACGTTTCCGACTGGCCCAAGGGCAGGCGAGTGGGCCTGCAGAACGGCGACTGGATCAAAGCCCGTCAAAGCACCAGGCGACTGGAGGTCAAAGGCCCAGGCGAGTAGATAGGCCCAGTCGGTTTGACTTAAACGATCGACAAAGTTGTAACCGAATTGGTTGAGATATGTAAACCCTAGGGGAGGTGAGCCTATGTAAACCTCCCTAAAGGGTGAGTAGAGACACGTTCCCTCATACACCCAAGCAACTCGCCGCCTAGTCGCCGAGTTCGCCCATTGTAATCACCTCCATAATACAATCTAGCAGGAGTAGGTCTTTACCCTCCGGGGGGCCGAACCTGGGTAAATCCCTGTGTCTTTGCCCTCATCTCGCACCGCAGATGGCTGGCCGCCCTTGCCCTTCGTTCTACTACTCGCTGCCGATTGCAGCATCTGCCGTGGTCATTCCCACGACAATTAACACTCCGTGAACACATGTGATCCTCACACCACAGCCATCCCCTCCGTTTGTCCCAATTATTGTCACTTTGGGGCCTTTGGATCCCGACAATGATATGTGTACACAACTTGCAGATAAGATCACAAACAATACTATCATAATGATTCAATAATAAGTTTAGATCTGAGATCATGGCACTCGGGCCCTAGTGACAAGCATTAAGCACAACAAGTTGCAACAAAGTCAAATAGCACTAATAGAGATACTAGGCACTATGCCCTAACAGATCTTATTCGATTACATGATAGAACTCATCCAATCTCTACCATACCCAAGCCTACGGCGGGGGATTACTCACTCATGGATGAGGGAAACATTGGTGGTTGATGGAGATGTGTTGGTGATGACGATGGCGATGACCCTCTCCAAATTCCCTGTCCCGGCAGGGTGCCAGAAGAGAGTTTCTGGATCCGAATCTTGGTTTCTGGTGGCGGCGGCGGAGCGGAACTCTTTTTGGAAAACTATCGAACCCCCCTGAGTTTTAAGGTCAGAAGGCAACTTATAGGCGCATAGGGAGACCGAGGAGCTGCCTGGGGTGGCCAAACCCCCTCCAGGCACGAGGTCAGGTGGTCCCGCGCCTGGGGTGGGTCTGCCCCCCCCCCCCCCCCAGGCCTCCTCTCGGTCTCCCCTTCTATCTCCGTGGATCTTCTGGTGAGAAATAGTTTTTGACATATTTTTCGGGATTTTTCCTAATAGTTCATTTTCTGCACAAAAACAAGACACCAAGGTAATTCTGCTGAAAACAACGTCATCCCATGTTAGTTGTACCCAAATCACACAAGTTTAGAGAATAAACAATAGAAAAGTGTTCGAGAAAGTAGATACGTTTTAGACGTATCAATGACATCAAAAATAAAAAGTTACATTAAAAAATTATATACTTTTTAATCCAATAAAATAAACATTGCATAATAAATTCATAACTTTAATTCTATAAATCTTAATTCGACAATAATATATCTAAATCGATTAGCATGACATGACCTTTCCAACTATGCATTACTTACTTTCAATTGCATCATGCATCATGGAGAACTTGAATAATCAGAACTGTTTATGCATGGAAAACGTGATGTATAAAATTGGAAAATAATTATTTATTGTTGATAATGCCTTAGTAATGTTGTATCATCAATGTGCTACGCAAATAACATCTCTTCAACATGGTTTGAATCATTAACTTGCCATGGCATGCATCATATCATGATCATGCTGGATCTTTCGCATTAGTGTAACTGTTGCATCATTTGTTCCTTTTAGTGTTTTTCCTCTTCCCAGATAGGACGATGAGATGTTGTGCGCTTTGACATTAGTGTAACTGTTGCATCATTTCTTCGGATATCTTTCGCATTAGTGTAACTGTTGCATCATTTCTTCGGATATATTTTCGTCAATGTTTCACAGGCATGCATTCTCCCACTGCTACCCATTTTTTTCCTTTTTGGCTTTACTTCTCTCTATTTCTATCTGTATTGTGATCCTCTAGTTTCCATACCATTTATAATCATTACAGCCTATATTTGTGTTGGTTACTTCTTATTGATTGTTGTTCTGGTAGGTAGTTGTCCTTGCAAGTTGTAGTTACTTACTCAGGTTTTGGTTCGAGTTGTCGAGTTCCACAGTTGTTGGGAGATTGTCACATGCTTAATGGTGGAGATAATCATGGTTTTACTTACCACTTGATAACTAAAATGTTGGTAGTTGATATAACTAATAAATCGGCACCGGTGGGAAATATTAGTGCTATAAATCTGACTTTGGCATGATGATGGCAACAACTCCGTGTACCAATTCATTGGGACTCCAAGTGCAGAGTGTTGTATCAAGCGTCATTTCCCCACAAGGATGACTTGAGGGTTTATATCAAACTCTCGAGGAATTGGCTTAGAGATTTATTCTTCCTCTCCTCCTCAAGCAACCTACAAAGCAAAGTTTTGTATTCTGTCCCCAACTCCACCTAGTCGTTGTCAAGCACAAGGTTCCATATTAGTGATAAGAAATAACAGTAATAAATAAAATAAAATAAAATAAAATAACACAAGTAAAAACGAGGCACACAGAGTAAAAAAAATAAAGGGTAGTTTTTTTGGGTTTTGGTTGTGTGTGGAAGTGAAGAAAGTGTTTTTGGTATTTTCGAAATAATAAATAACAGAAAATATAAAGTGTTGGAAAGGTGTTTATTATGGTTTAAAATTGACTAGGGTTCATGGGTTCACTTGTCTACTCTCGTTTTGGGCTATAATGGACACAAATAATTCATTAGAGACATAATATTGGTGAAACTTCTACATGTGTTTGATAAGCATTCATATGGGCATCACGTCCTAACATAGAGATGATGCAACACATCTCTCTTATACTCGTTAAGAAAAGGAAAACTCCAAGCAATCTTGAATTAAGAATCAACAGAGTATATCCTTAGGTATTTTGACATCAAGTTTCAATCACAAATGTGTTACCTTGACCAAAAAAATATTATCTAATTGTCACAAGATAACTATAGCACATTGATTCAATTAATCCCTAGTGAGGCAACAAAATAAAGGTAAATACCATAATAGATATCGAATGTGTTGTCACTATTCAATCACTACCACCATGCTACTCCATATAATACACACTTCTCCCCACACATGCTCTTGCATACAAGTTGGATCAGAACAACTACTTAAGTACGGGGTACATGATAAGCATCTATTAATACATCTTACACATAATAGCTTATAGTCTCATATATCAAATCATAGAATAAAGATCCACTACGTGGGAATTACATATATGAACATAATCATGTTGGGCAGCTCGTATGGTACTATATATATGAAGAACAAGAGAGAGAGAGAGAGAGAGAGAGAGAGAGAGAGAGAGAGAGAGAGAGAGAGAGAGAGAGAGAGAGAGAGAGAGAGAGAGAGAGAGAGAGCTACTGCCACAAACCCATAATCTAGAGATTGAATACTCCCTCTTCATCATGGTGATGATGGTGGAGATATTGGAGAAGGTAGAGATCCCTCCAGCGGCGGCTCTGGTGGAGTTTCCCCTCTAATCTTCGTTGGTTCTAGCACTGTTTTGGTGTTTCTGTGGCGCAGCCCTCTAGGAACTACCAAGGTCTGAGCAATGGTATTTATGACTAGAGAGCCTCGGAAGACCACGATTCATGAGGTAGGATCTACGGATTCAGACCACGAAGTCAAAAACAACTCCACTTAATGATGCATACCAAAGAGACAATCATGTTAGTAGGACACCCCAATTTACTCTGCAACACGTTCCATCAGTCAATATCGTGGGCAGGAATCTCATTATGATCGCCACCTTCAATTTTGCCGGATGGAACTGATTCCCATGTAGTGAAAAATCTCTAAGAAATGGTAGTTACTTAAAAGACCTCTTCAACCGGTTCAGATTCAGGTACTCACGGCCACGAAAAACATCGTCTCAACTGACTTCCTCAGGTCACAGGAGAAGTTAAAGCAGTTGTCAGCGTCAGTGATTACATCATCTTGGACTAGACCTAAACCCCGCTATGACTTCACTATGTCAAATGGGTCCACGAGCAAGGTTCCAACATGATAAGAGATGGATTTACAGATACCTTCTCGACCTCTCGGTTCGGTACTCCACATCACATATGCGACCTCTCACTCAGACCTTCTCTGGTCGCCAAGGTATCGACACCTCTACACAAAAGGATTGGTTTCCCCTTTTGTTATTAACCATTTTGCAGGACCTCATCATAAGCCCATTACCCTAGGACATCTGAGATGGCAAGGCTCACTAGACTGGTTCTGAAGACGAGCAAGCAGAAAGGTCTACGCGGTCGAGACGTCAGCACATGCGGAAGACCTTATTTAAATACCTCGGGCATTCGCTAAAGACTTCATGCCTCAATACCAAGAAGAAGTCATCGAGCTCAGCAGGCGAAGGTTCAACACGAGCTAAAGCAATCCTTCTGAAAGGAATACCGTCTTATTAAAGGTACTGATCGGGGGCATGTTGGCAATGAGTGAATTTAGGCATGTACCTCACATGGGCCTTAATCCATGATTCCTACCCATGACTACTTCTGTTATCAAGAACCTGAAGGCTTGCATCTAGAAGCTCTCAACCGACCTAACGTCAACTGACCTAACCTACGGGGCTGTAAGATGGCTCTGTGGAGATCCCGAAGACCAGACATGCATCCAAGAGAGATTGGGGATCAAGATTAAGAGCAAGAAAAGATGAAGACCTAACGTGACTAAGGAAGACTCTAGCACCATCGACGCCTATACATACTCAAGGACATTCATCATTAGCTTTAGTCATAAACCCTAGATTCATCTCTCTCGTCAGGTGTCATTATAAACCCACCGAGATCGTCTTGTAGACACTTTTACGATCCCTCGACCACCTTACGAGTAAATTCTGAGGTAGTCCCTCCATTACACACATATTGTCATCTTTGGAGATCCAAACCTGCTGACCCGAGCCGATTATCGAAGAAATAAACTCTCTTTCGTTCCTCGAAAATGAGACTTTAGAGGGATCGTGAAAACTATCCTTCGTCAATCGCACATCATATGCAATTTCTGAATAAAAACCGTGAGCTCTGTTAACTATTTTTACGAAATACTCATGGTAAAGTGCATTGTCATTGAAGTAAAGCACAACATTATATTTATATGAAATAAATGGAGTGGCGCGTCCTTGGAGGAAATATATATCTCCTATATCTTGGGAGCTATACTAAGCACGTACATGTACGTATTTGTTAAGAACAAGTGTACCTAGTTGTGTGCTAAGAATATGTAGCTAGGATGAATATAATGATGGCTACCAAGCAGCAGCTAGGATGGAGGAGGGACACTGGCCGCCGGGCGAGGAGGCAGCAGCGGCATCATCAATGTAGAGGTCGTAGTGCTTCCAGGTGTGGTCGAGCGGGCATGGCGTTCCGGCGTGCAGGCGGTCCCAGGGCTTTCCCTTGCCCGACCAGTGCATGAGGCTGACGGGGCCGTGGTGGAGCGGCCGGCAGCTTCCGTGGACCTTGTCGCCGCCGAGGCCGTGCTGGTTCCACCGGTGGTCGATGGCCTCCACGTCGCCCGCGAAGACGAGCAAGAAGGGCGGCAGGGAGCCCAGCTCGTAGATGCGCTTCTCCTCCTTGTGGATCTCCATCCACCGCTCGATGCGCCGCCGGTAGTCTCCCGCCCGCCACCGCCCGAGGTCGATCACCATGACGCCCGTGTTGAAGTAGCACGGCTGGCGCCGCCGGCCCGCGAAGACGCGCGCACCGAGCTCCGGGTCGGACCAGAAGGCCGGCGTGAAGTAGAGTGAGAAGTTGGCGTGGCAGTACTCGGGCGCGGCGACGACGGCCGATTCATGCAGCAGGGGCGTCTCCCAGAGCCTGCGCACGTCGTCGACGGCGAGCACGTCGGAGTCGAGGTAGACGGCCCGGTGCACGCAGGGCGGGAGCAGGTCACCGAGGTGGTTCCGGGCGTAGTTGAGCGGCTCCTCGAGCTCGGCACGGACAGAGGCCGAGATGAGCCCCGCCACGGCCTCGGCGCGGAACGGGTAGATCTCGAAGCCTAGGGACGGGAACGACGCCGCCACAGCGTGCCCAAGGTGAGCGTCGGCGGTGACCACGAAGTGGAAGAAGAGGGACTCAGGGCAGGAGGCGTGCTTGAGGAGGGAGTAGATGGCGGCCATGGAGCCCCTCAGGTAATGCGCATCCAGCGTCATGGCGATGTGCACAAGCCCCGGGTCGCACACCGACGCCGACGCGGCCGGCCGGATGATCGGGCACCCCTCCCCGTTCCGGTACTGCGGCGCCTCGGCGAACCTCGCCTCACCGGCCGAGACGGCGACCACAGCGGCTGCCAGGAAGACGAGCAGCGCTGCCTTGTTGTCCATCATCATCATCATATCGCGATCGATTGGGAGGGAGCTAGGGCCGGGCGTGGCGGTAATTAAGCAACAAAAATTAGTGCACCGGCCGGCCCCTAGCTAGTATGGTAAGACATGGCGTGGCGGTAGGTATCCTATATGTTACCGATTTTATTGTGATTTTGATTCTCTACATCCCTAATTTTTGCACCTTTCCCTTCTGGGAGCCATCTTTAGTTAGAATTTTTTTTTCAAGACTGCCCGTACGGCTACACGATACAAAACATACCGCGGCATGGCATGGCATGGTTCACACTACAACCCACACCAACAAAACGACAAAGACTCCCCTTGAACCATCTCCAGCCAAGAACAACGAGGAGGTGAAACACTGAGCTTCTATGCCGCTTCACAACCCAAGAAGGGAACTACGCAAGATCGATCCAACTCTTGGAAGGCACAAGCCAAAGCACCACCCGCCCATAGCGCCTAAGAGTCAGCGAGTGAATGACGGGACCGAACCAGACTAGAGGAGGCATCGACGAGGAAGCAACAATGATGGCTTAAATAGCGCCCCAGGAGCCCATGCTCTGGGGGTAGCCAAGAGCGGACTCCACCAAGCGCACCGAGGACGCTAAGAAACACCTAGGCGATGCCCCAAGGAGTGAATGACATAGCTGCGACACCGCCCCCCGATCTATAAGCCAGGTCAAGGATTTCCCCGGTGCTCGAGGCAGGGAAGCACGGGCACCGACATGATGATACCTCCAAGGAGGTGGCCGCGCCCACCGGCGTCACTGTCGCCAGCTTCATGCAGGGATTTTGTCTCGGCCCTGTCGTCAAACCCGACACCATCGGGCATGTAGCAAGTAGAAGCCTTTGGACGCACTGTCGTCGAGGAGAGAGCCGCATATGCCATTGGTGGAGGAGGGTGGTTGATCACCGTCTCGCCACCACCGTAAAGAGGACTGGGCAGTAAGAATCCAGCCACCGCCGCCTGGCTGGCCGCCGGCACCACCAAGGGCACTGGCCACCACCGGTCTTGCCACCAGCTAACATGGGTTTGGGGGAGGAGGCCCCCCATGCCGACTGCCACCACAGCTGCGACATCCACGCAACACACCGGAGCAGGAGCGCCTCGTGCCGCCATTGCACACTGAAGGTGCAGCATGCGCATGCCCGTATAGGCCCAGATTGGACCGTGCCGCCATGCCCGCGATCATGGGATGATCGCCACTTGCTGCAGCCTCAGTCGTGTGCCCTCCAAACCATCACGATGCGCCCTCCCTATCGTGGGAATGGCCACGGCAAATGTTGCAATCGGCAGCGAGTAGTAGAACAAGGGGAAAGGGCGGCCAGCCATCTGCAGTGCGAGATGAGGACAAAGACACAGGGATTTACCCAGGTTCGCCCCCCCCCGGAGGGTAAAGACCTACTCCTGCTAGATTGTATTGATGAAAGAATACAAGGAAGAGCTCGGCGGCTAGGCGGCGAGTCGCAGGGGGTGTATGGTGGAACGTGAGTTCTATGCGAGCCCTAGGGAGGTTTATATAGAGTCACCTCGCTAGGGTTTACAGATCTACAACCGAGTTGGATAAGCACTTGGAGAGTGCTTGACCTAATCTGACTGGGCCTAGCTATGTTTCTGGGCCTTCAGCTTCCAGTCGCCTGACTCCTTGCTGGATCGTGATCCAGTCGCCGTCCTACAGGCCCACTCGCTGGTATTATGGTCCAGTAGGAAACGTCCTGCTGGCTATACCCCACTCGACATATTCCCATCAGTAGTCCCCGAGGTCGTCGTTGATTCGTCGCAAGTGTTCTTTGGAAGTCGGAGTATTCGGGTCCAATTTGGACGCCTAGTTGAATCGGTGATGGACTCCCTCAATGGAAGAGAGAGCATGTTTCCTTAGTCGCGATAACGGCGACCAGTCGAATCGCAGCCATGGCGAATTGGTCGCCGAGAAGCCGAATCGCTGCTATGGCGAATGGGTCGGCGAGAAGTCGAATCGCTGCGGCTGGCGAGTCAAACAGACAAAATTGGACCGTCAATCTTGGTAAACTAGCCGTTGGGTAATCCAACGGTAATATCGGCGTAATCATCGCGCGGTAACGGCTCCCCGAAAGTTGGACCGTCAATCTTGGTAAACTAGCCGTTGGGTAATCCAGAACGATCCAGAGCTATCCAGAGCGACCCCGTGATCCCAGATCCTCCGATCGATGGCACCACCAACAGATTCGTGGGGGAGATCCAAATGCACCAAGACACTGTTGAAATCCTTCGAGGATGCGGGAATCCTCCACGCCGGGAGATGGCGAATCCCCGCGGCCGGAAAGGTGGTACCGGATCCACGCGCTGGGGAATTCATCTACTTCACCAGCCACTTGGAGAGGGGGCTCGGCTTCCCCACCTCAATCTTCTTCCGTCGCTTCTGCGCATACTACGACATCCAGCCATCAGATCTGGGGCCGCACAGCATCGAGCAACTCGCCATTTTTGTGGTGTTTTGCGAGTGCTATCTGGGCTGCCGCCCGTACTTCCCCCTCTGGCAAGAACTATTCCACGGGCGGGTCGAACACGAAGGGGCATGCGACCCAATGCTAGCTGCGGGCGGCCTCACCTTCTAGTTGAAGTCCAAGGCCTCCTTCCTCGACCTCATGCTTCCGAAGAAGGCGGCGAACGAATGGAAGAAACATTGGTTCTACGTGAGCGAGTCGACACCGGGCGGAGAGGTGGCGCTTATGATGTACTCCGCCGACCGGCCCGAACCGCGTCGGCTCCAAGTCGCCAAACTCCCGCTCGACCAGCGGATGGTGGTCGACGAGATGTTGACGATGATCCGTCAACTGAAGAAGAAGGGCCTTCAAACCATCAACTTGTACAACTGCTGTCTCGGGCGGCGGCTGGTGCCTCTCGCCAGCCACGCCCATTGGATGTATGAGTACATTGGCAAGGATGATGTGACCAAGTCCTGCACCGCGGCGTGGAGCACCGACGACTATGCCCTTGTGCTAAAGAAGATCACTGACGTGGAATATCTCGACTCGAGGGCCGGGATTCCCACGTATACCACGAAGCGCAAGGCGCGACCAGTGAGTCTACTCTTTCTTATCCATTTCGCAGTCGTAGAATTGCAGTCGTGGTTGTACTGATCATATTTCATTTGTGTAGTTGTTCCAAGTGGTGGAAAGCTGGCTTCCACCCGCCGATGACAAAGACTCGAGCGAGTCCATGGAGGACGAGAGCGAGTCCTCCTCCGAAAAGGGAAATGTCGGAGGTGACGACGATGGAGACAACGAGGCCATGGAGGTCGCCGCACCCACGGTTCGGAAGACCCGCGGGCAATGGCAGCGCGAGCTCGAGGCCATCAAGAGCCTCGAGGCTCATGACGGGGGAAAAGGTGAGGCCCTTTAGCACACTTCTCGGCACGTGGCCACGCTGTCTAAGAATAAGTCACCGCAGAAGAAGAAGGGGCCGGACAAAGCGGTGTCACCGCCTCGGTCTGCGAGTAGCTCCGAAGTGACCAGCGCGGCCGACGAGACCGGGGCCGGCGCAGGCGACTGCGGAAGTTTATGCAGCCATGGTAGAAGATGAAGTACCGTTGGCGTCGCTGCCACCACCCTTCTCCGCAATCGCCAGGCTCGAGGCTGCTCCACCCGCGGGAGCATCGCCACCACGGGAGGCACCCGCGTCGAGCGCCGGGGAGCTTCCTGTCGCGGCCTCATCCTCGAAGAAGGCCTCCGTGTCATGGGCACCAAGCCTGTTCGAGACGGGCCTCAGCCGGATGTTGGGGCCAGAGTTGGAGAAGCCGACGCATATTCACACCGGCCTATGCTTTATCCCAGTCACCAAGTAAGTGTTTTTGGTGTATTCCATTGAACGACTGGCTTGTAGTGGTCTGATGAGCTTGCTGATGATGTTGCTTTGCAGGACTGGCATGAAGAAAATTGGTCACCCCTCGGTGGCTAAGGTTCCAGCAGGTGCCGCAGGGGTAGAGGGCGATCCCTCGAAGAAGAGGAAGGGCGATGAGGTCGAGGCGCCTGCTGAGGGCGCGAAGAAAGCAAAGGGCAACAAGGTCTTCACGATCTCTTATGAACCAGTCGATGCCCCTAGTGAGGCTTCGACCAGAGTGGATGCGGCCGTGAAGGCCGTAATGGACGCAGGGTCGCAGCAAGTGTTGCTAAGATCTTCCCTTTTTCACTAAAAGGAGAAGCTAGGGCTTGGTTTAATAGATTACCTCCTGGTTCCATTGATAGCCCTGATTGCTTGATTGCTTCTTTCTTCCATAAATATTTGCCTCCCAGTGCTAGACATGCTGCTTTAGAGATACTTTTTGATTTTAAACAGGGAGAAGAAGATAAATTGCCTGAGACATGGAAAAGATTTTGTGCCTTGATTCATGCACATCCAGGATGTCCATTACCTAAAAATGAGCTTCTTGATCTTTATTATAATGGACTAACTGGTGATTCTAGGACCTACCTAGATAGCTTTGCTGATTGTGTTTTTAGGCAAAGGACTCCTACAGATGCTGAAGAATTAATGACAAAGATAAGCAAGAATTATGATGATTGGACTTCAACCGAGCTGAATATACCTGAGCCTATTACTCCTGAACCAGTTGTTCCTGAACCAGTTCCAACACCAACAACAATGAAGAGGGGAGTTATTGCATTAAATGAAGAAGTGATGAAGGAAGCTAAGAAGTGCCTAAAGGAGAAAGATATTAGAGCTGAAGATGTGAAGAATCTACCTCCTATAGAAGAATTATGTAAGCCAATTCCCCACTCATCCACTATTGAGGTACACTCTCTCCAACACTTTGATGAAGGTGATATTTCCTATGGTAAGCCTCCTGATCAATGCTTAGAGGAACTTGACACATTTATTGTTAAACAAGGTTATTTTAATAAACAAGTTTAGAATCATTTGTTGGAAAACTCTAGAGTTATCCATGAGTTGAAAGATATTATGGAAAGAAATTCTAATGATATTAAAATGCTTCTTAAACACTTTCAAATGGTTCAAACCCAACTTGATCAACTTGCTAAGGTACAAAAGGATATGCTAGTTAATGCTTCAGGAGATAAACATGCTTATGGAATTAGAACTAGGAGTGGTATAGCTACTCAAGATCCTTTATATCCTGAAGGACACCCTAAAAGAATAGAGCAGGATTCCCAACAAGGTGAAGATAGTGGTAGTCCTCGTAAGAGAAAGAAAAAGAAACATAAGAGAGTTGAGGAACCACTTGAACCTATTGTAGATCCTAATAGTATATCTGTCTCTGATGCTGAAACTGAGAGTGGTAATAATAATGATGAGTCTCCTGATAAGGAGGAAGGTGAGCAAGAACCTGAGAAGCACACTAAGAACACTAGGTACACAAAGGAAGATTTTATTGCTAATAAACACGGTAAAGATAGAGAACCTTGGGTGCAGAAATCTATGTCTTTTCCAGGTAAGAAACACAAGTCAAAGGAGGAAGAACACTACAAGTTTTGTGAGTGGATGAAAGCTTTATTCTTGCAAATTCCTTTGACTGATGCTATTAAGTTGCCTCCTTATTCAAAGTATATGAAGGATATTGTCTCTAATAAAAGGAAGATTCCTAATGAGGAGATTTATACTCTACTTGCTAATTATTCCTTCAATGGTAAGGTTCCAAAGAAACTTGGTGATCCAGGTATACCAACTATTCCTTGTTCTATTAAGAATAATTATGTTAGAACTGCTTTATGTGATTTGGGAGCTGGATTTAGTGTTTTGCCTTTTTCTCTCTATAAGAGACTCCAGCTAGAAAAGTTGATACCAACTGATATATCTTTGCAAATGGCTGATAAGTCAACTATTATTCCTGTTGGTATATGTGAGGATGTTCCTGTTCAAGTTGCTCATAATTCCATGGTATTAACTGATTTTTTTGTGCTTGAAATGCTTGAAGATGATAATATGTCTATTATTCTTGGGAGACCTTTTCTTAATACTGAAGGTGATGTCATCAATTGCAATCAAGAAAAAATAACATTCAATATTAATGACAAAGCACACACTGGCTATTTCCCCAAGAAGGTTGCTAAGAGCTATTGCCTGAATTCCATTGAAAATATTGAGAGTATAAAGGTTGGAGAAATATAATGTCCCATTCCACAAGAACATTTTGAAACTATTATGATTGGGACCATTGCTATCAAGTATGAGGTAACATAATCACCTTGTGGAATGCAAAAATTTGTTTCATATAATATTGTTTTGGTAACAAGACTTGATCAACCTTGTTAACAAAAGGATTTTAATGAACAAAATAATGCTTTCACTGTGGTTATACTTGCTCACTTTTATTTTTCTCCTTTCCAATCTTTGCTCTTCGTCGTGCCTAACTTAAAGGCGTTAAAGAAAAGCACTTGTTGGGAGATAACCCAAGAGTTTCCGTGAGTCTTGGAAGTTATTACTTCAGTAATGACCTCTCCTTATCATTTTTGTTTGCTTTTTGTGCCAAGAGTGACCTCTAATGAGAGGGAAGTAAGATTTGGGGAGTTGCTGTCCCAAAACAGATTTTTGTCCTCAACCATAAAATTTAGGGAGGAGTCTTTGTAAGTTGGATTGAGCTGAAAATTTATGAATATACCCCAGTATGTTAGCTAACTTTCGTTAGTTCAACACGTTTTTATTTGAGCAACAGGGGATCTTCCAAAAAATCGATTTCTACCTGCTGGTCTGTTTTGACAGATTTCTGCCATTATTTGCATTTGCTTCTTATTGATTCCTTTTCGGGTTCTTTTTAGGAAATTGAGCTTTTTGAGGGAGTTGCTATAGTAGCTTGTGTCTTTAGTGAAAGTTTGATGTTTTAAAACTAAACTCCAAAGGTCTATTATCTTTTGAATGCACTAATGTTGCTAATGAAGATTGTGTGAAGTTTTGTATGAAGGAAAAAATTTCAGGTGTAAGGAAAGAATGATGTAATGAGATGAAGAATGGACAAAAGCTCAAGCTTGGGGGGATCCACCCCGTGTCACCCCAAGAAATATTCAAGAGGTACAAGCGTCAAATCTTGGGGCTGCCTAAGGCATCCCCTTCTTCATCAATAAAAATCTTAGGTCTTTGTAGACACTTTGTTTTTATTGTTTCATGCACAGTTGTGTTGTTCTTGGAGCGTCTAAGTTTTTTTTGGTTTTCTTTTGCTTTGTTTGGTTTGCTTTTTCTTTGTTTGTTTTTTATTTGTTTACTTGTTTCTAAAAAATCGAAAACACCAAAAATATTTGTTGTTCTTCTTTGGTTTTGTGAGTTCTTTGCAGGGTTCAGCCGTCCTCAGTGGATTTTGGTATCATGTTAATTATTCAAGTCACGCAAGTGAAGGGCAATAATGAAGATTAAGACAACTCGAGGTGTGGTAAGAGGCTGGTAACAAACTCTACTTGTTTGATTTTTGTACATATACTTATCATTGTGAGCATGCTTAGCCTGTTGGTGTAAGGTGTATGTCATTATGGATGCTTAGTAGTTCTTGCTTGTCTATGATTAGCTCCAGCTTGCTAATAGTTTGTAGCATGTCATATGAATGTTTGCTTGCATTGTTTTATTCATACTTTGGTATGACATTGTGGTATCCTCCTCTGACTTTTCATGTGAATCAACTTGGGACATTCTCACGCATGCATATAACTAATCAATAGTTAGTAAGCCTTGATGATTTATTTTGCCTCAGAGTTCTTGTATCACTTTCATGCCATAGTTAGTCCTATTTTGTTGCAAGCATGATTATGATAGTTATTGCTCTCTCGTTTGTCGCTACCTCTCCATTGCTAGCCTTCACTTGCACTGAGTATGTGCTCTGCCTATGTTTCCAACTCCCCAAAAACCAATATTGCCAGCTGTGTCCACCATACCTACCTATTAGTATCATTTGCTATTTCAGTGCATATTTCATATGTTGTGTTTTCTTCCAAAATAAAATGTTTGTCTGTTTTGAGAAAGTTAGTTAGTAAAGCTCTCACGAACTTGAATGCATACTTTATTCCTTGCACTTAATAATCCTGAACCATTGTGACTAGTCCATGAAAGTTATATGCTTGTTAATTATATACTAGGAGTCGGCAGAACTGTGCTGTCACATAGTGGTGGAGCCAGCTGGGTGGAAGGGTGGGGCTGGCCCCACCCTAAGATTTGGCCCAACCCATACTGCATATATAGAAAATAAGAAAAAAAATGAAAAAGGTCGGCCCAAGTTAGGCCTGCCCCACCCTAACAAAATGGGCTGGATTCGCCAGTGTCACAGGGAACGCTTTCAACACTTTTTGGATATCTCATCCAGTTGATTCCTTGCTCTTTTGTTTATGGATGTCGACGATGTGAAATAAAAGGGGAAGTTATTAGTTCATAGAGTTTATACATTGTGTTAGAGAAATGCCTGGGCCGCTAGCCTAAGCCATGCTTAATCATGGTGGAAACTTGCAGCATCACCATAATGAGCATCTATATGAAGCGTCCTCAATAAAAAGCTATGCATATGGTAAATAAAAAGATTGCTGAGATGCTCATTGTCTGCTTGCCTTGTCATTTTGGTTATGGGAAAGCTCATGTACCATGTGCAAGGGGTACCCCGTTGGCGGTTCTCGATGATATGCATGTATTTACAATGACAAGAACTTTCAGATGAACAATGTTGAGTAGCATGCGGAGCGACCCTCGTACTCAAGGGACATGGGATTTCCAGTCTATGGTCTGTCAAGCATATGATTCAGAGTGGACCTCACTTTCACCTTAACCACATGAAGATGCCTATGATAGGGGCAATGAGAACTCAAAGCTAATGAGTACCTTCCTTTCAGCATTGGGAAGCCTTTCAAACCTTCACAAAACCGTTTTCACAACCTTGTTGAGTCATCACTTATTATATGAGCACCTTCTTGAGAGCATAGTTGTCATTTTTGTGTTTGTTCCAAAACTTGGTTAACTATGTCATGACTTTGATGCTTGTATCTCTGATATCTTTACTTTTAGTCTTTATGTGAACTTCAGAGGTGCCTTGGCATTTATATTGTGCTCTTCAAACAAAGGCAAGCGAGATATCACTCTATCATACCTTATTATGAGCATTGCAATGTTGCCTATGTTTGTGTTTCATGCTACTTATTATTATTGAGTGGGTTTCCCTTCATTAGCTTGCAATGACTACTGGGTAGACTTAGTTGCATATTCCTTATTATGAATTGTCTAAGAAACTACTCCTGTGCTGAGAATATATACATCATATGAAGCAAAGTGTTCTTAAAAGTTCTTTTATCGCACTCAGTTTTCATCTAAATTGCTTGAGGACAAGCAATAAGCTAAGCTTGGGGGAGTTGATACGTCCAAAACGTATCTAATTTCTCGAACACTTTGCTATTGTTTCTTCTCTAAACTTGTGTGATTTGGATACAACTAACACGGACTGACGTTGTTTTAAGCAGAATTACCTTGGTGTCTTATTTTTGTGCAGAAAATGAACTATCAGGAAAAATCCCGAAAAATATGCCAAAAACTATTTTTTACCAGAAGATCCATGGAGCCAGAAGGGGAGACAGAGAGGAGGCCTGGGGGGCCCAGACCCACCCCAGGCGCGGGCCCACCTGACCTCGCGCCTGGAGGGGGTTTGGCCACCCCAGGCAGCTCCTCGGCCTCCCTCCGCGCCTATAAGTTGCCTTCTGACCTTAAAACTCAGGGGGGTCGATAGTTTTCCAGAAAGAGTTCCGCTCCACCGCCGCCACCAGAAACCAAGATTCGGATCCAGAAACTCCGTTCTGGCACCCTGCCGGGACGGGGAATTTTTAGAGGATCATCGCCATCGTCATCACCAACGCATCTCCATCAACCACCGAAGTTTCCCTCATCCATGAGTGAGTAATCCCCCGTTGTAGGCTTGGGGATGGTAGGGATTGGATGAGTACTATCATGTAATCGAATAAGATCTCTTAGGGCATAGTGCCTAGTATCTCTATTAGTGCTATTTGACTTTGTTACAACTTGTTGTGCTTAATGCTTGGCACTAGGGCCCGAGTGCCATGATCTCAGATCTGAACTTATTATTGAATCATTATGGTAGTATTGTTTGTGATCTTATCTGCAAGTTGTGTACACATATCATTTTCCGGATCCAGAGGCCCCAAAGTGACAATAATTGGGACAACCGGAGGGGATAGCTGTGGTGTGAGGATCACATGTGTTCACAGAGTGTTAATGCTTTGCTCCGGTGCTCTATTAAAAGGAGCACCTTAATTTTCAGTAGTTCCCTAGAGGCCCCGCTGCCACGGGCTGGCTGGACAGAAGATGTTGTGCAAGTTCTCATTGCGAGCATGTATGACTATATTTGGAGCACATGCCTAGGATTGTTTAGTACTTGGATGCTTGTTATTATTTATCTGAAATTCCCTAGGTCTTGAAGTTACATGTTTAGACTCGTCCATGCAACACCCGTCTATCCATCTCTAGCCTACCGCACTCGAATCCTATTGTTACCGCTATTGTTACTATTAATCATGTTTCACTGTTGCTGTTGTTGTTGTTGCTGCTTTGTTGTTGATACTACAAACTGTTGCTACTGATAAATTTCTGTGAGTAAGAATTATTTTCAGGTGTAGCTGAACTGATAACTCAGTTGTTAAGGCTTGCAAGTATTCTTTGACTCCCCTTGTGTCGAATCAATAAATTGGGTAATACTACCCGCGAAGACTATTGCGATCCCCTATACTTGTGGGTCATCAATCATATTATTAATCCTTGCATTTTTCTTATCAGAAAAAATATATTATACGAATTATTTGGATATAGTAATTAAAATATATGAATTACTGCAAGTTATATCGAAACTAGAAAATTGTTAATTGTTTGACTATTTAGGATAATTATTTTTAATTTTTCAAAATGGATTTGAATTAATTATTCAAATTCTAACATATTTCAGGTTTTGACATTTTTCCAAATTCCAAACATAATTGAATTTGCATTGGATATGACTCTATTTGGGAAGGTGACTTGGTCCAGGGGCTAGAAAGGAAAAATAGGTCCTGGGGGTTCTTTTAAAAAGCAACTAGAACTGATTGGGAGAGGACCGAATCAACTAAAACGGGTGCGTTCGAAAACTTCTAGCTCTCGAGAGATAACTTGGCGGGATGATTCCGGACGCGCCTTAGCTTTGGGTACTGCTTGTTGGTGATGGGGTAGCGGATGATACCCGGGTCCAACTCGTCATGAGGGAGACCTAGCTCTGGTTCAGCGTCGGGGCTCAGCGGCAATCCTCATAGCAACAGCATCGTGAGGTGATGAAAACAGACAAGGAGAGAAGAGGGATGGTGGCGGAGAGGGCAGAGGCTAGGGTTCCTGGGGTGCGGCGCGTGGAAGAGATAATAAGGAGGACAATGGAACGAACGGCCACCTGCCACTCTATGTGTCTTCTACAGAGAGGAGAAGGCCGATAGAGAGAGATGGACAGTAACAGAGAGATCTAAGGAGTATAGGCCACTACTGTCAAGATATGGGCTGGTCCAAGAGGGAGGGGAGAGGGATCTATCTGGCCATGTGGTCTAGCGAGTTGCTGATCTTGCTTGTTGGGCTGATGCAGCTAGGCCAGGTTTCTCTCTCTTCTATTTTTTCTGTTCCTTTTTAATGTTTGTTGTTTGATTCTTTTACAAAACCATTTGACTCTTGACTTGTTTTGAATTCTTTGCAGGGACTTTTGAACAAAGGTATTTAGGGCAACAAAAGATACTAGAGGGAATTAGCATATGAGATAGAGGCAATGCCCACATACATAATATGTGTATGTGCCAATTTGGGCATTTTACAAGATAAGGGTCTTAGTAAAAGAACAAAAGACCCTTTTGAAAATATTGGACCCTAGCAATTGTCCTGGGCGGTCTTTAGGGTTGTTTCTAGGGCTGCCTTGTCTCCTTCAGAGGCAACTACAATCCACCTATGGAGGTCTTGTATATGGACATAATGGCGACTTGATTCTCCTGCACTAGGGCCGTTGTATGAGCTCCGGAACCATCAAAGCACTCGTACGAATGGGGCCCCCATGCTGCTTGCGGGTAGTAAGGAGCGGCCCTCGCCAACGATGTACCCAAGCTTTCTGATGTGCCTATAGAGGCATACTAGGTAATTCCTCCCGAGTAACTATGCACTAGAGCTAGGAGAAGGACTGGTTACATAATCCTGTGTAGACGCCATGGACATAAGAGCTAGGGTAGATCACCGTAGGGTCGCAGATGTAGGGGGCCTCGACATACCCATAGGAGGGCTCCGAGCAAATAATATGCGGGAGGCCTGAAGGGAGTGGAGAGCTGGGGTTGAATTAGTCAGCCTCTAGTGGTGCATAAAGTGTTTTGAGGTACCGACAGTACGTGGGTCCATACATTGCCTCGATGCTACCAAGTAGACCTTGTGCGGCGTGTTCGGAGTGTTCCCCAAGCCATCCACTAGGAGGTGTTTGGCGGCTCCATCAAACGAAGAGGTGGATCCGATCTGCATGATGCGGGTTCCCCTGCTTGGCGCGCCAACTAACGAAGCATAGTTTTCACGATCCCTCCACAGTCTCACTTCCAAGGAACGAAAAAGAGTTTATTTGTTCAGAATTTGTCTTGGGTCAGCAAGTTTGGATATCCAAATACAAAGACGACAATATGTGTCTAATGGGGAGGATTCCCTTAGACTTTATTCATTAGGTGATCGATAGATCGTACAAGGTATCTACAAGATGATCTTGGTGGGTTTATAATGACACCCGATGAGAGAGATGAGTCTAGGGTTTATGACTAAGGCTAATACTGAAGACTCGGGCGATTATGGCGTGTCCTCTTTAGGCGAATGTCCTTGAGTACTTATAGTACTTATAGGCGTCGATGGTGACAGAGTATTCCTTAGTCATGTTAGGTCTTCATCTTGTCTTGCACATAATCTTGATCCTCAATCTCCTTTAGATGTGTGTCTTGTCTTCGGGATATCCAGAGAGCCTTCTTATAGCCCCACATGTCAATTCGGTTGAGGTTGAGTTAGTTAAGAGCTTCTAGATGCAGGCGTTCAAGTCCTTCATCACAGAAGTAGGCGTGGGCAGGAATCGCGGGTTAGAGCCCATGTGAGGTTGTTGCCTGTCAAAACTCACCGGCGGGCAGCGACGAGCAACACGAAGAGCCGGGAGGCTCCCAGAACTATTGGTGGGCCCTGGTCCCTCGGGCAACGGCCCGCAAAGCTTCCGGCACGCACGCGTCCTGGCTTGGTTCGAGGGCGTGCCACCTGACCTATACCTGGTCAGGAAGGTGATGGATTGCTCCGATTGGTTTCCTGCATGGTAAACAAGTATACGTAAAATTCGAGCCGTGACCGGCTCCCAGGTTTCCCTGTAAATCGGCTTCCAGAGCCGATTATCCCATGGTTCTGCATTAGATCTGTGATAACATGGGGTTTTGCTTGATCACTACAAGCTAAATCGATCTACGATAGTTTAGTGTTTTCACCACGTAACCAGAACGTCCTACACGTAATTGAGCCTGGTATATACGAAAGATGAAGAATACTAACCCTAGAGGAGGCCAAATAACCAACGTAAAGTCCATTACCGGAACATCCTCTCTAGAACGAATAAACCACATCCTTACGTACTACTGGATCGTTCAACCCGTTTGCAAGGCCAAACCACGTAGATATTAAACTAAACCTTGACGAACAAGGCACAACTATAACAGATCGAATCGGCTAAGTAGAAATCAAGCAAGATGCCACCTTCACACCCGGGAAAAGGTGCAAAGGCGGCGAGATAGCTAGAGGTAGCATAACTAAGCAATCGTAGTAAAAAGTACCGATGCTAGCCCTAACAAATCTGTGATAAAAGTGTTTACTCGCCATCAACAAGGCTTCAGTACGAGTAACACCGGATAACGCATAAGTAGATACTGCCTAGATCGCAAGATGCGATCTAGGCAGCATGGCACTTACCCGAGAAAAACCCTAGAAACAGGGGGTGGCGATGCGCCGAGATTGTGTTGGTTGTGAACGTGATTGTCCTCCTTTTCTTGATAACCTTAGGTACATATTTATAGTCCAGAGACTCTCTACTTTTGGAATAACTCTACAACTCTATCTTTACCTAAACTGAAACGGAACCTAAACTGAAACAAAACCTACTATGATACAAGATACACGGGCAATTCAGCCCAAATCTATGCACTAGGCCGATCCAACAACACGTTGAATATATGTATCTTCCAAGCCCATCTTGATCACGGCCCATCTCCGTTTTCGGCCAAAATATGGTGATAACACATGCCCCCCTGGTTTTGGCAATGATAATTCCAAAACCACTCTGCGTTTTTTCCTTCTCCTGGGTTTTTTTTTTGTATCGGGTTGCGCGTTTCGACAGAACGCGTGGCAGAACAGGATCGTCATGCTACCCCTTTATCATGATGCCCTGTCTTCTCAACTCCTCCGTAGTGCATGATTTGACGATTTTGGCAGCGCAATCTGGGAAACCGCTATGGCATTGAACCGTCTCTCCACTATTCCCCTTTATTTAAATTCGCCTGAACAGTCCGCAGTCCCCATCTTCCTCCCGTAGCCAGAAAACCCTCTTTCTCCGTCGGAAAAAACCCTTTCTCTGCCATGGCCTCCTCTGCTGGCTTCCTCAACAGCAGCAGTGAAGACGACGCCGGCAGCAGCGCTGATGACAGCGAACAAGACGGCGGCGGCAGCAGCGACGACGACCTCGGCCTAGATTAGGAATTAGTAGTAGTAGTAGTAGTAGTATGCTTCCTTTTGTAATCCACCAGCCGCTTGTAATCAATCCGCTTTTGAATGAATGAATGAGAAAAATTCGTTGCTCGAAGATTGACTTTCCGCTCCAATTTTGTCGATAGCCAAAATAGGTCGATGCTCCAAGAGTCGATGACACCGCATCGGCTCTCATCATACTGCACGCATACAGTCCAACAGGTCAAATCGCAAAGAGCCGATGACCACCCATCGGCTTCTCCGAAAACCAAAACGTTGACAGAATCAAAAATTTGGTCGCATCTTTAGGCACATCAAAACGGCCACTTCTCGGTTTAAAACGGTAACCTGCGACCCTTTTCAAAACGGGCGACCTGTGTCCTTTTTCTTCAAAACGGGCGATCCAAACTCCAATTGCCCATTGAAAAACGTGCCCTGAACGAACAACTAGTGACCAGCAAGGATGATGATGACGAAGCTGAAATCGCCGAGTCGGACCATGTCCGTGCTGACGCCCTCCACGCCCTCGAGGCATTTCTTCAGTAGCTCGTATGTGCAGGCTGGCATCTGTTTGTAACTTGTGTGAACCTCTAGAGTCGATGACCTTGCATCGGCTATATATGTTTTTTCTCGGCCGATTTTGAACATCGGCCCCCACATTTTTACTGTCCATCGTCTTACGTGTTGTACTTAGCCGATTTCATGTATCGGCCCCTCTAGTTTGACTGTCCAACATCCCACATGCTTGGGAAATATTTCTTGAGATGTTGACCGTTGACCGCCACTGGGAATTTCACGCCGTTCAGTTGCTCAAGCATGTACGCGTTCCCTC
This sequence comes from Avena sativa, assembly GCA_916181665.1. Lineage (NCBI taxonomy): Eukaryota > Viridiplantae > Streptophyta > Magnoliopsida > Poales > Poaceae > Avena > Avena sativa. Next base: position 462,984,280 of record OV702282.1, on the reverse strand, counting down.
TTAAAACTTGATCGACCCTGTATGGCCCATGCCAATTTGGAGACCATTTACCATATGTTGCATCCTGTTGCCTGTCAAAACTCACCGGCGGGCAGCGACGAGCAACACGAAGAGCCGGGAGGCTCCCAGAACTGCTGGTGGGCCCTGGTCCCTCGGGCAACGGCCCGCAAAGCTTCCGGCACGCACGCGTCCTGGCTTGGTTCGAGGGCGTGCCACCTGACCTATACCTGGTCAGGAAGGTGATGGATTGCTCCGATTGGTTTCCTGCATGGTAAACAAGTATACGTAAAATTCGAGCCGTGACCGGCTCCCAGGTTTCCCTGTAAATCGGCTTCCAGAGCCGATTATCCCATGGTTCTGCATTAGATCTGTGATAACATGGGGTTTTGCTTGATCACTACAAGCTAAATCGATCTACGACAGTTTAGTGTTTTCACCACGTAACCGGAACGTCCTACACGTAATTGAGCCTGGTATATACGAAAGATGTAGAATACTAACCCTAGAGGAGGCCAAATAACCAACGTAAAGTCCATTACCGGAACATCCTCTCTAGAACGAATAAACCACATCCTTACGTACTACTGGATCGTTCAACCCGTTGGCAAGGCCAAACCACGTAGATATTAAACTAAACCTTGACGAACAAGGCACAACTATAACAGATCGAATCGGCTAAGTAGAAATCAAGCAAGATGCCACCTTCACACCCGGGAAAAGGTGCAAAGGCGGCGAGATAGCTAGAGGTAGCATAACTAAGCAATCGTAGTAAAAAGTACCGATGCTAGCCCTAACAAATCTGTGATAAAAGTGTTACTCGTCATCAACAAGGCTTCAGTACGAGTAACACCGGATAACGCATAAGTAGATACTGCCTAGATCGCAAGATGCGATCTAGGCAGCATGGCACTTACCCGAGAAAAACCCTAGAAACAGGGGGTGGCGATGCGCCGAGATTGTGTTGGTTGTGAACGTGATTGTCCTCCTTTTCTTGATAACCTTAGGTACATATTTATAGTCCGGAGACTCTCTACTTTTGGAATAACTCTACAACTCTATCTTTACCTAAACTGAAACGGAACCTAAACTGAAACAAAACCTACTATGATACAAGATACACGGGCAATTCAGCCCAAATCTATGCACTAGGCCGATCCAACAACACGTTGAATATATGTATCTTCCAAGCCCATCTTGATCACGGCCCATCTCCGTTTTCGGCCAAAATATGGTGATAACACATGCCCCCCTGGTTTTGGCAATGATAATTCCAAAACCACTCTCCGTTTTTTCCTTCTCCTGGGTTTTTTTTTTGTATCGGGTTGCGCGTTTCGACAGAACGCGTGGCAGAACAGGATCGTCATGCTACCCCTTTATCATGATGCCCTGTCTTCTCAACTCCTCCGCAGTGCATGATTTGACGATTTTGGCAGCGCAATCTGGGAAACCGCTATGGCATTGAACCGTCTCTCCACTATTCCCCTTTATTTAAATTCGCCTGAACAGTCCGCAGTCCCCATCTTCCTCCCGTAGCCAGAAAACCCTCTTTCTCCGTCGGAAAAAACCCTTTCTCTGACATGGCCTCCTCTGCTGGCTTCCTCAACAGCAGCAGTGAAGACGACGCCGGCAGCAGCGCTGATGACAGCGAACAAGACGGCGGCGGCAGCAGCGACGACGACCTCGGCCTAGATTAGGAATTAGTAGTAGTAGTAGTAGTAGTATGCTTCCTTTTGTAATCCACCAGCCGCTTGTAATCAATCCGCTTTTGAATGAATGAATGAGAAAAATTCGTTGCTCGAAGATTGACTTTCCGCTCCAATTTTGTCGATAGCCAAAATAGGTCGATGCTCCAAGAGTCGATGACACCGCATCGGCTCTCATCATACTGCACGCATACAGTCCAACAGGTCAAATCGCAAAGAGCCGATGACCACCCATCGGCTTCTCCGAAAACCAAAACGTTGACAGAATCAAAAATTTGGTCGCATCTTTAGGCACATCAAAACGGCCACTTCTCGGTTTAAAACGGTAACCTGCGACCCTTTTCAAAACGGGCGACCTGTGTCCTTTTTCTTCAAAACGGGCGATCCAAACTCCAATTGCCCATTGAAAAACGTGCCCTGAACGAACAACTAGTGACCAGCAAGGATGATGATGACGAAGCTGAAATCGCCGAGTCGGACCATGTCCGTGCTGACGCCCTCCACGCCCTCGAGGCATTTCTTCAGTAGCTCGTATGTGCAGGCTGGCATCTGTTTGTAACTTGTGTGAACCTCTAGAGTCGATGACCTTGCATCGGCTATATATGTTTTTTCTCGGCCGATTTTGAACATCGGCCCCCACATTTTTACTGTCCATCGTCTTACGTGTTGTACTTAGCCGATTTCATGTATCGGCCCCTCTAGTTTGACTGTCCAACATCCCACATGCTTGGGAAATATTTCTTGAGATGTTGACCGTTGACCGCCACTGGGAATTTCACGCCGTTCAGTTGCTCAAGCATGTACGCGTTCCCTCTTAAAACTTGATCGACCCTGTATGGCCCATGCCAATTTGGAGACCATTTACCATATGTTGCATCCTGTTGCCTGTCAAAACTCACCGGCGGGCAGCGACGAGCAACACGAAGAGCCGGGAGGCTCCCAGAACTGCTGGTGGGCCCTGGTCCCTCGGGCAACGGCCCGCAAAGCTTCCGGCACGCACGCGTCCTGGCTTGGTTCGAGGGCGTGCCACCTGACCTATACCTGGTCAGGAAGGTGATGGATTGCTCCGATTGGTTTCCTGCATGGTAAACAAGTATACGTAAAATTCGAGCCGTGACCGGCTCCCAGGTTTCCCTGTAAATCGGCTTCCAGAGCCGATTATCCCATGGTTCTGCATTAGATCTGTGATAACATGGGGTTTTGCTTGATCACTACAAGCTAAATCGATCTACGACAGTTTAGTGTTTTCACCACGTAACCGGAACATCCTACACGTAATTGAGCCTGGTATATACGAAAGATGTAGAATACTAACCCTAGAGGAGGCCAAATAACCAACGTAAAGTCCATTACCGGAACATCCTCTCTAGAACGAATAAACCACATCCTTACGTACTACTGGATCGTTCAACCCGTTTGCAAGGCCAAACCACGTAGATATTAAACTAAACCTTGACGAACAAGGCACAACTATAACAGATCGAATCGGCTAAGTAGAAATCAAGCAAGATGCCACCTTCACACCCGGGAAAAGGTGCAAAGGCGGCGAGATAGCTAGAGGTAGCATAACTAAGCAATCGTAGTAAAAAGTACCGATGCTAGCCCTAACAAATCTGTGATAAAAGTGTTACTCGTCATCAACAAGGCTTCAGTACGAGTAACACCGGATAACGCATAAGTAGATACTGCCTAGATCGCAAGATGCGATCTAGGCAGCATGGCACTTACCCGAGAAAAACCCTAGAAACAGGGGGTGGCGATGCGCCGAGATTGTGTTGGTTGTGAACGTGATTGTCCTCCTTTTCTTGATAACCTTAGGTACATATTTATAGTCCGGAGACTCTCTACTTTTGGAATAACTCTACAACTCTATCTTTACCTAAACTGAAACGGAACCTAAACTGAAACAAAACCTACTATGATACAAGATACACGGGCAATTCAGCCCAAATCTATGCACTAGGCCGATCCAACAACACGTTGAATATATGTATCTTCCAAGCCCATCTTGATCACGGCCCATCTCCCTTTTCAGCCAAAATATGGTGATAACACATGCCCCCCTGGTTTTGGCAATGATAATTCCAAAACCACTCTGCGTTTTTTCCTTCTCCTGGGTTTTTTTTTGTATCGGGTTGCGCGTTTCGACAGAACGCGTGGCAGAACAGGATCGTCATGCTACCCCTTCATCATGATGCCCTGTCTTCTCAACTCCTCCGCAGTGCATGATTTGACGATTTTGGCAGCGCAATCTGGGAAACCGCTATGGCATTGAACCGTCTCTCCACTATTCCCCTTTATTTAAATTCGCCTGAACAGTTCGCAGTCCCCATCTTCCTCCCGTAGCCAGAAAACCCTCTTTCTCCGCCGGAAAAAACCCTTTCTCTGCCATGGCCTCCTCTGCTTCCTCTGGTCTGTCCTCCCATGCCTCCAACTCCATGAGTGACCGCGAGCCGACGCCGGAGCACCCGCCGATGGCGGCGTACAACACTCTCGCCCCACAATGGTGGGACGAGAGGGGTTGGGACTTCGCTGTTTGGTCGGAGGATGATGCATCCTTGACCGACGGCGAAGAAGACCTGCAGTTCCTCGCTGATGGGGAACTGGAGGCAGACAGCACCGACGACACCATGTCCTGGGACGGCGTCGACTCCTCTGAAGAAGAGGAGGAAGAGGAGGACACCTCCTCCGAGGAGTACCAGCCGGTGAAATACTTCCGCGCCGGGTCCGAAGACGACGATGACGAGGACGAGGACGAGGACGAGGAGGCCCCTGCTGGCTTCCTCAACAGCAGCAGCGAAGACGACGCCGGCAGCAGCGCTGATGACAGCGAACAAGACGGCGGCGGCAGCAGCGACGACGACCTCGGCCTAGATTAGGAATTAGTAGTAGTAGTAGTAGTATGCTTCCTTTTGTAATCCATCAGCCGCTTGTAATCAATCCGCTTTTGAATGAATGAATGAGAAAAATTCGTTGCTCGAAGATTGACTTTCCGCTCCAATTTTGTCGATAGCCAAAATAGGTCGATGCTCCAAGAGTCGATGACACCGCATCGGCTCTCATCATACTGCACGCATACAGTCCAACAGGTCAAATCGCAAAGAGCCGATGACCACCCATCGGCTTCTCCGAAAACCAAAACGTTGACAGAATCAAAAATTTGGTCGCATCTTTAGGCACATCAAAACGGCCACTTCTCGGTTTAAAACGGTAACCTGCGACCCTTTTCAAAACGGGCGACCTGTGTCCTTTTTCTTCAAAACGGGCGATCCAAACTCCAATTGCCCATTGAAAAACGTGCCCTGAACGAACAACTAGTGACCAGCAAGGATGATGATGACGAAGCTGAAATCGCCGAGTCGGACCATGTCCGTGCTGACGCCCTCCACGCCCTCGAGGCATTTCTTCAGTAGCTCGTATGTGCAGGCTGGCATCTGTTTGTAACTTGTGTGAACCTCTAGAGTCGATGACCTTGCATCGGCTATATATGTTTTTTCTCGGCCGATTTTGAACATCGGCCCCCACATTTTTACTGTCCATCGTCTTACGTGTTGTACTTAGCCGATTTCATGTATCGGCCCCTCTAGTTTGACTGTCCAACATCCCACATGCTTGGGAAATATTTCTTGAGATGTTGACCGTTGACCGCCACTGGGAATTTCACGCCGTTCAGTTGCTCAAGCATGTACGCGTTCCCTCTTAAAACTTGATCGACCCTGTATGGCCCATGCCAATTTGGAGACCATTTACCATATGTTGCATCCTTAGTCCCCAGTGGCAACACAGCTTCCCATACCAGATCACCAACGTGGAACTCCTTTGGCTTCACTTTTTTGTTGTATGCACGAGCTACTTTGGCCTTGTTCTCTTTAATTTTCTCAAGCGACCACAGCCTAAGCTCAGTCACATCTTCAACGCTGTCGCTCATCAAAGCTGCATATTCTTCAGCCGTTAGATCGTTCTGAAAGGTGACGCGTCTCGATCCAGCCGTAATTTCCCAAGGCAATACGGCTTCCTGTCCATAGACCAGATGGTACGGCGAGGTTTTTATCGCTCCATGACATGACATGCGGTAAGCCCATAAAGCCTCTGATAAAACCTCATGCCAACGCCTAGGGTGCTCATCGATTTTCCTCTTGATCAGCTTGATAAGACTCTGGTTGGACGCCTCAGCTTGCCCATTTGCTTGAGCATAGTACGGAGATGACCGAATCAGCTTAATCCCTGTGTCCTCACAGAACTTCCTGAACTCGTGAGAAGTAAAAACCGAACCTCCATCGGTTGTGATAGTCTGGGGAATCCCAAACCTATGAATGACGTGCTCTTTCACAAAATCGACGACATCCTTTGAACTTACTGACTTCATAGGGACGGCTTCCACCCACTTGGTAAAATAATCCGTGATGGCCAAGATCCACATGTGGACCTTGCTTGACGGAGGATTGATCTTGCCGATCATATCCATGCCCCAACCTCGGAATGGCCAAGGCTTGATGATGGGATTCATTGCTGATGCGGGTACCATCTGGATTTTCCCAAATATCTGACATGCTTGACACCCTTTGTAGTACTTAAAGCAGTCCTCGAGCATGGTAGGCCAATAAAACCCTGATCGCCTGATCAACCACTTCATCTTATGAGCTGACTGGTGAGTCCCACAGGCGCCTTCATGTACCTCGTGTAGGAGCCGATTAGCCTCGGCTGTCCCCAGACATTTGAGCAATAATCCTTCCAGAGTCCTGTAAAACATGTCGTCCCCAATAAGCACATACTTCATGGCTTTGTACCTTATCCGTTTAGGTGCCCCCCGAGCCGAATCCTTCAAGTAATTGAAGATATCGGCTCTCCAGTCATCAGCTTCTAGGAGCTGTACCTGAATATCGGTTCCCTCTGCTGCATCCTTGTAGCCTGAAGCCATCTGTGCAAGATCATTTGCCTCTACGTTCTGCGTCCGCGGGATCCAGGTGAAGTTTATGTACCGGAACTGCGCCATCAGCTCACGGCAGTGCAACTATATTGGGAAGAGGGACTCGCTCTCACACTTGTACTCCTCCGTGAGTTGGGAAATCACCAACTTGGAGTCTCCAAAAATTTCCACTGCTTATGCTTTGGCTTCGAGGAGTAACTCCATTCCCTTGCGTATTGCCTCGTACTCGGCTACATTGTTGGTGCGAAGGGTAGACAATCTGATGGAGAAGGAAAATGTTGCCCCCCGGGGCGATACGAGCAAAATGCCGATGCCACAGCCATCGTCACAAACTGATCCGTCGAAAAACATAGCCCAAGCTCTTATGGACAGTGCTGCTATGTTAGTGTTGATCCTCTCAGCAATAAGATCAGCCAGCGCCTGTCCCTTAACTGCTTTCGCGGGTTGATACCGGATGTCAAACTCCGATAATGCAAACATCCATTTGCCCAGTCGGCCTTTTAACATAGGAGCCGACAGCATGTGCTTTATGACGTCGGATTTGCATATGATGATGACCTCTGCTGATAGCAAGATGTGGCGCAGCTTGGTGCATGTAAAAAACAGGCAGAGGCACAACTTATCGATATCGGGATACCTTGTCTCCGCGTCCAGCATCCTTCTGCTTATGTAGAATACGACTCGCTCTAGCCCATCATACACTTGTACCACCACCGAGGCGATGGACGTGTCAGCCACTGACAAGTAAATGTAGAACGGTCTGTCCGGCTGGGGTGGAACTAACACTGGCGGCTTTGTCAGATATTCTTTGATCTCGTCGAAGGCTCGTTGTTGTTCTGCCCCCCAGCGGAATTCCTCGTCAGTTTTAATTTTCACGAGTCCCATAAACGGCTCTATCCTTCCTGACAGGTTAGAGATGAATCTTCTGACGAAGTTGATTTTGCCGATGAGAGATTGCAGTTCTTTCTTTGTAGTGGGTGGCTTCATTGTTCGCACTGCCTCCTGACTCTTCAGGCCGATCTCAATCCCGCGTTCATGGACCAAGAAACCCAAGAACTGACCGGCCGTAACTCCGAAGGCACACTTCTTTGGATTCATCCGTAGGCCGAATTTTCTTGTTCGGTCCAGGACGCGTTGTAAATCGCCCAAGTGCCCTTGCGCTGAAGCAGACTTGACCACCACGTCATCGATGTAGATTTTCACCAGTTTGCCGATCAGATCATGGAAAATATAATTCATGGCCCTCTGGTAGGTGGCGCCAGCATTCTTTAGGCCAAACGTCATGACTACATACTCAAATAATCCCACCGAACCTGGGACTCTGAATGCAGTCTTGTGTATGTCTTCTGGAGCCATAAAAATTTGGTTGTAGCCAGCATTGCCATCCATGAAACTCAAGATCTTGTGTCCAGCCGCTGCGTTGATTAACGTCTCTGCTACCGGCATCGGATACTCATCCTTTGGGGTAGCTCTGTTGAGATCCCGAAAATCTATGGCGACACGCCATCGGCCATCCTTTTTCTCTACAGGTACTATACTAGAAATCCACTCAGCATACCTGCATGGCCTGATTAACTTGGCTGTCAACATTTTCTCGACCTCTTTCTTTACTTCTTCCAGAATTTCGGCCTTCATTTGCCGTGCTCGCTGCTGAAATGGCCGAAATCCTTTTTTAAGCGGGAGGCGATGCTCAATGATGCTCCTGTCTAACCCAGGCATCTCTGTGTAGTCCCAGGCGAAGCAGTCTGGATATTGTTTCAACAGGGCAATCATTGGGCCCCGCAAACCCGGATCTAACTTCTTGCTGATAAATGTTGGTCGTGGCTTATCCCCAGGACCAATGTCTATCTCTTCTAGTTCATCAGCGGATGTGAACCCATACCCTAGCTTTCCGTCACCTGTCAAATCGATGCTAAACACGGGGCAAGCAGTAGGTGAGGACAACAAAAATAATTTGGGCCGATTACCTGAATCGGCCCCCTTTTTTATTGCACTGGATAAGGATGGCTTACACCTTATGGTTTCACAATGGCAGGGTATAACCCAACTACGACTACGTGATCTGCTTGTCGTATGATTGCTGCTTTTTATTTTTTGTGGCCGATCGCTAGGATCGGCCGTACCACGTGTAATCGTGGACCTTTCTACTCTGCCAGGCCAGTGGATAAGACCAGCCTCACCCCGTTTTTTGTAGCTTCAATGCGCTCACAGCCGTCTAGACTGATTCCAGAGATCGGCTCTTGGTCTTCTGCTTCCCAGACGTTCATGCCAGCAATGGAAATCTTGATAGAATCGTCTGCATGGATGACCTCCACTTCATCTCCGTCCCACTGTATTAGGCACTGATGCATCGTGGACGGAATGCAGCAGTTAGCGTGGATCCAATCCCTTCCTAGCAAGACAGTGTAGGTACTTTTGCTGTTCACGACGAAAAATGACGTGGGTATGGTTTTCCTGCCCACCGTTAGATCCACGTTCAGTACGCCTTGCGTTTCCGAAGACTGACCGTTGAAGTCGCTTAACGTGACGTTGGTTTTGATCAGGTCTGCAGTGGAGCGTCCCAAACGTCGTAGCATGGAGTACGGCATAATATTGACTGCCGCTCCAGTGTCTACCAACATCTTGCTGACGGGTTGCCCGTTGATGTAGCCCCGCAGGTACAGAGCTTTCAGATGTTTGTAACCCTTCTCACGTGGCTTCTCAAAGATAACCGGCCGTGGACCGCAGTCGAACTGCGCCACTGGTAGCATATTGGTTCGTGGCGCGCAGAATTCTGCCGGAAGTACGAACACCATGTTTGTGCCAGCCGATGTCTGTGCATCGGCTTTTATTGGTTTGGGGCGCCACTCCTTCCTTGTCGTGCGGCCCTCCGTCTCCAAAGTCTGCCTCACTTTGACGGCGAGATCAGGTCGTGCTTTCTTTAGAGCGTGGAGATACTGCGCTTCAGCTTCCTCTAAGTTACGCAGCCATTGCACTCTACGCTTCTGGGTGTGTCTGAGTCCATCGGGGCACCACCTTGGACGGTGATACCTGTCTTCTTCTTTGTCATCCCTGGGCTTCTCGAGGCCCCTTGCTCGAGTGGACTCCTTGTGACGGCTCTGAGGTTGGAGAGGCCCTAGACGTTTGAACACTGACACTGGCCTCGTACCCTCCTTCTGCGGCCCACATTCTGGGCAGTTGTCGACTGTAGGTAATCGGCTCATTCCCACGTCCCAGCAATGCTTGAAGAAGGGACAATCCCAATGTTTGTCTGCGCCTTCCTCGTCTCTGGACGGTCCCCTGGCGAGGCGCTTATATCCTTCGTCGTGTCCATCGCGCTGGCACCGCTGATCATACTGACGTTCATACTTGTTAAGGAGGTGCGTGGAATGTGGCTTCTGATACCGCACCCTCCTCACCTGTTCCTCTGTTAAGTACCGCCTGTCCTTGTGGCCGGGCCGGTCGCATGGACCAGCCTCCCTTCTTTCTTTGCCCCGAGAGTGACCACCTTCCTCCTTGTACGTGTCGTGGTGGTACCCAGACCCAGCCATATTGACACCGAACGAAAAGTCCAGCTGACGCCTCGCGGAGCGACTGAGCTCTACCATGTTGACGCCGGGAAACGGGTTCGTGTCCACTTTCATGGCGAACTGCCCAAGGATTAGACGGCCTTGTTCTATCGCCATCTGGATTTGGCGACGCAGCTCTTTGCAATCATTGGTGGTGTGGGTGAACGAATGATGCCACTTGCAGTATGGTCTCCCGTTCATCTCCTGAACCGTAGGGATTTTGTGGCCTTCGGGTAACCTCAGTTGTTTCTCCTTCAGCAGTAAATCGAATATCTGCTCGGCTTTGCTCACATCGAAGTCAAACCCTCTTACAGGCCCTTGCTGTTTCACCCACTTGCAGGACACCGGGTCTGCCCCCCGAGCCCACTCAGCCACGGCCACCTCCTGGTCTTGTGTAGGATCATCCTCTTCTGTATCGACCAGGCCTATGGGACGCTTGAACCTATCTTGGTATAACTCAGGGTGGCGCTGTTCATACATCGTCAGTTTCTGGGCCATGTGCGCCAATGAGTTGTACTCCACTTGGAAAGCCAGATCCTTGATGGGTGCTAAGAGACCCAACACCGCCAGGTCGACCGCTTCTTTCTCAGTTAAACGAGCTGAGTAACATCGGTTCTTGACGGTCCTGAAGCGCTGGATGTATTCGGCTACAGTTTCTCCCCGCTTATGTCGCACCTGCGCCAGGTCTGCAATGCCTGCTTCATTAGCCTCTGAATGGTACTGGATGTGGAACTGCTCTTCTAGTTGTTTCCAGGTGCGAATCGAATCAGGTGGCAGCGAGGTGTACCACCCAAAGGCTGGCCCCGTTAAAGATTGCGCGAAATATCTCACGCGCATCTGATCCGATGCCGAAATCATGCCTAGCTGTGCCAGGTATCGGCTTATGTGCTCGATTGAGCTTGACCCTTCTGCCCCGCTGAACCTGGAGAACTCAGGGAGCCGATACTTGGGTGGCAGCGGAATCAGGTCAAACTCGTTGGGGTACGGCTTTGAGTAGCCGATTGTCCGTCTCTTCGGCACGAAGCCGAACTGGTCTCTCAGGATGGTACTGATTTGCTCCACTGTTTGAGCTGCAGGGGCTAGATTCTCATGACTTGTTCCAGTGGCATACTTGGCTAGCCACGCCTGTTTGTCAGCGTCCATACCAGACATTGTTGCTCCAGGAACGCCTGCTCCTGAAGATCCTGCCCCAGGAACCCCTGCCGCAGACACCCCTGCGGCTGCAATCTGGCTGGTGCGCGCCAGGTTATTGCAGTCCGGCACGTAGGCGCATATATATCCGTGTGGGATCTCCTTGGGTGGTTCAAACAGGAATTGGCAATCGCCTGGATCGCCTCCAGCCTTGTAGACGACGTATGCCGCTGATCCTGGCGGTTCCGGAGCTGTGAGTGTGAATGGCAGTTGCGGCCTGTTCTGGAGCGGTCTTTCTCCTTGGTGGGTCCCTAAAGTGGGCCCCGACGGAGAGTACTGATGTTTCATGATCTCCTGAACTACGCGAACTGCGACCCGCTCGAAAGCGTTCACCAGGCTCTCAGAGTGGCGGTGCAGAGAATGAGCCACCATGTAGTTGACCTCCTGTCGTAGAGCCCTTGTGCGCTCCTCCGAAGGAACAGACAGATCCACCTCATCGAGAGCACCCTCGGGGGAGAATCCCCTCCATCTGATGCCATGCGTACGGGTCCTCTCGAAAGAGCCGATGAGGTCGGCTTCGAAGAGCTCTCTGATCTCGTCATACTTCGCCTTGTGCTCAACAGGAAGCTCGTCGTACGTGACTGGTCTGTTCTCCATCGCAGCGTCGGATGTTGATGCAGACGTTGTTGAAGGTCCCACCGGGCGTGCCAGAATGTGTTGCCTGTCAAAACTCACCGGCGGGCAGCGACGAGCAACACGAAGAGCCGGGAGGCTCCCAGAACTGCTGGTGGGCCCTGGTCCCTCGGGCAACGGCCCGCAAAGCTTCCGGCACGCACGCGTCCTGGCTTGGTTCGAGGGCGTGCCACCTGACCTATACCTGGTCAGGAAGGTGATGGATTGCTCCGATTGGTTTCCTGCATGGTAAACAAGTATACGTAAAATTCGAGCCGTGACCGGCTCCCAGGTTTCCCTGTAAATCGGCTTCCAGAGCCGATTATCCCATGGTTCTGCATTAGATCTGTGATAACATGGGGTTTTGCTTGATCACTACAAGCTAAATCGATCTACGACAGTTTAGTGTTTTCACCACGTAACCGGAACGTCCTACACGTAATTGAGCCTGGTATATACGAAAGATGAAGAATACTAACCCTAGAGGAGGCCAAATAACCAACGTAAAGTCCATTACCGGAACATCCTCTCTAGAACGAATAAACCACATCCTTACGTACTACTGGATCGTTCAACCCGTTTGCAAGGCCAAACCACGTAGATATTAAACTAAACCTTGACGAACAAGGCACAACTATAACAGATCGAATCGGCTAAGTAGAAATCAAGCAAGATGCCACCTTCACACCCGGGAAAAGGTGCAAAGGCGGCGAGATAGCTAGAGGTAGCATAACTAAGCAATCGTAGTAAAAAGTACCGATGCTAGCCCTAACAAATCTGTGATAAAAGTGTTACTCGCCATCAACAAGGCTTCAGTACGAGTAACACCGGATAACGCATAAGTAGATACTGCCTAGATCGCAAGATGCGATCTAGGCAGCATGGCACTTACCCGAGAAAAACCCTAGAAACAGGGGGTGGCGATGCTCCGAGATTGTGTTGGTTGTGAACGTGATTGTCCTCCTTTTCTTGATAACCTTAGGTACATATTTATAGTCCGGAGACTCTCTACTTTTGGAATAACTCTACAACTCTATCTTTACCTAAACTGAAACGGAACCTAAACTGAAACAAAACCTACTATGATACAAGATACACGGGCAATTCAGCCCAAATCTACGCACTAGGCCGATCCAACAACACGTTGAATATATGTATCTTCCAAGCCCATCTTGATCACGGCCCATCTCCCTTTTCGGCCAAAATATGGTGATAACACATCCTTAGTCCCCAGTGGCAACACAGCTTCCCATACCAGATCACCAACGTGGAACTCCTTTGGCTTCACTTTTTTGTTGTATGCACGAGCTACTTTGGCCTTGTTCTCTTTAATTTTCTCAAGCGACCACAGCCTAAGCTCAGTCACATCTTCAACGCTGTCGCTCATCAAAGCTGCATATTCTTCAGCCGTTAGATCGTTCTGAAAGGTGACGCGTCTCGATCCAGCCGTAATTTCCCAAGGCAATACGGCTTCCTGTCCATAGACCAGATGGTACGGCGAGGTTTTTATCGCTCCATGACATGACATGCTGTAAGCCCATAAAGCCTCTGATAAAACCTCATGCCAACGCCTAGGGTGCTCATCGATTTTCCTCTTGATCAGCTTGATAAGACTCTGGTTGGACGCCTCAGCTTGCCCATTTGCTTGAGCATAGTACGGAGATGACCGAATCAGCTTAATCCCTGTGTCCTCACAGAACTTCCTGAACTCGTGAGAAGTAAAAACCGAACCTCCATCGGTTGTGATAGTCTGGGGAATCCCAAACCTATGAATGACGTGCTCTTTCACAAAATCGACGACATTCTTTGAACTTACTGACTTCATAGGGACGGCTTCCACCCACTTGGTAAAATAATCCGTGATGGCCAAGATCCACATGTGGACCTTGCTTGACGGAGGATTGATCTTGCCGATCATATCCATGCCCCAACCTCGGAATGGCCAAGGCTTGATGATGGGATTCATTGCTGATGTGGGTACCATCTGGATTTTCCCAAATATCTGACATGCTTGACACCCTTTGTAGTACTTAAAGCAGTCCGCGAGCATGGTAGGCCAATAAAACCCTGATCGCCTGATCAACCACTTCATCTTATGAGCTGACTGGTGAGTCCCACAGGCGCCTTCATGTACCTCGTGTAGGAGCCGATTAGCCTCGGCTGTCCCCAGACATTTGAGCAATAATCCTTCCAGAGTCCTGTAAAACATGTCGTCCCCAATAAGCACATACTTCATGGCTTTGTACCTTATCCGTTTAGGTGCCCCCCGAGCCAAATCCTTCAAGTAATTGAAGATATCGGCTCTCCAGTAATCAGCTTCTAGGAGCTGTACCTGAATATCGGTTCCCTCTGCTGCATCCTTGTAGCCTGAAGCCATCTGTGCAAGATCATTTGCCTCTACGTTCTGCGTCCGCGGGATCCAGGTGAAGTTTATGTACCGGAACTGCGCCATCAGCTCACGGCAGTGCAACCATATTGGGAAGAGGGACTCGCTCTCACACTTGTACTCCTCCGTGAGTTGGGAAATCACCAACTTGGAGTCTCCAAAAATTTCCACTGCTTCCGCTCCGGCTTCGAGGAGTAACTCCATTCCCTTGCGTATTGCCTCGTACTCGGCTACATTGTTGGTGCGAAGGGTAGACAATCTGATGGAGAAGGAAAATGTTGCCCCCCGGGGCGATACGATCAAAATGCCGATGCCACAGCCATCGTCACAAACTGATCCGTCGAAAAACATAGCCCAAGCTCTTATGGACAGTGCTGCTATGTTAGTGTTGATCCTCTCAGCAATAAGATCAGCCAGCGCCTATCCCTTAACTGCTTTCGCGGGTTGATACCGGATGTCAAACTCCGATAATGCAAACATCCATATGCCCAGTCGGCCTTTTAACATAGGAGCCGACAGCATGTGCTTTATGACGTCGGATTTGCATATGATGATGACCTCTGCTGATAGCAAGATGTGGCGCAGCTTGGTGCATGTAAAAAACAGGCAGAGGCACAACTTATCGATATCGGGATACCTTGTCTCCGCGTCCAGCATCCTTCTGCTTATGTAGAATACGACTCGCTCTAGCCCATCATACACTTGTACCACCACCGAGGCGATGGACGTGTCAGCCACTGACAAGTAAATGTAGAACGGTCTGTCCGGCTGGGGTGGAACTAACACTGGCGGCTTTGTCAGATATTCTTT
This sequence comes from Avena sativa, assembly GCA_916181665.1. Lineage (NCBI taxonomy): Eukaryota > Viridiplantae > Streptophyta > Magnoliopsida > Poales > Poaceae > Avena > Avena sativa. The sequence continues at coordinate 462,969,103 of OV702282.1, read as the reverse complement.
GATCTCGTCGAAGGCTCGTTGTTGTTCTGCCCCCCAGCGGAATTCCTCGTCAGTTTTAATTTTCACGAGTCCCATAAACGGCTCTATCCTTCCTGACAGGTTAGAGATGAATCTTCTGACGAAGTTGATTTTGCCGATGAGAGATTGCAGTTCTTTCTTTGTAGTGGGTGGCTTCATTGTTCGCACTGCCTCCTGACTCTTCAGGCCGATCTCAATCCCGCGTTCATGGACCAAGAAACCCAAGAACTGACCGGCCGTAACTCCGAAGGCACACTTCTTTGGATTCATCCGTAGGCCGAATTTTCTTGTTCGGTCCAGGACGCGTTGTAAATCGCCCAAGTGCCCTTGCGCTGAAGCAGACTTGACCACCACGTCATCGATGTAGATTTTCACCAGTTTGCCGATCAGATCATGGAAAATATAATTCATGGCCCTCTGGTAGGTGGCGCCAGCATTCTTTAGGCCAAACGTCATGACTACATACTCAAATAATCCCACCGAACCTGGGACTCTGAATGCAGTCTTGTGTATGTCTTCTGGAGCCATAAAAATTTGGTTGTAGCCAGCATTGCCATCCATGAAACTCAAGATCTTGTGTCCAGCCGCTGCGTTGATTAACGTCTCTGCTACCGGCATCGGATACTCATCCTTTGGGGTAGCTCTGTTGAGATCCCGAAAATCTATGGCGACACGCCATCGGCCGTCCTTTTTCTCTACAGGTACTATACTAGAAATCCACTCAGCATACCTGCATGGCCTGATTAACTTGGTTGTCAACATTTTCTCGACCTCTTTCTTTACTTCTTCCAGAATTTCGGCCTTCATTTGCCGTGCTCGCTGCTGAAATGGCCGAAATCCTTTTTTAAGCGGGAGGCGATGCTCAATGATGCTCCTGTCTAACCCAGGCATCTCTGTGTAGTCCCAGGCGAAGCAGTCTGGATATTGTTTCAACAGGGCAATCATTGGGCCTCGCAAACCCGGATCTAACTTCTTGCTGATAAATGTTGGTCGTGGCTTATCCCCAGGACCAATGTCTATCTCTTCTAGTTCATCAGCGGATGTGAACCCATACCCTAGCTTTCCGTCACCTGTCAAATCGATGCTAAACACGGGGCAAGCAGTAGGTGAGGACAACAAAAATAATTTGGGCCGATTACCTGAATCGGCCCCCTTTTTTATTGCACTGGATAAGGATGGCTTACACCTTATGGTTTCACAATGGCAGGGTATAACCCAACTACGACTACGTGATCTGCTTGTCGTATGATTGCTGCTTTTTATTTTTTGTGGCCGATCGCTAGGATCGGCCGTACCACGTGTAATCGTGGACCTTTCTACTCTGCCAGGCCAGTGGATAAGACCAGCCTCACCCCGTTTTTTGTAGCTTCAATGCGCTCACAGCCGTCTAGACTGATTCCAGAGATCGGCTCTTGGTCTTCTGCTTCCCAGACGTTCATGCCAGCAATGGAAATCTCGATAGAATCGTCTGCATGGATGACCTCCACTTCATCTCCGTCCCACTGTATTAGGCACTGATGCATCGTGGACGGAATGCAGCAGTTAGCGTGGATCCAATCCCTTCCTAGCAAGACAGCGTAGGTACTTTTGCTGTTCACAACGAAAAATGACGTGGGTATGGTTTTCCTGCCCACCGTTAGATCCACGTTCAGTACGCCTTGCGTTTCCGAAGACTGACCGTTGAAGTCGCTTAACGTGACGTTGGTTTTGATCAGGTCTGCAGTGGAGCGTCCCAAACGTCGTAGCATGGAGTACGGCATAATATTGACTGTCGCTCCAGTGTCTACCAACATCTTGCTGACGGGTTGCCCGTTGATGTAGCCCCGCAGGTACAGAGCTTTCAGATGTTTGTAACCCTTCTCACGTGGCTTCTCAAAGATAACCGGCCGTGGACCGCAGTCGAACTGCGCCACTGGTAGCATATTGGTTCGTGGCGCGCAGAATTCTGCCGGAAGTACGAACACCATGTTTGTGCCAGCCGATGTCTGTGCATTGGCTTTTATTGGTTTGGGGCGCCACTCCTTCCTTGTCGTGCGGCCCTCCGTCTCCAAAGTCTGCCTCACTTTGACGGCCAGATCAGGTCGTGCTTTCTTTAGAGCGTGGAGATACTGCGCTTCAGCTTCCTCTAAGTTATGCAGCCGTTGCACTCTACGCTTCTGGGTGTGTCTGAGTCCATCGGGGCACCACCTTGGACGGTGATACCTGTCTTCTTCTTTGTCATCCCTGGGCTTCTCGATGCCCCTTGCTCGAGTGGACTCCTTGTGACGGCTCTGAGGTTGGAGAGGCCCTAGACGTTTGAACACTGACACTGGCCTCGTACCCTCCTTCTGCGGCCCACATTCTGGGCAGTTGTCGACTGTAGGTAATCGGCTCATTCCCACGTCCCAGCAATGCTTGAAGAAGGGACAATCCCAATGTTTGTCTGCGCCTTCCTCGTCTCTGGACGGTCCCCTGGCGAGGCGCTTATATCCTTCGTCGTGTCCATCGCGCTGGCGCCGCTGATCATACTGACGTTCATACTTGTTAAGGAGGTGCGTGGAATGTGGCTTCTGATACCGCACCCTCCTCACCTGTTCCTCTGTTAAGTACCGCCTGTCCTTGTGGCCGGGCCGGTCGCATGGACCAGCCTCCCTTCTTTCTTTGCCCCGAGAGTGACCACCTTCCTCCTTGTACGTGTCGTGGTGGTACCCAGACCCAGCCATATTGACACCGAACGAAAAGTCCAGCTGACGCCTCGCGGAGCGACTGAGCTCTACCATGTTGACGCCGGGAAACGGGTTCGTGTCCACTTTCATGGCGAACTGCCCAAGGATTAGACGGCCTTGTTCCATCGCCATCTGGATTTGGCGACGCAGCTCTTTGCAATCATTGGTGGTGTGGGTGAACGAATGATGCCACTTGCAGTATGGTCTCCCGTTCATCTCCTGAGCCGTAGGGATTTTGTGGCCTTCGGGTAACCTCAGTTGTTTCTCCTTCAGCAGTAAATCGAATATCTGCTCGGCTTTGCTCACATCGAAGTCAAACCCTCTTACAGGCCCTTGCTGTTTCACCCACTTGCAGGACACCGGGTCTGCCCCCCGAGCCCACTCAGCCACGGCCACCTCCTGGTCTTGTGTAGGATCATCCTCTTCTGTATCGACCAGGCCTATGGGACGCTTGAACCTATCTTGGTATAACTCAGGGTGGCGCTGTTCATACATCGTCAGTTTCTGGGCCATGTGCGCCAATGAGTTGTACTCCACTTGGAAAGCCAGATCCTTGATGGGTGCTAAGAGACCCAACACCGCCAGGTCGACCGCTTCTTTCTCAGTTAAACGAGCTGAGTAACATCGGTTCTTGACGGTCCTGAAGCGCTGGATGTATTCGGCTACAGTTTCTCCCCGCTTCTGTCGCACCTGCGCCAGGTCTGCAATGCCTGCTTCATTAGCCTCTGAATGGTACTGGATGTGGAACTGCTCTTCTAGTTGTTTCCAGGTGCGAATCGAATCAGGTGGCAGCGAGGTGTACCACCCAAAGGCTGGCCCCGTTAAAGATTGCGCGAAATATCTCACGCGCATCTGATCTGATGCCGAAATCATGCCTAGCTGTGCCAGGTATCGGCTTATGTGCTCGATTGAGCTTGACCCTTCTGCCCCGCTGAACCTGGAGAACTCAGGGAGCCGATACTTGGGTGGCAGCGGAATCAGGTCAAACTCGTTGGGGTACGGCTTTGAGTAGCCGATTGTCCGTCTCTTCGGCACGAAGCCGAACTGGTCTCTCAGGATGGTACTGATTTGCTCCACTGTTTGAGCTGCAGGGGCTAGATTCTCATGACTTGTTCCAGTGGCATACTTGGCTAGCCACGCCTGTTTGTCAGCGTCCATCCCAGACATTGTTGCTCCAGGAACGCCTGCTCCTGAAGATCCTGCCCCAAGAACCCCTGCCGCAGACACCCCTGCGGCTGCAATCTGGCTGGTGCGCGCCAGGTTATTGCAGTCCGGCACGTAGGCGCATATATATCCGTGTGGGATCTCCTTGGGTGGTTCAAACAGGAATTGGCAATCGCCTGGATCGCCTCCAGCCTTGTAGACGACGTATGCCGCTGATCCTGGCGGTTCCGGAGCTGTGAGTGTGAATGGCAGTTGCGGCCTGTTCTGGAGCGGTCTTTCTCCTTGGTGGGTCCCTAAAGTGGGCCCCGACGGAGAGTACTGATGTTTCATGATCTCCTGAACTACGCGAACTGCGACCCGCTCGAAAGCGTTCACCAGGCTCTCAGAGTGGCGGTGCAGAGAATGAGCCACCATGTAGTTGACCTCCTGTCGTAGAGCCCTTGTGCGCTCCTCCGAAGGAACAGACAGATCCACCTCATCGAGAGCACCCTCGGGGGAGAATCCCCTCCATCTGATGCCATGCGTACGGGTCCTCTCGAAAGAGCCGATGAGGTCGGCTTCGAAGAGCTCTCTGATCTCGTCATACTTCGCCTTGTGCTCAACAGGAAGCTCGTCGTACGTGACTGGTCTGTTCTCCATCGCAGCGTCGGATGTTGATGCAGACGTTGTTGAAGGTCCCACCGGGCGTGCCAGAATGTGTTGCCTGTCAAAACTCACCGGCGGGCAGCGACGAGCAACACGAAGAGCCGGGAGGCTCCCAGAACTGCTGGTGGGCCCTGGTCCCTCGGGCAACGGCCCGCAAAGCTTCCGGCACGCACGCGTCCTGGCTTGGTTCGAGGGCGTGCCACCTGACCTATACCTGGTCAGGAAGGTGATGGATTGCTCCGATTGGTTTCCTGCATGGTAAACAAGTATACGTAAAATTCGAGCCGTGACCGGCTCCCAGGTTTCCCTGTAAATCGGCTTCCAGAGCCGATTATCCCATGGTTCTGCATTAGATCTGTGATAACATGGGGTTTTGCTTGATCACTACAAGCTAAATCGATCTACGACAGTTTAGTGTTTTCACCACGTAACCGGAACGTCCTACACGTAATTGAGCCTGGTATATACGAAAGATGAAGAATACTAACCCTAGAGGAGGCCAAATAACCAACGTAAAGTCCATTACCGGAACATCCTCTCTAGAACGAATAAACCACATCCTTACGTACTACTGGATCGTTCAACCCGTTTGCAAGGCCAAACCACGTAGATATTAAACTAAACCTTGACGAACAAGGCACAACTATAACAGATCGAATCGGCTAAGTAGAAATCAAGCAAGATGCCACCTTCACACCCGGGAAAAGGTGCAAAGGCGGCGAGATAGCTAGAGGTAGCATAACTAAGCAATCGTAGTAAAAAGTACCGATGCTAGCCCTAACAAATCTGTGATAAAAGTGTTACTCGCCATCAACAAGGCTTCAGTACGAGTAACACCGGATAACGCATAAGTAGATACTGCCTAGATCGCAAGATGCGATCTAGGCAGCATGGCACTTACCCGAGAAAAACCCTAGAAACAGGGGGTGGCGATGCTCCGAGATTGTGTTGGTTGTGAACGTGATTGTCCTCCTTTTCTTGATAACCTTAGGTACATATTTATAGTCCGGAGACTCTCTACTTTTGGAATAACTCTACAACTCTATCTTTACCTAAACTGAAACGGAACCTAAACTGAAACAAAACCTACTATGATACAAGATACACGGGCAATTCAGCCCAAATCTACGCACTAGGCCGATCCAACAACACGTTGAATATATGTATCTTCCAAGCCCATCTTGATCACGGCCCATCTCCCTTTTCGGCCAAAATATGGTGATAACACATCCTTAGTCCCCAGTGGCAACACAGCTTCCCATACCAGATCACCAACGTGGAACTCCTTTGGCTTCACTTTTTTGTTGTATGCACGAGCTACTTTGGCCTTGTTCTCTTTAATTTTCTCAAGCGACCACAGCCTAAGCTCAGTCACATCTTCAACGCTGTCGCTCATCAAAGCTGCATATTCTTCAGCCGTTAGATCGTTCTGAAAGGTGACGCGTCTCGATCCAGCCGTAATTTCCCAAGGCAATACGGCTTCCTGTCCATAGACCAGATGGTACGGCGAGGTTTTTATCGCTCCATGACATGACATGCGGTAAGCCCATAAAGCCTCTGATAAAACCTCATGCCAACGCCTAGGGTGCTCATCGATTTTCCTCTTGATCAGCTTGATAAGACTCTGGTTGGACGCCTCAGCTTGCCCATTTGCTTGAGCATAGTACGGAGATGACCGAATCAGCTTAATCCCTGTGTCCTCACAGAACTTCCTGAACTCGTGAGAAGTAAAAACCGAACCTCCATCGGTTGTGATAGTCTGGGGAATCCCAAACCTATGAATGACGTGCTCTTTCACAAAATCGACGACATTCTTTGAACTTACTGACTTCATAGGGACGGCTTCCACCCACTTGGTAAAATAATCCGTGATGGCCAAGATCCACATGTGGCCCTTGCTTGACGGAGGATTGATCTTGCCGATCATATCCATGCCCCAACCTCGGAATGGCCAAGGCTTGATGATGGGATTCATTGCTGATGCGGGTACCATCTGGATTTTCCCAAATATCTGACATGCTTGACACCCTTTGTAGTACTTAAAGCAGTCCGCGAGCATGGTAGGCCAATAAAACCCTGATCGCCTGATCAACCACTTCATCTTATGAGCTGACTGGTGAGTCCCACAGGCGCCTTCATGTACCTCGTGTAGGAGCCGATTAGCCTCGGCTGTCCCCAGACATTTGAGCAATAATCCTTCCAGAGTCCTGTAAAACATGTCGTCCCCAATAAGCACATACTTCATGGCTTTGTACCTTATCCGTTTAGGTGCCCCCCGAGCCGAATCCTTCAAGTAATTGAAGATATCGGCTCTCCAGTCATCAGCTTCTAGGAGCTGTACCTGAATATCGGTTCCCTCTGCTGCATCCTTGTAGCCTGAAGCCATCTGTGCAAGATCATTTGCCTCTACGTTCTGCGTCCGCGGGATCCAGGTGAAGTTTATGTACCGGAACTGCGCCATCAGCTCACGGCAGTGCAACCATATTGGGAAGAGGGACTCGCTCTCACACTTGTACTCCTCCGTGAGTTGGGAAATCACCAACTTGGAGTCTCCAAAAATTTCCACTGCTTCCGCTCCGGCTTCGAGGAGTAACTCCATTCCCTTGCGTATTGCCTCGTACTCGGCTACATTGTTGGTGCGAAGGGTAGACAATCTGATGGAGAAGGAAAATGTTGCCCCCGGGGCGATACGAGCAAAATGCCGATGCCACAGCCATCGTCACAAACTGATCCGTCGAAAAACATAGCCCAAGCTCTTATGGACAGTGCTGCTATGTTAGTGTTGATCCTCTCAGCAATAAGATCAGCCAGCGCCTATCCCTTAACTGCTTTCGCGGGTTGATACCGGATGTCAAACTCCGATAATGCAAACATCCATATGCCCAGTCGGCCTTTTAACATAGGAGCCGACAACATGTGCTTTATGACGTCGGATTTGCATATGATGATGACCTCTGCTGATAGCAAGATGTGGCGCAGCTTGGTGCATGTAAAAAACAGGCAGAGGCACAACTTATCGATATCGGGATACCTTGTCTCCGCGTCCAGCATCCTTCTGCTTATGTAGAATACGACTCGCTCTAGCCCATCATACACTTGTACCACCACCGAGGCGATGGACGTGTCAGCCACTGACAAGTAAATGTAGAACGGTCTGTCCGGCTGGGGTGGAACTAACACTGGCGGCTTTGTCAGATATTCTTCGATCTCGTCGAAGGCTCGTTGTTGTTTTGCCCCCCAGCGGAATTCCTCGTCAGTTTTAATTTTCACGAGTCCCATAAACGGCTCTATCCTTCCTGGCAGGTTAGAGATGAATCTTCTGACGAAGTTGATTTTGCCGATGAGAGATTGCAGTTCTTTCTTTGTAGTGGGTGGCTTCATTGTTCGCACTGCCTCCTGACTCTTCAGGCCGATCTCAATCCCGCGTTCATGGACCAAGAAACCCAAGAACTGACCGGCCGTAGCTCCGAAGGCACACTTCTTTGGATTCATCCGTAGGCCGAATTTTCTTGTTCGGTCCAGGACGCGTTGTAAATCGCCCAAGTGCCCTTGCGCTGAAGCAGACTTGACCACCACGTCATCGATGTAGATTTTCACCAGTTTGCCGATCAGATCATGGAAAATATAATTCATGGCCCTCTGGTAGGTGGCGCCAGCATTCTTTAGGCCAAACGTCATGACTACATACTCAAATAATCCCACCGAACCTGGGACTCTGAATGCAGTCTTGTGTATGTCTTCTGGAGCCATAAAAATTTGGTTGTAGCCAGCATTGCCATCCATGAAACTCAAGATCTTGTGTCCAGCCGCTGCGTTGATTAACGTCTCTGCTACCGGCATCGGATACTCATCCTTTGGGGTAGCTCTGTTGAGATCCCGAAAATCTATGGCGACACGCCATCGGCCATCCTTTTTCTCTACAGGTACTATACTAGAAATCCACTCAGCATACCTGCATGGCCTGATTAACTTGGCTGTCAACATTTTCTCGACCTCTTTCTTTACTTCTTCCAGAATTTCGGCCTTCATTTTCCGTGCTCGCTGCTGAAATGGCCGAAATCCTTTTTTAAGCGGAAGGCGATGCTCAATGATGCTCCTGTCTAACCCAGGCATCTCTGTGTAGTCCCAGGCGAAGCAGTCTGGATATTGTTTCAACAGGGCAATCATTGGGCCTCGCAAACCCGGATCTAACTTCTTGCTGATAAATGTTGGTCGTGGCTTATCCCCAGGACCAATGTCTATCTCTTCTAGTTCATCAGCGGATGTGAACCCATACCCTAGCTTTCCGTCACCTGTCAAATCGATGCTAAACACGGGGCAAGCAGTAGGTGAGGACAACAAAAATAATTTGGGCCGATTACCTGAATCGGCCCCCTTTTTTATTGTGAATCGGCCCCCTTTTTTATTGCACTGGATAAGGATGGCTTACACCTTATGGTTTCACAATGGCAGGGTATAACCCAACTACGACTACGTGATCTGCTTGTCGTATGATTGCTGCTTTTTATTTTTTGTGGCCGATCGCTAGGATCGGCCGTACCACGTGTAATCGTGGACCTTTCTACTCTGTCAGGCCAGTGGATAAGACCAGCCTCACCCCGTTTTTTGTAGCTTCAATGCGCTCACAGCCGTCTAGACTGATTCCAGAGATCGGCTCTTGGTCTTCTGCTTCCCAGACGTTCATGCCAGCAATGGAAATCTCGATAGAATCGTCTGCATGGATGACCTCCACTTCATCTCCGTCCCACTGTATTAGGCACTGATGCATCATGGACGGAATGCAGCAGTTAGCGTGGATACAATCCCTTTCTAGCAAGACAGCGTAGGTACTTTTGCTGTTCACGACGAAAAATGACGTGGGTATGGTTTTCCTGCCCACCGTTAGATCCACGTTCAGTACGCCTTGCGTTTCCGAAGACTGACCGTTGAAGTCGCTTAACGTGACGTTGGTTTTGATCAGGTCTGCAGTGGAGCGTCCCAAACGTCGTAGCATGGAGTACGGCATAATATTGACTGCCGCTCCAGTGTCTACCAACATCTTGCTGACGGGTTGCCCGTTGATGTAGCCCCGCAGGTACAGAGCTTTCAGATGTTTGTAACCCTTCTCACGTGGCTTCTCAAAGATAACCGGCCGTGGACCGCAGTCGAACTGCGCCACTGGTAGCATATTGGTTCGTGGCGCGCAGAATTCTGCCGGAAGTACGAACACCATGTTTGTGCCAGCCGATGTCTGTGCATCGGCTTTTATTGGTTTGGGGCGCCACTCCTTCCTTGTCGTGCGGCCCTCCGTCTCCAAAGTCTGCCTCACTTTGACGGCCAGATCAGGTCGTGCTTTCTTTAGAGCGTGGAGATACTGCGCTTCAGCTTCCTCTAAGTTACGCAGCCGTTGCACTCTACGCTTCTGGGTGTGTCTGAGTCCATCGGGGCACCACCTTGGACGGTGATACCTGTCTTCTTCTTTGTCATCCCTGGGCTTCTCGAGGCCCCTTGCTCGAGTGGACTCCTTGTGACGGCTCTGAGGTTGGAGAGGCCCTAGACGTTTGAACACTGACACTGGCCTCGTACCCTCCTTCTGCGGCCCACATTCTGGGCAGTTGTCGACTGTAGGTAATTGGCTCATTCCCACGTCCCAGCAATGCTTGAAGAAGGGACAATCCCAATGTTTGTCTGCGCCTTCCTCGTCTCTGGACGGTCCCCTGGCGAGGCGCTTATATCCTTCGTCGTGTCCATCGCGCTGGCGCCGCTGATCATACTGACGTTCATACTTGTTAAGGAGGTGCGTGGAATGTGGCTTCTGATACCGCACCCTCCTCACCTGTTCCTCTGTTAAGTACCGCCTGTCCTTGTGGCCGGGCCAGTCGCATGGACCAGCCTCCCTTCTTTCTTTGCCCCGAGAGTGACCACCTTCCTCCTTGTACGTGTCGTGGTGGTACCCAGACCCAGCCATATTGACACCGAACGAAAAGTCCAGCTGACGCCTCGCGGAGCGACTGAGCTCTACCATGTTGACGCCGGGAAACGGGTTCGTGTCCACTTTCATGGCGAACTGCCCAAGGATTAGACGGCCTTGTTCCATCGCCATCTGGATTTGGCGACGCAGCTCTTTGCAATCATTGGTGGTGTGGGTGAACGAATGATGCCACTTGCAGTATGGTCTCCCGTTCATCTCCTGAGCCGTAGGGATTTTGTGGCCTTCGGGTAACCTCAGTTGTTTCTCCTTCAGCAGTAAATCGAATATCTGCTCGGCTTTGCTCACATCGAAGTCAAACCCTCTTACAGGCCCTTGCTGTTTCACCCACTTGCAGGACACCGGGTCTGCCCCCCGAGCCCACTCAGCCACGGCCACCTCCTGGTCTTGTGTAGGATCATCCTCTTCTGTATCGACCAGGCCTATGGGACGCTTGAACCTATCTTGGTATAACTCAGGGTGGCGCTGTTCATACATCGTCAGTTTCTGGGCCATGTGCGCCAATGAGTTGTACTCTACTTGGAAAGCCAGATCCTTGATGGGTGCTAAGAGACCCAACACCGCCAGGTCGACCGCTTCTTTCTCAGTTAAACGAGCTGAGTAACATCGGTTCTTGATGGTCCTGAAGCGCTGGATGTATTCGGCTACAGTTTCTCCCCGCTTCTGTCGCACCTGCGCCAGGTCTGCAATGCCTGCTTCATTAGCCTCTGAATGGTACTGGATGTGGAACTGCTCTTCTAGTTGTTTCCAGGTGCGAATCGAATCAGGTGGCAGCGAGGTGTACCACCCAAAGGCTGGCCCCGTTAAAGATTGCGCGAAATATCTCACGCGCATCTGATCCGATGCCGAAATCATGCCTAGCTGTGCCAGGTATCGGCTTATGTGCTCGATTGAGCTTGACCCTTCTGCCCCGCTGAACCTGGAGAACTCGGGGAGCCGATACTTGGGTGGCAGCGGAATCAGGTCAAACTCGTTGGGGTACGGCTTTGAGTAGCCGATTGTCCGTCTCTTCGGCACGAAGCCGAACTGGTCTCTCAGGATGGTACTGATTTGCTCCACTGTTTGAGCTGCAGGGGCTAGATTCTCATGACTTGTTCTAGTGGCATACTTGGCTAGCCACGCCTGTTTGTCAGCGTCCATCCCAGACATTGTTGCTCCAGGAACGCCTGCTCCTGAAGATCCTGCCCCAGGAACCCCTGCCGCAGACACCCCTGCGGCTGCAATCTGGCTGGTGCGCGCCAGGTTATTGCAGTCCGGCACGTAGGCGCATATATATCCGTGTGGGATCTCCTTGGGTGGTTCAAACAGGAATTGGCAATCGCCTGGATCGCCTCCAGCCTTGTAGACGACGTATGCCGCTGATCCTGGCGGTTCCGGAGCTGTGAGTGTGAATGGCAGTTGCGGCCTGTTCTGGAGCGGTCTTTCTCCTTGGTGGGTCCCTAAAGTGGGCCCCGACGGAGAGTACTGATGTTTCATGATCTCCTGAACTACGCGAACTGCGACCCGCTCGAAAGCGTTCACCAGGCTCTCAGAGTGGCGGTGCAGAGAATGAGCCACCATGTAGTTGACCTCCTGTCGTAGAGCCCTTGTGCGCTCCTCCGAAGGAACAGACAGATCCACCTCATCGAGAGCACCCTCGGGGGAGAATCCCCTCCATCTGATGCCATGCGTACGGGTCCTCTCGAAAGAGCCGATGAGGTCGGCTTCGAAGAGCTCTCTGATCTCGTCATACTTCGCCTTGTTCTCAACAGGAAGCTCGTCGTACGTGACTGGTCTGTTCTCCATCGCAGCGTCGGATGTTGATGCAGACGTTGTTGAAGGTCCCACCGGGCGCGCCAGAATGTGTTGCCTGTCAAAACTCACCGGCGGGCAGCGACGAGCAACACGAAGAGCCGGGAGGCTCCCAGAACTGCTGGTGGGCCCTGGTCCCTCGGGCAACGGCCCGCAAAGCTTCCGGCACGCACGCGTCCTGGCTTGGTTCGAGGGCGTGCCACCTGACCTATACCTGGTCAGGAAGGTGATGGATTGCTTAGATTGGTTTCCTGCATGGTAAACAAGTATACGTAAAATTCGAGCCGTGACCGGCTCCCAGGTTTCCCTGTAAATCGGCTTCCAGAGCCGATTATCCCATGGTTCTGCATTAGATCTGTGATAACATGGGTTTTTGCTTGATCACTACAAGCTAAATCGATCTATGACAGTTTAGTGTTTTCACCACGTAACCGGAACGTCCTACACGTAATTGAGCCTGGTATATACGAAAGATGAAGAATACTAACCCTAGAGGAGGCCAAATAACCAACGTAAAGTCCATTACCGGAACATCCTCTCTAGAACGAATAAACCACATCCTTACGTACTACTGGATCGTTCAACCCGTTTGCAAGGCCAAACCACGTAGATATTAAACTAAACCTTGACGAACAAGGCACAACTATAACAGATCGAATCGGCTAAGTAGAAATCAAGCAAGATGCCACCTTCACACCCGGGAAAAGGTGCAAAGGCGGCGAGATAGCTAGAGGTAGCATAACTAAGCAATCGTAGTAAAAAGTACCGATGCTAGCCCTAACAAATCTGTGATAAAAGTGTTTACTCGCCATCAACAAGGCTTCAATACGAGTAACACCGGATAACGCATAAGTAGATACTGCCTAGATCGCAAGATGCGATCTAGGCAGCATGGCACTTACCCGAGAAAAACCCTAGAAACAGGGGGTGGCGATGCGCCGAGATTGTGTTGGTTGTGAACGTGATTGTCCTCCTTTTCTTGATAACCTTAGGTACATATTTATAGTCCGGAGACTCTCTACTTTTGTAATAACTCTACAACTCTATCTTTACCTAAACTGAAACGGAACCTAAACTGAAACAAAACCTACTATGATACAAGATACACGGGCAATTCAGCCCAAATCTACGCACTAGGCCGATCCAACAACACGTTGAATATATGTATCTTCCAAGCCCATCTTGATCACGGCCCATCTCCCTTTTCGGCCAAAATATGGTGATAACAGAGGTACAAGCCTAAATCCACCCATCGACAACATGCGATATCATGCACAGGTGGAACTTTTATAGTGTGTGCAAAAAAGTGAATGGTGGTTGGTTCCATTGTTGGAAATTGTGTGTCACTATGTTCGGGGAAACTCCACAGGTTGTTCGAAGTTGGGACTTACTTAATTATGGTTTACTTCGTGAGAAAGTGCCAATCATGATTTTTTTGTTGATTCACACCACAATATTACAAAAGCATTCACATTGATCAACTATAAACGGGTTCACATGGACTAACTAGTTTAAGGTCCTAAGATTACGAGAATATCAACACACAGCCGCTCCTCTCAATCAACAGTTAATCCGAGAAAAGTCTAAGAACACCAACGCCTCCAATGGTTGTCGTACCAAGGTCAAGTGTATACTTATACATGGAAGAATGCATGTTCTTAAAGGTGAACTTCACCCTTCGTGCAATGAGGGTGGGGAAGTGGATCCGTCATGCGAAGGACAATTTTATTGATGCCGCTCTGATCAAGTGTGTTGGCTGTGAATAAGAGTTTACCCCAGCGAAGAAGCATGTGCGCTAGCGCCTACTTGCACAAGAGGAGCAATAGCGCGCCGCCATCCTACAACTGTCTGTGGCCTCTGAGACCCTCGTCTTCTAAATCGGTCGAACCGATACAGAGTGATGAGAGAATCCTCTTACAAAGCAGATCAAAGATAAACATTAGGAAACAAGAAGCGTTGACCTTGCCATCAAAACCATAGGGATACTTAGAAAACCGGGTCTCCACGATGACACTCCCAGGAGGGTAAGAACGCCAAGCGTCGCAGTTATCGAGACCAAGATGGTCAAGAGTTTTCACCCACAGACTAGTTGTGGAGACGGAAACCACAACGAGGCCCTCAAGGGGGTTGTGATCCACACATATGGATCACCACCATTGGCATTCACCCGTGATAACCTTCGAACTAGAAATAGTATGTTGGACCACCCACTGACCTGAACCAGGCCTTCACCACACAATCTAGGAGCTGTTCTTGGCGAAGCACTGCCAGCAACAGGGTCCCCCGTCTCCCGCTCCTCACCACCCACATGGACAAAATAGCCATGCCATTACCACTTCCATGTTGCTTGTCGTAGGGATGCCAGTGCAGTCCACCTTCCGAGGCAGCCTCCCCGGCGTCCCAAATCTCACATTCACGTTATGGCGCAACACAACAATGATAGGTCGGACAGAACAAGAAGGATAGGACGTTGCTAGTCAACCAGCCCTCAAATGGTGCAGTACAATGAGCAGGATGCACCTACAAGTCGATCTTGTAGATCCTAGAAGGGGCAGCTGCCATATTGAGGCACAACGAGCCTAGATCCGGTGCCCCGGCCACGCCATGGCGAGGGGGTGGGATCCCACATTGGAAGCCCCTAAAACCTAACGATCAGCAAGGCCTGGCTAAACCGAATATACCCAATGGGCCTAGTGTTGGAATTATGCCCTAGAGGCAATAATAAAGATGTTATTATTATAATTCTTGTTCATGATAAAGTTTATATTCCATGCTAGAATTGTATTAAGCGGAAACTTTAATACTTGTGTGGTTTGTGAACAACACCGTGTCCCTAGTACGCCTCTATGGACTAGCTCATTGATCAATGATGGTTAAGGTTTCCTAACCATAGACATGAGTTGTCAATTGATAATGAGATCATATCATTGGAGAATGATATGATGGACAGACCCAAACTAAGCGAAGCAATTAGATCGTTTCATCGTGTTCATCGTTGCGAAGCTTTTCCTATGTCAAATATTGTATTCCTTAGACCATGAGATAATACAACTCCCTGGTATCGGAAGAAAGCTTTGAGGTCATCAAACGTCATCCTATGAGAGGGTGATCATAAAGGTGTCTCTCAGGTGATCGGAAAGTATCTGTTGGGTTGTATGTATCGAGATGGAATTTGTCCCTCCCAAGTCGGAGAGATATACTTCGGGCCCACTCGGTAATCGATACCAACACCGCTTGCAAGCATGTGGTTAAGGAGTTAATCACAAAGTGATATCGGATTACGGAACGAGTAAAGTACTTGCTGTGAACGAGATTGAACTAGGTATGACGGTACCGACGATCGAATCTCGGGCAAGTAAAATATCGCGAGACGAAGGGAATATATATATATGGGATTGTTTGAATCCTGACATCGTGGTTCATCCGATATGATCATCGATGAATGTGTGGGAGTCAATATGGGTGCCCAGACCCCGCTGTTGATTATTGATAGAAGATCATGTCTGCATATTCTCGAACCCGCAGGGTCACACACTTAACGTATCTTGACGCTAAGATAGATTGGATAATTGGTTTATGAATTTTTGTTCGGAGTCTCGGATGGGATCCGGGACATCACGAGAGGTTCCGGAATGGTCCGGAGAATAAGATTCATATAAGGCTTCTATTGGTATTGTACCGGAAGCTTCTAGAACCTTCCGGAAGGGGACCAACGTGGCCCCACCTTCCGGGAGGGGGCATGGGCCTATGAGGGAGTGTCCTGGACGCATTGGGCCAGGGGCACAAGGCCCCATAGGGCCCAGCCGATCCTAGAGAGTTTAAATCGTTTAAACTAGAGATAGGGTTTCTAGAAGAGGGGAGAGTCCATGCCCCCCACTCCTTATCCTTTCGGCTTGGGGGAGGGGCTAGGGCTGCGCCCCCCCCCCCCCCCCCCTCTATATAAAGAGGGGTGGGGGCGCACCAACCCCCCACACCTCTCCTCCAAACCCTAGCCGCCTTGCTAGCTTTCCTCTCTCCCTCCCGACTGTTTGTAGGCGAAGCCCTGCTGCAGAAATTCTCCACCATATACACCACGCCGTCGTGTTGTAGATACAATCTATCTCTCCACCATACTTGCTGGTCCGAGAAAGGAGGAGACGTCGAGGTGCTGCACGTGTGCATCTCACGGAGGCACCGCCACTTGTGGTGCTAGATCGGATCGGATCGCGAGGAGGAGAAGCGAGTACGACTACATCACCCACGTTCCGACGAACGTTCCACTGTGCGAATCTTCAAGGGTATGAAGATCTAATCCAATCTCTCTCGTTGATTGCATCTCCTAGATTAGATCTTGGCTTTCCCTCTGTTCGCATCCGTAGAAAATTTTGATTTACTATGCCGCGAAACCCTTCAGTGGTATCAGAGCTAGATCTATGCGTAGATGTGTTTCACGAGTAGAACGCAACATGGTTGTTGCGGGCGTTGATGTTTTCTGTTGCAAGCCTCTTGTTTGTGTTCATCTTATGACGCGGTATAGTGAGATTGAAGCGGTCCTGGCCAACCTTACGCGACATCGTTCGCGAGACCGGCTCCACACTTGACGTGTGGCTTGTACCACACATGCGGCTGGTGGATGTCAGTTTCTCTCACTATAGTTGTCATGGGATTAACACCGGAGTTTGGCAACCATAATATCACCGTTGTGGCTTTCCGTAGGTAAGAATCGTTCTTAGCATCTACTCCCATAAGCCACGTAAAACATGCAACAACAAAGTAGAGGCGTCTAACTTGTTTTTGCAGGGAGTGTTTTCTGTGATATGGTATGGCCCAAGATGTGATGTGTATAATGTATGCGATGATCATGTTTTGTAATGTTTCACGACTTGCATGTCGATGAGTACACAACCGGCAGGATCCATATGGTTGTCTTTATAATTGTGTATGACCTGCGAGTCAACTTCTTATACGCCATGTAATAGCTTTACTTTATCGCTAAGTAGTTAGCAATAGTTGTAGTTGCTATTCGTGGTGGAGGCAATCATGGTGGAGTAATGGAGATCATGCCGGAACGCACAAGATGGAGATCATTGCGCGAGGATTGGCTATACCATGTCACATAAAGTTATATGCATGTGATGTTTATCCCTTTATGTATCTTATTATGCTTAGATCGCGACTGTAGCATTATAAGATGATTCCTCACTTAAAGATCAAGATAAAAACTGTGTTCTACCCAAGTATGCACCGTTGCGAAAGTTCGTCGTGTCCAAGCATCACGTGATGATCGGGTGCTATAGACTCTAGGCTCACATACAACGGGTGCAAGCCAGTTTTGCACACGCGGAAATACTTGGGTCTAGCTTGACGAGCCTAGCATGTACAGACATGGCCTCGGAACACAAGAACCGAAAGGTTAAGCATGAGTCATATGAGTGATATGATCGACACTTTGTTGTCCACCATTGAAACCACATCTCTTCTCGTGATGATCGGATTAGGTGTGGTGAATTTGGATCGTGTTCACTAAACAACTTGAGGGATGTTGAATTTAGTGGGAGTTCATCTAGTAATTTGATTAAATTGAACTATTTATCATGAACATAGTCTAAATTGTACTTGCAAATACTGTAGATCACATGGCCAAGTCCAACTTCAACTTCAACGTTTTTGCTGAGAAGGAAAAGCTTAGAAACAATGGGTCTAACTTCACCAATTGGTTCTGCAATCTAAGAATCATTCTGTCTGGCGGACAAAAGGACTATGTCCTTGGGAAAGCGTTAGGTGACCCCCCTGCTGCAACTACGCCGGCTGATGAGAAAGCTGTCTATCAGTCGCGCAAAGATGATTATGGTGTGATTAAGAGCACCATGTTGTTTTCTATGGAACCGGAGCTTCAAAATCGTTTTGAAGAGTATCCCGGGCCCTTCGAGATTCTCGAGGAGCTGAAAACCATGTTTCAGACTCAGGCCCGTTCTGAGAGATATGAGATCTCCGAGAAGTTCTTTAACTGCAAGATGGAGGAAGGGAGTTCCGTTAGTGAGCACGCCATAAAGATGACGGGCTACACTCAACGCCTTGAGCAACTGGAATGCATGATTCCAGAGGAGCTCAAGATTGACAGGGTTCTGCAATCACTCCCTCCCAGCTACAAAAGTTTTGTAGTGACTCATAATCAGATTGGCTCCACTGATACGATCACCGAGCTCTTCGCAAAGCTGAAGGCTGCGGAGGTGGACATCAAGAAGGATAATCATGTGTTGATGGTCAACAAGCCCTCCTTTAAGAAAGGTAAGGGAGCAAAGAAGCCCTTCAAGAAGGGCGGCGGCAAGCGCAATGCTCCTGCTGAGAAGAAGCTCAAATCTGGTCCTAAGCCCGACACTGAGTGCTTCTATTGCAAGGACAAGGGTCACTGGAAGCGCAAATGTCCGAAGTACTTAGCAGACAAGAAGGCTGGCACCATCAAAGGTATATTTGATATACATGTTATTGATGTTTTCCTTACTAGCCCTCGTTGTAGTGCATGGGTATTTGATACCGGTTCAGTTGCTAATATTTGTAACTCGAAACAGGAGCTACGGAATAGAAGGCGACTTGCGAGGGATGAGGTGACGATGCGCATTGGCAACGGATCAAGAGTTGATGTGATGGCCGTCGGCACGCTCTCCTTAGTTTTACCTTCGGGATTAGTTTTAAACCTTAATAAGTGTTATTATGTGTCTGCGTTGAGCATGAACATTATTTCTGGATCGTGTTTATTGCAAGACGGTTATTCATTTAAATCGGAGAATAATGGTTGTTCTATTTATATGAGTAACATCTTTTATGGTCATGCACCTCTTGTAAATGGTTTATTTCTTCTAAATCTCGAAAGGGATGAAACACACATCCATAACATTGAGGCTAAGAGATGCAAAGTAGATAGTGATAATACTACTTATTTGTGGCATTGTCGTCTAGGTCATATTGGTGTAAAGCGCATGAAGAAACTCCATTCTGATGGACTTTTGAGTCTCTTGATTTTGAATCATTTGACACATGCGAACCATGCCTCATGGGCAAGATGATCAAAACCCCGTTCTCCGGTATGATGGAGCGAGCAACGGACTTGTTGGAAATCATACATACCGATGTATGCGGACCGATGAGTGTTTCGACGCGCGGTGGATATCACTATTTCCTCACTTTTACCGATGACTTAAGTAGATATGGGTATATCTATTTAATGAAACATAAATCTGAAACATTTGAAAAGTTCAAGGAATTTCAGAATGAAGTGGAGAACCATCGTAACAGAAAGATTAAGTTTCTACGATCCGATCGTGGAGGTGAATATTTGAGTTATGATTTTCTCACGCATCTTAAAGCAAGTGGAATCGTTTCACAACTCACGCCACCCGGAACACCATAGCGCAATGGTGTGTCTGAACGCCGGAATCGAACCCTATTAGATATGGTCCGATCAATGATGTCTCTTACTGATTTGCCGTTATCATTTTGGGGTTATGCATTAGAAACCGCTGCATTCACTTTAAATAGGGCTCCATCTAAATCCGTTGAGACGACACCGTATGAACTGTGGTTTGGTGCTAAACCTAAGTTATCGTTTCTTAAAGTTTGGGGATGCGAAGCTTACGTCAAGAAGTTGATGCCGGACAAGCTCGAACCCAAAGTGGAGAAATGCGTCTTCATAGGATACCCTAAGGAAACTATTGGGTATACCTTCTATCACAGAACCGAAGGCAAAGTGTTTGTCGCAAAGAATGGTTCCTTTCTTGAGAAGGAGTTTCTCTCGAAAGAAGTGAGTGGGAGGAAAGTAGAGCTTGACGAGGTTATTGAACCTTCTCTTGAATTGGAGAGTAGCGCAGCACCTGAAATTGTTCCAGTGCCGCCTGCACCAACAATAGAGGAAGCTCATGACAAGGATCATGAAGCTTCGGACGATGCTGCTACTGAACGTCGCAGGTCGACAAGGTCGCGTGCCCCTCCTGAGTGGTACGGCAACCCTGTCTTGACTGTCTTGTTAGTAGAAGACAGTGAACCTACGAACTATGAGGAAGCGATGATGAGCCCAGACTCTGAGAAATGGCTAGAAGCCATGAAATACGAATTGGGATCCATGAGCGAAAACCAAGTATGGACTTTGGTGGACCCTCCTAGCAACCGAAAGGCCGTTGAGTGCAAATGGATCTTCAAGAAGAAAACGGACGCGGATGGTAATGTTACCGTCTATAAAGCACGGCTTGTCGCAAAAGGTTTTCGATAAGTTCAAGGTGTTTACTACGATGAGACTTTCTCTCCCGTAGCGATGTTTAAGTCCATTCGGATTTTATTAGCAATTGCTGCGTTTCATGATTATGAAATATGGCAGATGGATGTCAAGACTGCTTTCCTCAATGGGAACATTGATGAAGAGTTGTATATGATGCAACCCAAAGGTTTTGTCGATCCTAAGGATGCTAGTAAAGTATGCAAACTTCAGCGTTCCATTTATGGACTGAAGCAAGCATCTCGGAGTTGGAACCTTCGTTTTGATCAAGTGATCAAGAGTTTTGGATTTGTTCCAAATTGCTACGAAGCTTGTATCTACAAGAAAGTGAGTGGGAGCTCGGTGACGTTTCTGGTACTGTATGTGGATGACATATTGATTATCGGAAATGACATCAACATGCTTAACGATGTGAAGAGTTATTTGAAGAAGTGTTTTTCAATGAAAGACCTAGGTGAAGCTGCTTATATATTGGGCATCAAAATCTATAGAGATAGACAAAGACGCCTGATAGATTTAAGCCAGAGTACATACCTAGACAAAGTTCTGAAAAGGTTCAGAATGGATAAGGCAAAGAAAGGTTCAGTGCCTATGTTGTCAGGTAAGATATTGAGCAAGGCTCAGTGTCCAGCTACGGTAAATGATAGGGAAGCTATGAGCAAAGTGCCTTATGCCTCGGCCATAGGTTCCATCATGTATGCCATGCTGTGTACTAGACCGGATGTGTCCAATGCTCTTAGTTTGACGAGCAGATATCAAAGTGATCCAGGAGTGGAACACTGGACAACCGTGAAGAACATCCTAAAGTACCTAAATAGAACTAAAGAAATGTTCTTAGTCTATGGGGGTGATGAACAGCTTGTCGTAAAAGGTTACGTCGATGCTAGTTTCGACACCGACAAGGATGATTCCAAATCTCAGACAGGATATGTTTATATTTTGAATGGAGGAGCTGTGAGCTGGAGAAGCTGCAAGCAAAGCGTGATCGCGGGATCTACAGTGGAAGCGGAATACATGGCTGCTGCAGAAGCGTCAAGTGAAGGAGTTTGGATCAGAAACTTCATCACTGAGCTTGGCGTGGTTCCAAGTGAATTGGACCCACTGGAGATATTGTGTGACAACACCGGCGCCATAGCGCTTGCTAAGGAACCAAGATATCATCCAAAGACCAAGCATATCAACCGCAAGTTTCATATAATCCGAGATTATATAGCAGATGGAGATCTGAAGATTAGCAAAGTACATACGGATCTAAATGTCGCAGATCCATTGACTAAACCTCTTCCACGTGTAAAACATGATCAACACCTCAGTGCCATGGGTGTGAGATTGTTGCCAGATGTAAACTAGATTATTGACTCTAGTGCAAGTGGGAGACTGTTGGAATTATGCCCTAGAGGCAATAATAAAGATGTTATTATTATAATTCTTGTTCATGTTAAAGTTTATATTCCATGCTAGAATTGTATTAAGCGGAAACTTTAATACTTGTGTGGTTTGTGAACAACACCGTGTCCCTAGTACGCCTCTATGGACTAGCTCATTGATCAATGATGGTTAAGGTTTCCTAACCATAGACATGAGTTGTCAATTGATAATGAGATCATATCATTGGAGAATGATATGATGGACAGACCCAAACTAAGCGAAGCAATTAGATCGTTTCATCGTGTTCATCGTTGCGAAGCTTTTCCTATGTCAAATATTGTATTCCTTAGACCATGAGATAATACAACTCCCTGGTATCGGAAGAAAGCTTTGAGGTCATCAAATGTCATCCTATGAGAGGGTGATCATAAAGGTGTCTCTCAGGTGATCGGAAAGTATCTGTTGGGTTGTATGTATCGAGATGGAATTGTCCCTCCCAAGTCGGAGAGATATACTTCGGGCCCACTCGGTAATCGATATCAACACCGCTTGCAAGCATGTGGTTAAGGAGTTAATCACAAAGTGATATCGGATTACGGAACGAGTAAAGTACTTGCTGTGAACGAGATTGAACTAGGTATGACGGTACCGACGATCGAATCTCGGGCAAGTAAAATATCGCGAGACGAAGGGAATATATATATATATGGGATTGTTTGAATCCTGACATCGTGGTTCATCCGATATGATCATCGATGAATGTGTGGGAGTCAATATGGGTGCCCAGACCCCGCTGTTGATTATTGATAGAAGATCATGTCTGCATATTCTCGAACCCGCAGGGTCACACACTTAACGTATCTCGACACTAGGATAGATTGGATAATTGGTTTATGAATTTTTGTTCGGAGTCTCGGATGGGATCCGGGACATAACGAGAGGTTCCGGAATGGTCCGGAGAATAAGATTCATATAAGGCAGTGTGGTTTTTGGAGTTCGGAATTGTTCCAGGTTAATCGGTATTGTACCGGAAGCTTCTAGAACCTTCCGGAAGGGGACCAACGTGGCCCCACCTTCCGGGAGGGGGCATGGGCCTATGAGGGAGTGTCCTGGCCGCATTGGGCCAGGGGCACAAGGCCCCATAGGGCCCAGCCGATCCTAGAGAGTTTAAATCGTTTAAACTAGAGATAGGGTTTCTAGAAGAGGGGAGAGTCCATGCCCCCCACTCCTTATCCTTTGGGCTTGGGGGAGGGGCTAGGGCTGCGCCCCCCTCTATATAAAGAGGGGTGGGGGCGCACCAACCCCCCACACCTCTCCTCCAAACCCTAGCCGCCTTGCTAGCTTTCCTCTCCCTCCCGACTGTTTGTAGGCGAAGCCCTGCTGCAGAAATTCTCCACCATATACACCACGCCGTCGTGTTGTAGATCCAATCTATATCTCCACCATACTTGCTGGTTCGAGGAAGGAGGAGACGTCGAGGTGCTACACGTGTGCATCTCATGGAGGCACCGCCACTTGTGGTGCTAGATCGGATCGGATCGTGAGGAGGAGAAGCGAGTACGACTACATCACCCACGTTCCGACGAATGTTCCGCTGTGCGAATCTTCAAGGGTATGAAGATCTAATCCAATCTCTCTCGTTGATTGCATCTCCTAGATTAGATCTTGGCTTTCCCTCTGTTCGCATCCGTAGAAAATTTTGATTTACTATGCCGCGAAACCCTTCACCTAGATCTGGGCCAAGGCCGAAGCCCACAATCGTCGGCTAGCTCCACCCGTGGCCGTCCAAGGGTCGCTCCTTCATGCTCCTATGCATGCCATCGCCTGGTTCTTGGTCCGAGTTCCACCAATATTGCCACCTTGCCATGCACCTCATACATGTATTTTATTACCGAGGGTACATACACGGATGTTCATGGCAACACGTAAATGTTGGAAGACCGAGATGGTCACCATAACTCCTTGCTTGTCCATGCCAACGTCCGAATACGAATAGCTCGCCAGAGGCGTCGGTGTCTACTATAGTAGACCCTCATATGTGTTGAGGCCATACCACCTCATCCACCACATATACACATTTACATTGCATGCAATTGTATATGTGGATTATTTATTTTGTTGGAAAGTTGAACATATTAGTTAGTATTATTAACCTCGGTCATTTCATCCCCTAGAGCAGTTGCTGAGAGCCAAAAACACCTCGCTCCTTAATGGTACAAGGTATTTAGAGAGGTGTTTACAGAAATAAACCGTACGTTTTTTCTTGTAAGAACTCATCATGTTTATTTATACAAGGAGGAAGATATATACTTATTAAGTAGGCATCCCCGGCCGTGTAGAAATAAGCAGTAAGCTAGTACTTACTGGAGAAAAAAGTTTGATTTATTTCTATAAGCACCTCACCAGCTAGGCATCCTGCTGCATTAATTATACAAGGTCTCATGCATATAGTCATGGTAAGTGACAAGCAAGCAAGCTAGATATGGGGGGGAAGAAGCCACATGATATCATGACGACCACACTTGGTGAAGTAGCCTACGGATGAGATTTTCTCGTCAAAGGGAGGGACACTCGTCCTGTCTTGTTTGTTATAGGTAATAAGATGGTGACCACCACCATCATGATGGTGTTTGGAGATGGTCAAGATCACCGCATCGCCATGGACTAGAGCGTTTAGACTTCGAGAAGAATTGTTGCAGCAGTAGTAGATTCTGTTTCTCTCCACATCGCCGCCATTATTCGTTGTTGTTGTTGGCACCAGCTTGGAGAATGTTTGCCCCAAAAATAGGGCATGGTCGCCTAAGCTTGTTACCTCCTGCCAGCAACACATTGTATCGTCGAGCTGGAAGAGCTTGAAGAAAGGCTCGCGGAAGCGCCACCACCAGGTCACCATGGCTACCGCGAGCTTGCCGTGTAAATCAACTATGTAAGCGGCAAACTCCTTGCAAGTGTTCCTCGACATGTGACGGCTAACCATGTACAAGGAGGCTACTCGCCGCCGCGTACTAGTACTGTCTCCGGCGCCGGTGACCACCACCGGAGCTCCGTCCTCGTTCTCGCTGATTTCAAACTTGACGAGCTCCTCGCCGTTGTCGGTGAGGCCATAGAGGTCACCGTTGTGGAAGGCAATGTCGATGAATGTCTCGACCTGGCATCCGTGTATGGTCCACCCGCCACGTGGGCAACCAATCCTGCACAGCGCCACGCCGCAGTTGTCGGTCATGGCGGCCATGATACAACTCTTGGAGGTGGGCGACTCTGAGAAGACGACTTTGGACACGATTATGGGGCCGCGGGTATCGCCGCGGCCGTGGTTGCGGCGCGGGCAGGCGATCTTCCTCTGTTTCTCGGAGAGGGCCACCTCCGCGCCCGAGAAGAGGTTGACGATCCTGATGGGCGGCGGGTGGCACGACACGACCCAGCAGCCGTCGTAGCCACCCACCAGGCGCCTCCCGACGGCCCCCAGCCGGGGAGAGATGCGCATCACCACGCCGTCCTCGGGGCAGCGCGCGAGCCTCGTCCTGTCGCCGCCGCAGTCGGCGTCGCGTGGCGAGAGGAGCAGCCACGGCAGGACGGCCACCCGCGGCTCCGTAGCGACCGCGGCGCCCCAGGACCGACACACCGCTCGGAACCGTGCGCGGCTGCTGGGGTGATCGGCCAGCAACCGGAAGATGATGACGAGGACATCGTCGGCGAGCATGGAGAAGGACGACGACCTGCTTCTGCTGCTGCTGGACCGACGCCGCAGCCGCGCGCGCTTGGTGGTTCTGTGCTGTTGTTGGTCGCCGGCGGCGGCGGCGGCCATCCGAAACGGCATGGATCGATCGATCGTGGATTATGAGGCGAGAGGAGAGCTAGATAGATCGATCGAGGCGGGAAGATATATATACTACTGTAGTACTGTAACTCGATCGTCGTTTGTTTCCATACATACATAGTAGTATTATATATGCATGGATTGGAATCGAGTCGGTTTCAATTTCAAGTGAGTAGTAGCTAGCTACCTATGATCGATTACAACTCAGCTACGGGCTACGGCGGCTAAAAATACTTGCTACTACACTAGTTTATTTCATGCATGCATGCACTTGATATATGGTACAACGTGAAAATATATACTTGTATTATTGCTGGAATATTTCTTGCTCAAAATTCAGACATGAACAATAAAAACCTGTGTCCCAATTTGTTTACCGCATGCAGCAAGATCGACCTTAATTTCCATCCATGAGGAGCAAAGAACCTGTGTCCCATCCCAATGGAGTAGAGGGCGGTAAACATCAAAGAACCTTGTGTCCTGCTGCGTTTTTGCAAGTCATACAGCTTCCTGTATTAGGTCTATTTATTAGGTCTTCCCCTTCCTGTATGTAAGTATGTACTAGCTTGGACTCCTGCTGCCTTTGCAAGTGTCTAGAATGTCAGCCTGCATATGTTGACATTCAACGAATCTGACAGCAACCAAAACACACTGCAGATAAACGAGTTTTCGCTTCTCATACAAACTTATGGAGTACATCAAGGGCACACAAACCAAACATGTTAGATTATATATGTCTTTCAAGCAATCCATAGCAACGTACGGCCTGCATCCCAACACAGCAAGCTAGCAGCCGCCGTCCAAGCAAACCAAATCCTGCGTGCTCCCGAGATAGACGTGCCACCAGTAGCAGCGAGCTTCAGGTCGTGTAGCGATTCTTGGGGGCTTTCTCAGCCTTCTTTGCATCCTCCTGCGAGCAAGCAAGCAAGCAGAAAGAGAACCATGTCAGTCACGGCAAGCTAGCCCTAGTGACGCAAGACGAAATCAAGACTCGGAAGTGACACTCACATGAACAATGAACCCAATAGAGTCCTTGTATTCCAGGAACTCCTTCCACTGCTTGCCAATGCTTATCTATATAAACAGGGCATATATGGTCAGAACACCCTCGCATGGCTAGGAAATCAATAATAGCACATGGTTTGGATGATGATCATGATGATTCAAACAGCCCACACAAACAATTAGTAATACTCCGTCAATCTATTAGTGAGTAAGCAGCGCACATGAGAGAAAAATAAATAGGACTATGCTGGGGGAACAACAACATCTAGTCACAATTAAGGATACTATTACTGCAGTACAAACCTACACAAAAATCTAACGGAAGGGAAAACAACTAAGTATAAAAGGAGTTAATATAGCCGAATAATAACACCAAGAAATAGATAGATGTTGCAAGAAACAGTCAAGATGATTTCAGTTAATAATAAGCACACAGCTGGGGTACTGTTTTGGGCTAAGGAAACATTCATTGGACAAACGTATCTTGGGAGCTAGAAACACAGATAACAATACAAGTTTTATTCAACAATGTTTTGCTGTTCAGGGTACAGCACACATCCTTTAAAGAACATTAGCCTATTCAATTATGGTTTGCTCTTCAGATAACAATGTACACATAAAGGCATCCACACAGCCAGGTCACCCTTTTACACATGGGTAGCAGCACAATTTTTGCATGACTGCATATGACACAGTTTTAAACTGTTGCGATATATATTACATACATGGCAGTTGCTTCCAATCAAAGAAAATAGTTTGCATTTTGGATTCCATACCTGAGCAGCTTCATTGGCAGCATTTTTAGTCCAGATGGCTACTCTTTCCTGCTTCTGACGGATGCTAACAACTACTCCACATATTTCATCACCAAAGTCGAATTGCTCACCAATCAATGCCAGCAACTAAACATTATATTGTACAAAAGGAATTAGGATGGATATTACGGAAATGATAATCCTGTAAAAGGAAAAAATCGATGCAAAAGATGCTTACAGTATGCAACCACAACGTGTCAGATTTTCCTCTGCCACAACTGATGGTCCATTTACCGCCATTGGCACAAATGGGATCTTCCCATTTTGGCTCAATCTTATTCTTGAAGCAATGAAGGTCGGCTCCCACAGTCAACTTGCTAGGGTGATGAATATTGTTGTAAAGGCTGAAACACCAGTCAACTAGTTAGCCATGAAGGAATTTATTATAACAGAAAAAAACAAAAGATTGAAAACAGGTGAAAGAACAAACCAAATAATCTAAGCAAAAGATAACCAGATTTCTGTAGCAAACTATTAACATAAACAAATGAATTAACCTGAAGTATATTTAGAGAGGATGGCAGATAATCTGAGGAAACAGTGTCGGGAATGCAGGTTAGTGGATTATCTCGAATCCCTGAACATGTGCATGCTTGCAAGAGGTTGAATTTTGCTCATAAAACTAGAGCCACAGAACACATATAATTCTAGCTAATATCAACTAGATATTATAGGCGTAAAGTAGGAGTAACATATTCTAGCAATCTGTCTGTATGTAACACTGGTTCCTGCTAAATTCCATAACATAGAAGTCCTTTTTTTTTCTCATCATATATAGATGGGTATAGTTTTCTAATGCTTGTACAAACATTTAAGCACGTACAAATGGGCTATAAAGATGCATCTGGGCTTACGTGAAATGCAGTACAAAATTGGAGCCTGGAGCTGATATGAATGTCTTATGGAAACTGTAAATTACAGTCTTGTGACATGGTTGATTCTCAAACATGAGTATGAAAACAAAGATGCGTCTATCTCATGTCAAGTGCAGTAAAATTTGAACCCTAGTATTTATTTGAGTATGATGAAAACAAGAATACTATATAAATGTTTGTTGCATTCAGTTGAGATGAATGTCAAAATAACAGTCTTGGGACATCCTCCCTTGTTAGAAGGGACAGACTAATTCAACACAAGGGGGGGGGGGGGGGGGGGGGGATTGCAAGTTAAAGGGAACTCTCATCATGGTAAAAGTAAATGAATGAACTGTTATTAGGCACCAAAAATTTAGGAATGTTCAAAATATGCACCATAACATGGAATATCATGCGATACTTATTTCCTGAGCCAGGTTTCCAAATAAAATAAAATAAATCAAAGCTAGAAGGAAGGCATGCCCTCTTGAGGGCTAAGGCAACCTAGAAGATGTATGGTGTCGAAACCACTCCAGCACTCCAGCATAGATAGTTGCAATCGCATGGGGGTAAACCTAGTGAAGCGATAGAAAAGGGATCTGGGTTGGTTGGTACCTCCAGAAGTCCTCGACGGTGGAGAAGGTGTGGATGGGGTGGATGGTGCTCCCCCAGGCCTGCTGCCTGGACTTGCCCTGCGGGTTGTCGAACCAGAAGGTCCACGCGTGCTCCAGCGGGTGGCTCACCGCCCCGCCGCCGCGCGGGCCCAAGGACGAGTCCTCGTCGTCCGCGATCTCCCCCTCCTCCCTCTCCTCTCCTCCCGCCGACGCGGGCCTAGTCTCCGTGTCCTCAGCCATAACGTCGGCGGCGGCGGCGATGCGCTTCTGTGGGGTGGGGTGGGGTGGGGTGGGCGGGCGGCTTAGGGCACAGCAGCAAGAGGAGGAGGAGGAGGAGGCGGCGGCGGCGTCGGTGTGCCGCTTAGATAGAGTAGAGGACGGACAGGAGCAAAGTGGTAGAAAACGGAGTTTGTTGCGCAGTGGGCTGGGCTGGGCTTTGTGGCCCGTTAGGTTTATTTCTCGTAGGCGGGTACTACACGTCATCCGGGGATAATTTCCCGAAATCACCCGGATCCTCCCTGCTGACACGTGTCCCTAGAAAAAACCCAAAATCCTGTTTTTGCTACAAACATACTATAAATTGTCTCGATTTTGCTATACGTAGCAAAAAATGGTTCGATCCAGAAATAGAAAAACAGACTGGACTTCGCCGGAGACCTCGCTAGCGACCGTATAGCAAAAAAGTTATGCTAACGTAGCATATCCGACCTCGTCAGAGACTCGTCGGAGGCTTTCGTTGGGAGACTTCGCCAGAAAACTTGTAGCAAAAACTTTACGCTAATGTAGCAAAACAACAAAACAGTGGTAGCAAAAAGAAGTTGCTAATGTAGCAAAAAGGACGACCTCATCGGAGACTTTCGCTAGAAACATTGCATGAGAACTCGTAGCAAAAACTCTACGATATTATAGCAAAACCACAAAACATTTGTAGCAAAAAAAATATTCAAACGTAGCAAAATCAACTTCGGACATACAACATTGTAGCACTCCCAGAATAACAAAAAGTAGCAAAATAAATATGAGTATGTAGCTAAAAGAATATTCAAATGTAGCAAACATTAAACTACTGCTTGCACCACCGTGCTAGGCTAGCAGCTTTGCGCGTCCGTGCACGGGCGCCATGGGAGGTGGTAGAGCAGGCCAGCGCCATGGAGAAAGGCAGCGGAGCAGGCCTGCTTGTAGCTACGCCTCACAGGCCTGTGGTAACAAAGTCGCCGTTGCCGAAAACTCGCCGCACACCCATGTAGCACCGGAACATGGAAACGCATCACAGAGGGGGAGAGAGAGCACCCATGGCTTGCCCGACGACATGACTGATGGAGGTGGAGGTGGAGATAAAGCCCACCCATGGTAGGACCTCCGCCGCTGGTAGCAGAGAGTCCTCGCCGGAGAAGACGCCGCCGACCACCCATTGAAGCGCCTCCCGCGCTCGCAAAAGCATCACCCACCACCTGTAACAAGGCCCACCACCTATCCAGCGCAAAGACAGACTAGGGAGCACGCGGCAGGGGAGGAGTAAAGGAACGAGGGCAGAGCAGCAAAGCAGCTGCGCGTGGCTTAGGCGAGAAGCACCATGTAGCTTCTGATGTGGTTCAGAGAGAGGAAATAGGTAGAAGAAGAATATGTTGAAAATATAAGCAAATTACCATAATATTTAATCCGAAATAAGTAATAATAAATCATGACTATAAATGCTGAAATTAATCTAATCATGCATACTAGCAGAATAGACGAACAGATCATATTCAACCAGAATAAGCAGATCACATCTATTCGAAGAGCTAGTACAAGAAACTGCAACAGACACTGAACTAGATAGAAACAGATTACGTACGGTGCTGGAGGAGGAATCGGGTTCGTGTTCAGGTTGGGGTTGAGGTTCGCGTTGACACCAGCGTCGTCAGCCATGGCGTCGATGTAGAGGCTGCTGATGTCCGGGAAGAAGTCCTCATCGGGGAAGGAGTGGCCGGTCGACGTGATGCCGTCAGTAGTCGCGCAACGCGCTCCCCAAAAACCTGATCGCCCCTCACCCGTACAGGTTCACGAGAGGCGGTGGTTCCAGAGGCCTCCCGAGCAGCAAAAAGATAAGATCGGCACCGAGACACAATTCCGCAAACCGCGGCGCGCGCGCGTCGTGACGAGGCGTGGCGGGCGGCGGAGGAGGAGAAGCGCGCGTGTATGCCACTCCTCTTCACTCTCTTTAGGAGGTAGTGAAACACTCCACTATATATATTGGTCCAACTCCCTCTAAACTAGCAAGGTGGGACTAAACTTTGGTGCCACCCCTTGCTAGGCATGAATGGGCCAAGAGAATTTCAGAATTTGTATTAGGCTATGGGCCAAGGCCCACACCCAAATTCCAACAATCCCTCACAAATTCTCATAGGCACATCTCATCACATCACATCAATCAGTTCCAGAGCATTGTTTATATACCGGTGCGAGGTGGAGACTGTTAAGTTGAACTTCCACTTAGAACTTCATGCTACACTAGATTGCAACTTGAATAGTGGACTATGTCTTGAACTACAAGTTTGGTGCGCACTAGTTTCACATAAGGTCTAGACCGATACAGGGCTGCCGCGAAGCTTCTCCGCGGTTTGGAGCTTATGCATCATACTCCATGGCCTTTCATGAGTTTATTAGAGAGCACCCAACTCTCACGGACTGCGACGTTTGACAGTCAGACTCATATAGGTGTGTTCTTCAAAATATGTTCTGCAGGATAACATCTTTGCTTAAACAAGCCACTCAGAACACATTAAGGTAAATACCAACCTGCCATGCAGAATAGGAGAGTATTGCATCTATACGGAGTGGTAGTGTGCTGTAAGGATACTCTCCTCCCAGTTGACCAACAGCTTGTCTCCCAACTCTACTTCACGGGATCTCCGATCACATAGAGCGGGTTGCCACTGTGAGCAACTCAAAAAGTGGGTCTCAAACCCATCTCCCTCGATGCATTATCTATCACATTACGTGATAGACCCTTTGTGAAGGGATCTGCCAGATTTTTAGATGTTTGGATATAGTCCAATGCAATAACTCCGGAGTTTCTCATTTTTCTGACAGATTTCAATCTCCTCTTCACATGTCTTGATGACTTCATATTGTCCTTAGAACTGTTTATTTTTATGATCACGGTTCATAAGGATTGCGGGTATTGGTTTTTCAACCACAGGTAAGTTCATCAAGAGTTCACGAAGCCACTCTGCTTCAACAGTGGCTGTGTCTAATGCTGTGAGTTCTGCTTCCATAGTTGACCTCGTTAAGATGGTCTGCTTGCAAGACTTCCAAGAAACAGCGCCACCACCAAGTGTAAACACATAACCACTCGTGGCCTTAGTCTCATTAGCATCAGAAATCCAGTTTGAGTCACTATACCCTTCAAGTACCCTTGGATACCCGGAGTAGTGAATCCCATAACTCGCAGTGCCTTTCAAATAACGCAAAACCCTTTCAAGGGCCTGCCAATGAACATCTCCAGGATTTGAGACAAATCGACTTAACTTGCTTACAGCAAAGGAGATGTCAGGCCTCGTAGCGCTGGCTAAATACATAAGCGAGCCAATAATCTGAGAATATCTCAGCTGATCTTTAGCATCCTTAGGATCTCCCTGATTCTTTCGAACCAACACGCTAGGATCATATGGTGTAGGAGAGGATCTACATTCGCTATACCCAAAACGACTCAAGATCTTTTCCACATAGTGAGACTGAAGCAGTGTTATCCCACCATCATCATCTTTTAGCAGCTTGATGTTCAATATCACATCAGCCACTCCTAGATCTTTCATCTCAAAACAACGAGACAGAAAGTCTTTGACCTCATTGATAACATTAAGATTGGTCCTGAATATCAGTATATCATCAACATACAGACATCAGATGACTCCCTCGCCCCCACCATGGCGATAGTACACACACTTGTCAGCTTCGTTTACAATAAAGCCTTCATCAGTTAAAGTCCTTTCAAACTTCTCATGCCACTACTTAGGTGCTTGCTTAAGACCATACAGAGACTTCAGTAACTTGCACACCTTGCCTTGTTGACCATCTATCACGAATCCATCCGGCTGATCCATATAAATTTCCTCATCTAACTCTCCATTTAGGAAAGCTGTCTTAACGTCCATTTGATGAACAAGAAGATCATGCGAGGCAGCCAAGGATAGCAGTACTCGAATGGTGGTCAATCTAGCCACAGGTGAATAAGTATCAAAGAAGTCTTCGCCTTCTTTCTGGGTATAACCCTTGGCAACAAGGCGTGCCTTATACTTCTCAATAGTACCATCAGGTCTAAGCTTCTTCTTAAACACCCACTTACATCCTACAGGTTTGCACCCATAAGGACGATCAGTAATTTCCCAAGTTCCGTTTGCTATGATGGAATCCATCTCACTGCGAACGGCTTCTTTCCAGTAGTCAGCATCTTGAGATGCATAAGCTTCTGAAATAGAAGTGGGAGTATCATCCACGAGGTATACAATGAAATCATCACCAAAGGACTTCGCGGTCCTTTGTCTCTTACTTCTGGTAGGAGCTTCACTGTTATCCTCCACGGGATTATCAGGGTGTTCTATCGAAATGGTGGGTTCAGGAATTGTGATTAATTCTTGACTAGATAAACTAGGCATCTCCTGATTTGATGAACTAGACGAATCTTTCATGGGAAAGATGTCTTCAAAGAAAGTCGCATCATTTGACTCCTTGATTGTACCAACATGCATGTCAGATACCTGAGATTTCACTATCAAAAATCTATAGCCAGTGCTATGAAATGCATATCCCAGAAAGACACAATCCACGGTTTTTGGTCCAAGCTTGCGCTTCTTGGGTATCGGCACATTCACTTTCGCCAAACAACCCTAAGTTCGTAAGTAGGAGAGTTTCAGCCTTTTCCTTTCCCATTCCTAAAATGGAGTAATGGTTTTGTTCTTTTTGGTAACACGGTTTAGGACATGACACGCAGTCTTTATCGCCTCCCCCCACCATTCTTTGGATAGACCCGATGTATCTAACATGGCATTAACCAAATCAGTTAGAGTACGGTTCTTTCTTTCGGCCACCCCATTTGACTGAGGTGAGTAGGGAGGCGTCCTCTCATGGATAATACCATGCTCCGCACAAAAAGAATCAAATCCGTTGGAAAAATACTCTCCACCACGATCAGACCGAAGTCGCTTAATCTTTCGATCAAGTTGGTTTTCTGATTCAGCTTTATAGATTTTGAAGTGATTAAAAGCTTCATCTTTAGATTTCAGAAGATACACATAACAGTATCGAGTGGAATCATCAATTAAAGTCATGAAATATCGCTTTCCACATTTTGTCAACTCACCATTCATCTCACAAAGATCTGAATATATTAGTTCCAGTGGTGCCAAATCTCGTACCTCGGCAGTCTTGTGAGACTTGCGAGGTTGCTTAGCTTGCACACATACTTGACACTTGGAACTTTTGACAGTAGTAAATTTCGGAATTAAATTCATATCGCCAAGCCGCGTCATGCACCCAAAATTAATATGACAAAGTCGTGAATGCCAAATATTGGATTCACTATCATTGCAAACATGATTAATAACTTGAGTACATAAGTCTGACAAAGATAAGCGGAACAAGCCTCCGCACTCATAACCCTTTCCAACAAATTGTCCACACTTAGAAATTACAACTTTATTGGACTCAAAGACTAACTTAAAACCATCTCGACACAGAAGAGATCCGCTGACGAGATTCTTATTGATTGAGGGAACGTGTTGCACATTCTTCAGCTGTACGATCTTCCTCGAAGTAAACTTCAGATCCAACGTACCAACACCTTGAACACAAGCACGTGAGCCGTTTCCCCTCAGCACGGAGCCAGCCCGTTCGACCTGATAAGAAGAGAACATGAAAATATCAGCACATACATGTATATTTGCACCAGTGTCTATCCACCAATCAGGTGAATTACAAACTGAAAGAACAGTGGGAAATATACCGTACCCAGCATCCTTCATCTCAATATCACCAAGGACAACATTAGCGGACTTGCCACTATTTCCATGTGAACGCTTGTCAAAGCGATTGGGGCAGCTAGGAGCCCAATGATTAGGATCACCACAGACATGGCAGGATCCTTTCTTCTTATACTCAGTCTTCTTCTTGAAGTTGGTAGTCTGTGCGGCCTTGTTTTTGCCATCAAACTTTCCTTTGCCATCAGACCTGTTTTTATTCTTGAACTTGTGGGACTGGAAATTGTTTTTCTGCACTACATGTGCGCTAGAACTTCCATCAAAGCCTCGAGGACGTGTATCTTTTGCTCTCGCCTTTTCTTCAACATGAAGAGATCCGATGAGATCCGAAACAGAAAACTC
Source organism: Avena sativa (assembly GCA_916181665.1). Classification (NCBI taxonomy): domain Eukaryota; kingdom Viridiplantae; phylum Streptophyta; class Magnoliopsida; order Poales; family Poaceae; genus Avena; species Avena sativa. The sequence goes on along the minus strand of OV702282.1, from coordinate 462,933,735 downwards.
CTGTCTCTTATGTTTCAGAGAGGTAGCAAAGTTCCTCCAAGAAGGAGGAAGCTTGGCAATAATGCCTCCGGCCACGAACTTGTCAGGTAAGTTACACTTGAACTGCTCGAGTTCTTTGGCAAGGGACTGTATCTCATGAGCCTGATCCACGATGGGACGGTCATCAGTCATCTTGTAGTCATAGCATTGCTCCATGATATACAGTTCAGTGCCAGCATCCGAAACACCAAACTTGGCATCCAGTGCATCCCACGCATCCTTGCCAAGGCCCACACCCAAATTCCAACAGAATATGTGGCTGGGAGGGGATGTGGTGTCGGTGGATGGGTCCCACCCACCGGGTGGTGTGCACGCACGGTGCGCAGACACAACACGCGAGCACTGGCCCTGAAGGAAGGAACGAGTGGCACGGACCCGGGGGATGGAAACTTTTCATCCCCCGGATGATGCATATCATTTTCCTTTCTCGTAGCCGAGCCACAGCGTACGTTACGTGTCGACGCCCCCCTACCCCCCTGAGCCCTCGAGCAGGCAGGCAAGCTGCTACACTCACGAGGTCATAGCCTGGTCGTGGATCGCTTGTCAGATAGACTGCATGTCCAGTCAGTCTGCATTAGAGTACGTCGAGAGAACGAGGTCACAGGGGTTCTCACCATCCATCGATCTAGTTGAGCACCCTGCGCTAGAAGTTCCGGTGCCATGGCTTGGAGTCCCGAAGGATGTATGCGGATGCGCATCTCCAGGCACAACCTCTTTTTTCCAGAGAACCTGATGTGTCATCAGGACCTCGTCGGCGGAAGCATGGAGAGGAGTCCATGGTAGTATCATGTAATTCATTTTGGAGGAGATAATAAGATTATTGCTGGCCACAAAGAATTTCCATGGAGAGGAGTCCATGGAGAGAGTCCATGGTAGTATCCTGTAATTCCCTCTATCAGGAATTCCTTGCATTGTTTGCTATCTGCACAGCTCCCATGATGTTAGTTGCCGAGGCAACCCATGAAGATCACTGGAACATCCCGTTCTAGAGGTACTTCAATGATGCTGAGGCGGATGACTTCCTAAGGCTGCGGGGCTTCCTACCCTTGTCCCTCTCAGAAGAGAGGGATAAGGTTACATGGGGCCAGTCTCCCTCGGGAGCTTTCTCAGTTAGTTCGGCTTATAGGACCCTCTTCTAAGGCCCTGAGTTACCTTGGATGACGCACCTTTGGAAGTCTCCCCTACCCCTGAGCTTGTGTATCTTCCTGTGGCAGCTGCTACGAGATCGTATTCCTTCAGGGGTAGAGGCGTCGAAACACAATGGTCCCGGCAATGGGCTGTGTTCGCTATGTGGGACGCCGGAGACATGCATCCACATTATGACATGCCCTGCCGTTCAGTTTTTATGGAACTTTATCCGAAAAGCACTGGGCCTACTTGGCAGGCCCAAGAACTCGGCGAGTTCCTGGAAACAGAGGCAAATCGTATGAGTAGAAGGTGCCACATCTCTGGTTGGTAATAGAGCGGATCTTTCCTCGTCGTGCATCTGACTCTGTGTTTTCTTTGCTTGCCTACCTATAGCAGTGGTACCCCCCTGTATAGGCAGCGGGACCGGGAGAGCGTGGACGACATCCTGCAGGCTATCAGGGCGTCGGTGCAGCGCTTCACGGTGCCTGCTAGTGTGTCTGCGGTCTCATAGAGGGAGCGCCCCTCCAACTCCTCTTTTTTTTGGTCTCTGGGCATGATGTGTTGTGGCCCCAGCGGACTCTTTTTTTTCTTTTCTTTTTGACGCCTAGGCGTCGGTGACTTGATTGTACTTTAATGGTCGTTGCTTTATTTATAAATCTGGACATAATGCTTGTTTTGAGAAAGTAGGCATACGTATTCGACAGATATTCAACATAAACTTTGAAATAAACTCTTGATTAATTCTATCAAAGGGGTACAGGGTTGAGGGTTGGTATATTAGAATTCGTAGCCGAGTCACAACCGACTTGGGCTAAACCTAATCTTGCAAAATATGTTAAGCCTAAAACTGAATCAAACTAGTCTAGGAAGGGCTGGTGCTAGCTTTCCAAAAAAAAAAAAAGAGAACAAAAAGTTGAAGGCATGGTTTTTCGTATTACGATCTTTGATTGATACCAAACTCTTCGCTACCTGAAAAAAAGATACCAAACTCTTGGCCATGAGAAGGTTGATTTTGTTTGTCGATGGCGATGGAACTCAACATCTAGTTTTTCTTTATATTTCTTGAAAGGTACGAAGTCAATATTTCTTGATATTATAGATAAATAAATAAGAGTCAGTCTAGCAAGCGCCCGAGCGCAAAACCGACACCCCGAGCACACCCTATCGACAAACCCCGCAGGCTCGCTGGATCGTTTTCGCGCCCTCCCCCAATACCCACCTACTCCTGTGTCCCGGCTCTCACTATCGATCCCCTTGTTCCTTCGCGCGCTGTCTTCGCACCCCGTATCGCCGGGAGAACTCTGGTCTCAGACACGTTCGTCGCCATTCTTGGCCAAAATCGAACCCGCTCCACCATCCAGCTTACGTCGCCACACTGGGTCGGCAACGCTCCCGGTGGCCGGTGCTTCGTCGAGCGCACTGGAACAGGGAGATGGCGGTATTCTTGGAGGCGCTGGTGGCGGTGGACTTGGAGGCGCTGGCGGCGGTGGACCAAACTTGACGAGTGGGGACAATGGCGGGAGCTCACACATGCCGAAGATGTCGTTTCCCCGGTTTGCTGGTGAGCACCCACGAATCTGGAAAGACCAATGTCTCCATTATTTCAGGATTTTCAACATTAGCCCAGCTCTATGGCACACCACGGCCACACTTCATTTGGATGGCAACGCAGCCGTGTGGCTTCAGTCTTACAAGCAGAGACATGGAATATGAGGCTGGCCCAGTTCACTGCTGCAGTTGAGGCCGAGTTCGGTGGTGATGATCAAAGACGTTCGATGAAGGCGTTAGTTCAGTTGAAACAAGGTGGCTTGGTGGACGAATACATCCACGAGTTTCAGTCATTGGTGTACCAAGTTTTCATGTTCAACCCATACTATGATGAACAATTTTTTATCTCCCAGTTCATCAAAGGGCTAAAGGCAGAGCTACGGGGCGCCATAGAATCACAAGTTCCTGCTACTTTGGAGCGAGCGTTCCTGATAGCTCGGGTTCAGCAGGATGTATTAAATGATGCGAGACCAAAAGGACAGAGGCCATTTGCACGTGCAGACCAAGCTATTGCGCGTGTCGAGGCCCCAAAACCAGCACTAAAACTGGCCACAGGTGACTTCTGGAAGGATCGTCAGCTTCACGATTTACGTCGTGCCAATGGCCTTTGTTTCCGGTGTGGCGAGAAATATGATCCAACAAACCACTGCGCTGCCAAACCTGCTGCAGAACTGCACACAATTGAGACCGAGCTCTGTCCAATATAATTATCTGAGGAAGTGTTAAATATAATCGAGATGCAGGATATTGCACAGGCTGAACAGTTGAGCTTGTCGATCCATGCCATGGCTGGCTCTGATGGTGGTGATACGATCCGTCTCCGCACATTAGTGGGCAACCAAGTTATACTTACGTTGATCGATTCTGGAAGCAGCTGGTAGTTTCATTCATGCCAACATGGTGGATCGCATCAATTGTCAGACTACCACGGTTCCTCAAGTAGCTGTCAAAATTGCCAATGGGGAGTACATGTACTCTACAAAACTGATTCCTGCCTTGCCTTGGTGGACACACGGTGAGACCTTCACCACACCCATGCGTGTGCTGGATTTGGGGGCTATGATGCCATCCTTGGCTTAGATTGGCTTAAAAAATTCAATCCCATGATGACTGATTGGAGCAAAAAGACACTCTCATTTCCATACAATGGCAAGCAATTGACACTACACGGGGTTTCTTCTACTGATTCAGTACCAGTTCGTGAGATGCCAGTGAAGCAGTTGATCAAGTGGTCCAAAGGAAATGATATTTAGGCGCTAGCTGTGGTACACACAAATTCTGAAGCAACATCATTTGCTTTGCCTGAAGGCCTGACACAAGTGCAAGCTCTATTGTCTGAATTTCAGGAAGTTTTTGCTGAGCCCACGGAGCTACCACCAACACGGCATTATGATCATGCTATTACGCTAAAGCCTGACGCAGTGCCAGTCATCTCAAGACCGTACCGGTATTCACCAGAGCATAAGGACGAAACTGAGAAGCAAGTGGCTAAAATGCTCGAGGCTGGTATCATTGTTCCCAGCATGTCACCTTTCGCTTCTCCCGTATTGCTCGTGCAGAAGAAGGATGGGACATGACGATTCTACGTCGACTACCGTCGGCTCAATGAACTCACAATCAAAAATGTATTTCCCATGCCGGTGATTGATGAGCTGTTGGATGAGCTCGCAGGCGTGAAGGTGTTCACTAAACTGGATCTTCGCGCGGGGTATCATCAAATAAGGGTCCTTCCCACTGATGAAGCAAAGACGGCATTCAAAACTCACCAAGGCCAGTACCAGTTCTGCGTCATGCCTTTCGGCCTCTGCAATGCACCGGACACCTTCCAGTGTGTCATGAACACCGTGCTCCGCCCTTGTTTGCGTCGAACTGTCCTGGTGTTTATGGATGACATATTGGTCTATAGTGCCTCACTTGAAGAACATGTTCGCCATCTCCGGGAAGTATTGACATTGTTGCGTGACCAGCAGCTCTTTGTGAAACAGAGCAAATGCTCCTTTGCATGCTCAACACTGGAGTACCTTGGGCACATTATCTCATCGGAAGGGGTTGCAACTAACCCACGCAAAACCCAAGCGATACAGGACTGGCCACAACCTACCAGAGTGACAGAGCTAAGGGGTTTTCTTGGCCTCACGGGATATTATCGCAAGTTTGTCAGGAATTATGGAGTGATTGCTCAACTGTTACCTATCTGCGCCGACAACGAGGATGTCCCGGGCGGCGTGATGAGCTTCTAGCTCTTCTACAACGATGGAGCTGATTCCGTGCTCCGCCTGCTGCTCGAGAGCGTGCTCGACCACCTCTTGGGGATCCGGTGCGCAGTGCGGTGATGACTAGGACGACGCTGTGGGGTGGTGGCCTGCGCCCTGAGGCGGCCCGATTTGGGGAAGACGGGGCGGTGGTTGGCGGAACGTGTGCGTTGGTGTCTGGAGTGTCGTCTAACGTGCGCTAGACTTGACGAACGAGCGCGCTGGCGCTACGAAGCATTTGGGAATAAATAACGGTTTTGTTATTTCTCAGGCGCCTGAGAAATAGTCATCTTGTTCACCGTTGGATTTTGATTTCAAGATTCGATTTGAACCATCTGGTTGCAGTTTTTTGTTTGTAAATCATGCATGTTTCTATTCTATTGAGCCAGCCACGTCAGCCGACTGATATAGACGTTCCCAATAAATAAATAAATAAATAGAAGTGACCTGCCTATATATACTGCGAGGCAAAACCGAGTGAGATCGATCCATGGCGCACGGCAAGGGACCAGCTGAGATCGATCCACCCAAATTAGCTAGGGTTCCAAGCCGGTGCGCATGTTCAGTGGCGGGGACACATCGAGGGGACACATCGATACATCTTTTTGGTTCTCCATCACTGCAGCCTAACAATTTCTTACTGTTTCATTTATTCTTGTCTATTTTTTTTTTATTTCAACGCAGAAATTTCAGATGCACATCATTCATCCGCTGGGCTGGATCCAAAGTTGCATGACAACCCACAGAAATTCTAGGGTATGCAGTGAAAACTCAAATATGTCAATTCATTACTACCTCCGTTTAAAAATATAAGACATACGTTATATATTAGGTAGGCTAATTCGCCTATCTAAATAAAAGTCTTATATTTATGAACTAATAATGGCGAGGTTAGTTGATTAGGATATACATTATTTGATGTTACCACGCTCTCTTTTCACCGAAGCCGTAGAATAATGCATATGTTGTGGTGAGGCTGCTCTTGTGTCAGCTGACAAAAGAAAATGAACATTATGACCAGTGCCGCTGTCAGCACTAATCCTATGTCGAGCTGGCCGAGTCAGGTTCGTGCGAGAGTCGCCGCCGGCCGAGGCGTTGTGCAGCTGCATGCATGCAGTGAGTTCGTTATTAGCTCTCCGTTAGGGATTATAAGGCCTAGGAGCTTTTCTAAAATGTTAGAAATTATAAGTCCTTTTTTATTTATTATCATCTCTCATTCAATGCATGGTCTTCTTTTTCTTTTCCTTCTCTCGTGCATATATAACTATTGGTGCATGTAGTAATCAAGAGGGTGAGTTATTGATTTTCTTAATCCTATCAAAATGGCCCATAGGCCTTATAATCGCTAACAGAGGGAGTACATGGCAAAGTCGTTGTGATCCTTGAGCGGAAGCTGCGCATGCGGTGGGCGTGGGCTACCTGTGTAAGCTCGGCTAAAAAAAATGCCTACCCCATCTACTCCTTATGACTGAGCGGAAGAGAGATAAGATTAGAGCGTCTGTGCGCCCCCCCCCCCCACCCCACGGCGGCGTTCGTGCGCTGGCTAGAAAAATAAATTCTGTTGTCTTCTTTCTTTCTTCTTCTACCTCCGTCCGTGAGCGAGAGAGCGAGGAAGAAGAGGGGTAAACAGTATCATTTAACCTAGGGTAAACAGTATTCCTCTTCAGTGGTGCCAGCTGGAGTGGTTGCCAAAATCTTGTAAAGCTAAATCTAACTTTTATTACCTACAGAGTAGCATTTCTTCAGTGACAGACATGATGTAGCACAATCTTTTCTGAAGGTTGCTGTTTTATCAAGGACGGAAGGCAGGGCAAAAAACAGAGCACCTCACAAACACACAACCTTTTCTGCATTGGTTAATTACGTGTATAGAAAAAGAGAGTTTATTACTCCCTCCATTTCAAACTACTCCGGTGCCGTACGCTTACCTAGGTGGTCATTCAAAAAAAATCCTGAGATTTTTTTGAAATATATAGTATGTAATGTGTACAAAGTATTTCAAAAAATCGAAGAAATACTTTACATAAAAAATAAAAGAGTACTAACCCGCCTAGATAAACGTGCGTGCGCAGTAATTTGAAACAGAGTAGTATTTCACAATGGGCGTGTTTTACTTACTAACTAATCATATTCCTCCACTTCTTTGGATAAAATGCTTCCTATTTATTTTACTCACCTTAGATTCTGATTATTGCATCCTAAATTGTCATGTTATGTTTACGGCCTATTGCCAGTTTTTTTTTTTTGACTTTGTACGCCCATAGACATACATTACTTGTATTTATAACCGTAACAATACAAAGAAGATACCAATACAAGCAAAAGAAAAGAAGGAGAAAACAAACGGTTGGAATACTGCAAACCGTCCTCGCCACAACTACTAAGAACCCAAATCCTTCGCCATCGCCGGAGAAGAAGAAGATCAACAGCAGCTGGTCCACACTTTGGCACCGAAGAAACCCCTAGCCATGAGGCTTTAAAGAGCCGCAATAACCACCAGCCCCATAAGACTGGATCTAGCCTGCTGCTAAGAAACATCGGCCGGAGGAGCCCTCCAAGCATCTTCAACGCCGGATCCAGGGCCAACGCCACCCCGCCTATCAAGCGGCCGGATCCTCCACCATCCACCACAAACCAGTAGCAATCCGCACCGCCGCACTCCAAGGCCGCCAGGACCAGATCGGCGGCAAGATCAACACCACACAAAGCCGGAGCACACGCCCGGCGAAGACCAAATCCCACAGGCTTCTCGACGCCGCAAACGTCGTCGAGATGGGGTTGAAGCCGGGGTACCTTTATTCGATGTAGCGCATCCACCACCATCTGAGTTGCGCCACCACGACACCACAGAAACACTAACTTTAGGGACCTTGTTGAACGCCGAGCGTAGGTCCTGGGTCCCCACCCCCTCCCGCCCACGCGAGCGGAAGCGGAGGAGGCGAGGACCCGTCGATCACCGGCGGGGAGGAGGCGGCGGCTAGGGTTTTTTTAGGGAGGAGGAAGAGTCGCCTTGAGTAAAACGCCTATTGCCAGTTAATTCCAAGTGTGTGTGTGCGTGCCCACAAATAGGTTTCACGATTACTGTAGTAGTCACCAAAGAGGAACAGAACTTATGACAAGGTCAAGGTCGTCTTCTCCCCCACTTCCGGCCACCACTATCCACCGCCGGCCAAGTGTCACACAAGCCCCTTTGCCGGTGTGATTTCCGGTGGAACAGAAAAGGGAAAAGCAAGAGAGAGAGAGAGAGGAGTTGGCTTTCTATTCCAATGTTCAGGCTTGCCTCATTCAGTTACAGCTGGGGTACTTAACGCACACGACTCACTCACGGCTCGCAGGCCAACTCACGCACAGCAACCTCGCTGAGGAAGGCAGACATTGAGTGACTTGCCAGGTGGCTGTGCGGCACGACCACAAGAAAGTACTCCCTCTGTTAGGGATTATAAGTCCTACGGACCATTTTGATAGGATTAAGAAAATCAATAGTTCACCCTCTTGATTTTTACATGCGCCAATAGTTACACATGCACGAGAGAAGATAAAGAAAAAAGAAACATGCATTGGAGAAGAGAGACTAATAAATAAGAGAGGACTTACAATTTCTAACAATTTTTAAAAAGCAACGGAGGGAGTACTACTGGTGTTGTATTCCATCGTGGCCAAATCAACCACATAAATGTCCTCTGAATTCCAAGGTGCTTACTATTCTTGTTTTTAATGTCGTGTATTACTATTATTTGGACCAAATTTGCACGCAAGCCTGTCATGTGGTACATACATAGAGTGCGTCGATTTGGCTCCAGGGCTCACTGGAGCCCTTTATTTTGAACATTAAAAAATATATTCTCAAAGTGCCAAAATATTAGAGAAAAAAATTATAGATATAGATCATGATGTATATTTTAAGTGTGAAATTTTTTCAATCTGAAATATGTTATATAATACGGCTACATAAGAAAGACAAAATTTCATATCTAGATCTATGAATAGTACGCCTCAAATTTTGTAAGATTTTGTCTTTTTTGTATAACCCATAATGCAACGTATTTTGGATTGCAAAATTGCACACTTGAAATATATCTCATAATCTACATGTAATTTATTTTTAAAAAAATAAACATTAAAATATCATTTTGGAATTTTGAAAATAAAGGGCTCCAATGAGCTCGAGCTCTAAAGGCATTTTTTGTACATACACACCACTATTTAATACCGTACCCATAGTACATGTAGTACTGCTTATGGGCTAGAGTGACATGCACTAAGGCTGGTCCTAGTGGTAGTATCATACTACTAGTATCATGTATATGATACTAGTGCATTGTATCATCTGGTAGTATCATAAGAGTGGTATATTTATTAATTTGTAAAATCTCTATGTAAAATGTGTGTACAAGATTTATTTGCAATTATGATTTCTAGCTTTACGTGCTATGATACGGTATCTACCTATGATACACTAACCACCTCTCTCTTCATTAATTATGGCGCCACGTCAGATTTTTGCCAAGTTGGCATGAATGATACACCTTATGATACTAGCACTAGGACCAGCCTAAGTAGAAGGCAAGGAAGTGCAAGCCATATAATGCACATTGATTATGGTTTATTCTGGTCAGAAATGAGCCCCATTTTATAGTGACCTGCACAAGAAAGTAGATGCCCAGCTGGATGGAGTTGAGCAACTTGGAGGTGTACTCGATCTGTAAGAAACAACTCCAGTGAGCGGGTGTGTGGAACTATATATGTGCGTGCCTGGATCCAGGAATAATCTCAGCTCAGGGATGGTTGGCTTAGGGTTTAGGGTGATAGATGTTGTCAAGTTGTTGACGTACGTGGACGGTGCTGATGGCAGTTTTCAGTTCAAATTTGTCTACAACACAAGTGTGCAATTCCCATTCTCGGCTTACAAGAGGGTTGCTTAATTTGCAACTAAACAGTTCCACCTCAACTGCACAAATCTGACATCGTCATCTACCACTAAATGTCGATGAAGGGATCGACAATCAACATCACAAATTCCGATGTACAAAGTGGATATATATATTGTGCCTCCGGGACAACTTTTTGCCCTTTCTTCTATGATGATGATGTCCATCTCTGCGCAATGGGTTGCTGCTAATCTAAGTTGATAGAGCCTATGTTGGTTACCGCTGCAAATCTCTCTCTCTCTCTCTCTCTCTCTCTCTCTCTCTCTCTCAATGTTGCCTATCTGTTATTTCTGTAAATCAAAGTTGTACATATCTATTAAAACACGTATGGCTTATGTTATCAAATAAAATATTGAATCACTTTTTGCTACTTCTAGTTTGTTTTATTGTTCGTGTAGGTTTCTTCTAATTGTGTGATGTACTGTTTCATGTTAATTGAAAGATGATGTACTGTGTTCCATGTTTTGTATTTTTAAACACATCTTATCTATATATTTTTTATTGGGCGTGTCTAGGGAGCAATCGCGGGCTGGATAGTCCAATCCAGCGCTCGGTCCCGTGATTCTACTTTTGAAAATCCATCCCGATCTCACTCGGGTACGGACCTGCCAGGCTGCCCACACGCCGTGTCCCCTTCCTACTAGATTCCCATCAGGTGCTTCACTGCTTTTCACCAAACAATAACTTGGTTCCCGTAAAATGAGAATGTGTGGCATCATCACCTTTATACTATCTTACTGGTCTTTTCGAAAAAGAACACACAATCTTAAAAAAAACAGAAGTCTATGAGGATACACTTCGTTCTCCTGACCTCGACTGGTTCCGGCAGCCGCGAAGAACCACCAGCCGCTTCCATTGGTGACAAGCAGGCACGGAGCATAGGCACACAACCTATCTTCAAACTTTCTGTACACAAGCAATCCCCGTGATCTTTGCCAGCTTGATGTACCCTGACTTGCCTAGAAATGCCCAAAAAAAGAACAAACAAGATCATTTTGTTAGTAGAAACCTGCAACTAACTTGTTTGGTACGTACAACAAGAGCACAAACATGATACAACTAGTTTTGTAGCTATAGAACCCCAGCTTCTTTTTAAGTAGGGCATAAGTAATACCCATGCGGCAACTTAGTTGTATGAAAAAACAACATAGTGTGAATCCTAGAACATACTAAATTGCATATAGGGATAATGAAAGATCCTTTGTTAACTAGAACATGATTATATCAAATGCATCAACTTAGTTGCATGATAAATACAACACAAGGCTAATCATGGGGACAACTTAATTGCATAGTTTGGGAATCCCAGATTCTTATTAAGTATAACATGAGTATATCAATGCGGCAACTTAGTTGTGTGAGAAAACAACACAAGGTGAACCATGAGACAACTTAAACACATAGTTACGGTAGCCAACATGCTTCTTAAGTAGAACATGAGGAAACACAAGAGCAATTTACTCTATATGGAAAAATATCAAAAAGCACAAAAACTAGGACAACTAACATACATTGGGACCTCCACATGTTGCTATGTAGTAAAATGTGAAGTAAGTTAGTTGAATTCATTGATACCCAGGTGTATGCAAGACAAAAAAAAAGAGGAAACCACTTGCACAACATAATATGTATATATTCAATCACTGCATCCAGCTTCCTTTGTATTCTACGAACACTCTCTACGTGCAGCAACAAAGCAATGTATCTAAAAGCAACTTAGCAAAAGAACACTATTTGTAAGAAATTTAACACATTTGTGGCATGACAAAGTACATATGTAAAAGATCCTTAGCCAAAGGACTCTCTTCGTCGATCAACACTATGTGTAAGCAACTTAGAGCATGCGTGAAGCAACAAAAGCACCATATATGTAGAATAACTTAATATGTTTCATTAAGCAAGTTAACAAGTAGCAGTAAGTAACTTAATTAAGGTGGATAAGAAACTTGTATCAGATGGGAAACACACAAAAAAAGGGAAGAAATCCCTAAATTAAACTCCATAGATGTACAAATAACGTAACAAAGTTTCAATAAGCAACATAACAATTAGTAGTGAGTAACTTAATTAAAATGGATAAGCAACTTACTCTGGTCAAAGGGCCATGATTAGCTCGTACTCGCAGCGTCGCGGCCGTCGCCATCGGCTGGACCACACTCTAGGTGCCAACAACAAGATGGATGCTAGTCAGGGGTCATGACCAGCTGGTGTTACGACCCGGGAGTAGAGGTACTCCGGCCCCCACCGCGCTGAAGCTGCCACGTGGTGGATTCTAGTCCCGGACCATAGCAAACCGGCACTAGAGATAGGGGCCTCTAGTCCCGATTTGGCAGTCACGGGTCCGAAACCGGGACTCGAGCCCGTTACTGCCCGGGACTAGAGGCCCGTTTTCCACCAGTGCGTCAAAAGTAAACATGATTCTTGTGTATAGAGGAAGTTTAGTGAAAGCTCAGTTGCATTTCTATTACTATATGTAGATGACATATTGTTAGTACAAAATAATGTTCCAAAGTTGCAAGAAACCAAGGATTCATTAGAAAGGTGTTTTCAAATGAAGGACTTGGGTGAGACATGATTTATACTAGAAATCAAGATCTATAGAGATAGATCGAGGCTGCGCATAGGTTTGAGTCAGAGTGCGTATCTCTAGATAAGATATTGAAGGGGGTCAATATGGATTCAGCTAAGAAGGGATTCTTACCGATGGCGTATGAAATCCGACATAGCAAGACTCAATGCCTAGCGTCAGCCGAAGAGTGAAGTTAGATGGAGAAGATCCTTTATGCCTCGAAAGTGGGATTGATCATGTATGCGATGATATGTACTAGGCCGGATGTTTCCTATGCTCCAAGTGTAGCGAGCATATATCAGTCAGATCCGGGCGAAGGCCAGTGCATAGCAGTAAAGAATATCTTTAAGTACTTGAGACGTACTAAAGATGAGTTCCTAGTCTATGGTGGTGAGAAATAGCTAGGTGTAAAGGGTTACATGGATGTTAGCTTTCATACCGACATGGATGACTTACATTCGCAATACGGCTATGTGTTCATAGTGAATGGAGGTGTAGTGAGCTAGAAAGTTTCCAAGCAAGAATCGATAGCTGACTCTACTACGGAAGCTGAGTGTGTTGTTGCCTCAGAGGCGGCAAAGGAAGGAGTTTGAATCAGAAATTTGTTGGAGATATGCCCTAGAGGCAATAATAAATATAGTTATTATTATATCTTTGTGTTTATGATAAATGTTTATATTCATGCTATAATAGTATTAACAAGGAAACATTAATACTTGTGTGAATTGTAAACTTAAATTGAAGTCCCTAGTATAGCCTCTATACTTCACTAGCTTGTTGGTTAATAGATGATTGTGGTTTCCCTATCATGAACATTGAGATGTTATTAACAACAAGATCATATCGTTAGGAGAATGATATGGTGGACATACTCCTATAGATAAGCGTAGCATAAAGATCAAGTCATTTCAATAGTTCAATTGCTATATGCTTTCTGATACATAGTAACCTAATTCCTTCGACCATGAGATCATGCATATCACCTTTGCCGGATGGATGCTTTGATGTCATCAAACACCACACCGTAACAGGGTGGCTATAAAGGTGGCATTGAGTGTTCGGAAAGTATTGGTTGAAACACATGGATCAAGAGTGGGATTTGTCCATCCATATGACGGATAGATATTCTCTGGGCCCTCTCGGTGAAATGTCATCCAATTAGCTTGCAAGCATGTGACTGGGTCACAAGGGATCACATATCACGGGAACGAGAAAAGAGTACTTATCAGTAACGAGGTTGAACTAGGTATGTAGAGATACCGACGATCATAACCTCGGATAAGTAACATATCGTGAGACAAAGGGAAATTGGTATCGTATGTAAGTGGTTCATTCGATCGCAATGTAATCGTAGAAATATGTGGGAGCCATATGAATTTCCAGATTCCTCTATTGGTTATTGTTCGGAGAAGTGTCTCGATCATGTCCGCATAATTCACGAACCGTAGGGAGACACACTTAAGGATTCGACGTTGTTTGAGTAGTTATGGTATTATGAGAAAGAGACCGAATGTTGTTCGGAGTCTCGGATGGGATCCGGGATATCACGAGGTGATCCGGAATGGTCCGGAGAATAAGATTCATATAAGGAAAGTCCCGTTTCGGAGTTGGGGAATGGTTCCGGTGTTTTCATCGGGAACATTCTAGAAAGTCCCGGAATGTCCGGCACTCCGGAGGGGGGAAGGGTACATGAATGTGTCATTGTAAGTTGGAATGATTGCATCATGTACTAGGTGTCTTCGCTGTCCAAAATAAAGGATTTATTTAAATCCTAAATTGAAAAGTCAAACGGCTAGTTTGAAAGTCAAACGGCAATTTTGGGAAGTGGGAAGAGAGGAGGATTGGTGGAGGCCGAATTGGAGGAGGGTTCCTCCCTTGGCCGGCGCCCCACCAAGCCGACTTGGGGAGGGACTCTCCTCCCCTTGGCCGGCCAGCCCCTCCCACCTATATAAGGAGGGGCAGGGCTCCCTCCTAGTACACACAAGTTCCTATCCTCTAAACTAAACCCTAGACCTAAACCCCGGTTTAGAGCTATTTCGGTTTAGAGCCTTCTAATTGGTTTAGAGCCCTCTAATTGGTGTGTCTAATTACTAGACCACTAATAGCCTCTCTCATAAGCTCCACCATACTCGCACCGGCTTAAGGCGAAGCCCTGCGGGATCTCCCCTCTACCTCCGGTACCACGCCGTTGTGCTGCCGGAATCACGAGGAGAGTGCTACAACCTCCGCTGCCTGCTGGAACAAGGGAGAGGAAGGTCTTCGTCGAGTACCGAACGTGTGACCGATTGCGGGAGCGCTGCTGAAACGTGGCGCTGGAAGGATCGTCTACACGATCTTGAGATCGGAAAGAGTACGACTACATCACCCACGAGAATCTGCTCTCGTTAACCGCTTTGGAATCTTCGAGGGTAAGTTATTCCATCGACTCGTTGCTACAATCTAGTAGATAGATCTTGGCTTGTTTGTTTGTATGCGGTAGAAAAATTTTTGTTTTCCATGCTACGAACCCCTACAGTGGTATCAGAGCCGTGTCTATATGTAGATCTGTTGCACGAGTAGAACACAATGGTCATTGTGGGCGTTGATGCTTTTATTGTAGATTGCTTTGCGTGTACTTTGCATCTTGCGGTATGTTGGGATGAAGCGGCCCGGGCTAACCTTACATGACATCGTTCATGAGACTTGCTCCACGCTTAACATGCAACTTGTATTGCATAAGTGGCTTTGCGGGTGCCTGTTTCTCCTAGCATAGTAAAGATCCAATTTACAACGGGTAATCAACAATGCTAGTATCAATGTTGTGGTTCTTGTTCGTAGGTTAGAACGACACTTATGGAAAGCCCCAAACCACGTAAAACATGCAAAGAAAGTAGAAGCGTCTAACTTTGTTTTGCAGGGGTGTGCAGTGATGTGATATGGCCATGATTGTGATTATATTTGATGTATGCAATGTTCCTTATTGTAAGTTGGCAACCGGCAGGAGCCATATGGTTGTCTTTAATTTCTGTTAAGACCTGCGTGTCTATTCAAAATAGTTGTAATAGTTGAAGCTGGTGGACGACAACCATGAAGAAGCGTCATTGACCTTGATGCTATACCGGTGATGATGGAGATCATGTTCGTGCTTGAAGATGGAGATCGGAAGCACAAAGAAGAAAGGCCATATCATATCACATATTATGAATTGCATGTGATGTTAATCCTTTATGCATCTTGTATTGCTTAGTAGACGACGGTAGCATTATAAGATGATCCCTCATGCACATAAATTTCAAGTTCTAAAGTGTTCACCCTTAGTATGCACCGTTGCCAAAGCTTGTTGCTTCGAAGCACCACGTGATGATCGGGTGTCTTTGATTCCGCGGGTGAATACAACGTAAGCAAGCCAGATTTGCTTATGCGGTAGCTAAGGTTTGATCTTGACGAGCCTAGCATGTACAGACATGGCCTCAGGAACACGGATCACCGAAAGGTAAAGCATGAGTCATATAGTAGATATGATGAACATGTCGATTGTTCGCCATTGAAACTATATCAACTCTCGTGATGATCGGAGTTGATGTAGTGGATTTGGTTCGTGTGATCACTAAAACAATGTGAGGGATGTTGTTTTGAGTGGGAGTTCACCTAGATTAATTTAATTATTAATTAGAACTCAATTTATCATAAACTAAATCAAAGTGAATTTGCATAGTTGTTGTAGTCATTGGCATCCGTTTACCACCTTGCGCTTAGTTATAATTGAGATGATAGAACTATAGAATTCTGGTTAGTTACTTTACGAACTGGTATCGTATTGTTTTGAAGTGTTAATCTAAAGTTTAAAAGTCCTATTGCAAACTTTCAGTAAGTTCCGGTTACTCCATGAAGTTTAATAATTGGTATTAAATCAAGAGTAACAATTCCAAGTGTTAGTATATAAAGTATCATGTTTGTCTCCATGATTCTTGATATTCAAAGGATTGTCTTAATATCAAGGTTATCTAGGATCTGAAAGAGTTGTTTCAGAAACCATGATGTGTGGAAGATATTGTGATATCTGAAACAAAGTTTTGGTTACAACATGATAGAGTATAATATGGCAAAAGTCATGTTCTCATATTTGATGAGAATTTGCAAAAGGTTGGAGACACTAGTTGTCCTAATCCTCCAAAAGGTTTTGGAAAGCAACATTGTACTCATAATTCATCGTTATAAGCTAAAAGCAGCTTGATCATGGACATTCCATGATAAAGTGAATATTTGATGTAGGTAAAATGTTTACTACACCAAGAGATTACTAAAGAAAGGAATTTGGAAGAACACCAAACATTTGATGATGGTGATCTACTTCAAAGTGCAAGTCCAAAGACATTTGTATTTAATTATACACGCTTTGGATTATGTGTCATATGTATGACTCCACTATTGATGTTGATAGATTCTTTCAAATAGAAAAGGAAATATTGAAAGAGAATCTCATAAATATATGGCAGAAAAGAAAAGACTAGAATTGTTCAGTTTAAGTATATAGATGATATACATGTTATGGCTATATTCTTTGCTTATTAAACAATGTGGTTCTCAAGTATTTGATACTGAATTTGTTGGTGTGAATCGTCATACGAAACAACACAATTCATGAACTACAATGGCCTAAATAACTAGCAAAAGAATATGTGATGATGTTCATCGAGAACAAAATAAAGGGCTATTGTGTTGCTCGTTAAACATCAAAGCTTGCCTTCAAGATTTGTTTTATCAGGTATTATGAGAACAAAAGGGTTGTTCAAATAATTGCCGTAATCCATAAAAGATGGATGATTCACAAATCTCGTTGGAGAAATCACATCCATAAAACTAGTGCTAAAAAATGTCGAAAGACAAATTGATTGAAAGATCACTTAGGAAGTGACATCGCAGTTTAAATTATATTGGAAAGAAAACATGAAGAAACTCCATGTGGATGGAATTTTGGAGTCTTCTGATTTTTTGATCAAATGACGCTTGTGAAACTTTCCTAGAGATAATTAAAACTTCGTCCATAGGCCAAAAGGGAACGAATGACTAGCTTATTGGAACTTGTACATATTGTTGTACGAAGTCCATTATGTGTAGTCAAGAGCGATGGATTTCAACTTCATATGCTTTCTCCGAAAATTTGAGTGAATATATGAATATTTACTTAATAAGGATGAAGTGTGAAATATTTGAAGAGTTCAAAGACTTTCAAGATGAAGTGCAAAATCATTGTAACAAGAATATAAATAGTTTATGATAAGATCATAAAGGAAGATATTTGAGTTACAAGTTTAGCATAATACCTAAGATTTAAGGAATCGTTCCGTGGATTTGCATTTTCCCGAAACACCATAAGAGTATGGAGCGTTCGAGATATGTAATTAAAACCTTGTTTGACATGGTAAGATCAAAGGTGTAAAATATAGAACTGCCATTATATTTTAAAGATTAAAAGCTTTAGAGACTACCGCTTTTCCACTAAAAAGAGCTCCATCATAATCCGCTGAAATGACACCATATAAAGTTATGGTTTGGGATAAAACCCAAGTAGTCCTTTCTTAAACATTGGTATGCTATGCATAGGAAAGATGTTTGCAACCAAAGTCGGATAAACCTGTCTTTGTATTACTGTTAAGTATTCCTCCATAACACCGGAGACAAAAGTGTTTGTCGCTTAGAACGTCAAGTTTCTTTGAGAAGGAATTTTTCGTGAAAAGTTAAAGTGGGAGGACAATAGAACTTTGATAAGGTTAAAAGAACCTTAGCTATATGTGTAGAGTTGCGCAGCACCGAAAAGTGTTCCGGAGGCAGCAATAATGCTCATGGCTCACGTGCCTCAAAGGTTGTGGTCACGGAGGTCTAAGTTTCTATTGAAACAAGTAGGTCGAGTAAACAATCAAATACTAAGATTTGAGGGTTGAATCATTATTTGAGAATAATGAACGGACTACATGCAAAGAAGCAATGATGGGCCCTGACTCCGTCAAATGGCTTGAAGCCATAAAATCCGTGATAATTCCATACACGAGAAATCAAGTTTTGAACTTGAAGGACCCTCGAGAAAGGTGTAAGACCTTACAGTTGTGTTTGGATCTATAAAGAAATAGACATGGATGTTTTACATCTATGAAATAGTCGACATGTTGAGAAAGAGTTCACAACAATGTTCAAAGGTTGACTATGACAAGATTTGATCTGTCATAGTGATATTTAGTCTAGATGGATTAATGTAGCAACCACTACATATAATTTGTTATATGGTAGTTGAATAAACAAAACAAATTCTTCTAATAGAATCGTTACCTATGACATGTGCATAACACGGTCCATAGGGTTTTGTTAATTCAAAAGGATGCTAAAAGTATATGCAAACTTCAATGGTTGAAGTAAGCATAGCGGAGTTGGAATCTTCACTATGATGAAACTGTTAAAAGAGTTTAATTTCATCGGAGACAATGAAGATGCTTGCATTTGCAAGAAATTAAGTGGGAGCGCTAAGACATGTTTCTAATACATTATGTGGAAGACATATTGTTGATTGGAAATAATATATCTTTTATTAACACATATTAAGAATTTCATCCCGATGAAAGACTTAGGCAAAACCCAAATATTTGGCATCAATAGATGCTAATATGGTTGTGCCAGAAGTACATAAACGAGATATTGAATGAGTTCAATATAGAAACTACAAGAAAAGGTTCTTGTCGCACAGAAAGGATTGAAAGAGTTCAATGTTGATATATTCAAGTGTATTGACATTTGGTAAGTGAAACAAAGATTCAAGTATAGATTGATACTTGATGTATGAAATCACAAAGAGTGTTTATATCAATCATACTGTGGTATGTACAAATCCAGATATGTCCTATGCTCTAAAAGTTATGAGCATATACCAGAATGATTCATAAGATGATCATTGGACGATAGTAAGGATATTCTTATGATCTTTTTGGAAGAACTAAGAGTATATTATTTGTAGAAGTGACAAATAGATGGTTAGTTCATTGTAAAAGTACTACATTGATACTAGTTTTGTCACAGAGTACAAATTAAGTTTATCTCAATCTAAATTAAGGGTGGCACAATATAATGGAAAGTGAGTTCCATAATGGATTTGGATGAGTTCCAAAGTTAAGACATTGTGACAGATACTACAACAAAAGGCTAAGTGTATGACTGCTATGTTAGCAGCAAAAGAGGGCATTTGTGTCAAGTAGTTTGTTATCAAACTAGGTGTAGTTCACAGCGGGATAATACTATGAAGATATATTGTGCGACAATATTATCAACATGTTTTAACCCCAAAGAACTAAAGGTCACACCGAAAGACCATTTACAAAGCCATCTCATTAGAGAATGAGTGATGCGTAGAGACGCAAAGACATGCAATTACACACGGACCTGGAAGTGTCAGATCCGGAGATCAGTTGACCACTAGCAATCGTGTACATGCAACACCGGAAAGCCATAGGTGTTGAATACACAAAGGTTTGAAACTAGATTATTGACTCTAGTGCAAGTGGGAGACTGTTGGAGATATGCCCTAGAGGCAATAATAAATATAGTTATTATTATATCTTTGTGTTTATGATAAATGTTTATATTCATGCTATAATAGTATTAACAAGGAAACATTAATACTTGTGTGAATTGTAAACTTAAATTGAAGTCCCTAGTATAGCCTCTATACTTCACTAGCTTGTTGGTTAATAGATGATTGTGGTTTCCCTATCATGAACATTGAGATGTTATTAACAACAAGATCATATCGTTAGGAGAATGATATGGTGGACATACTCCTATAGATAAGCGTAGCATAAAGATCAAGTCATTTCAATAGTTCAATTGCTATATGCTTTCTGATACATAGTAACCTAATTCCTTCGACCATGAGATCATGCATATCACCTTTGCCGGATGGATGCTTTGATGTCATCAAACACCACACCGTAACAGGGTGGCTATAAAGGTGGCATTGAGTGTTCGGAAAGTATTGGTTGAAACACATGGATCAAGAGTGGGATTTGTCCATCCATATGACGGATAGATATTCTCTGGGCCCTCTCGGTGAAATGTCATCCAATTAGCTTGCAAGCATGTGACTGGGTCACAAGGGATCACATATCACGGGAACGAGAAAAGAGTACTTATCAGTAACGAGGTTGAACTAGGTATGTAGAGATACCGACGATCATAACCTCGGATAAGTAACATATCGTGAGACAAAGGGAAATTGGTATCGTATGTAAGTGGTTCATTCGATCGCAATGTAATCGTAGAAATATGTGGGAGCCATATGAATTTCCAGATTCCTCTATTGGTTATTGTTCGGAGAAGTGTCTCGATCATGTCCGCATAATTCACGAACCGTAGGGAGACACACTTAAGGATTCGACGTTGTTTGAGTAGTTATGGTATTATGAGAAAGAGACCGAATGTTGTTCGGAGTCTCGGATGGGATCCGGGATATCACGAGGTGATCCGGAATGGTCCGGAGAATAAGATTCATATAAGGAAAGTCCCGTTTCGGAGTTGGGGAATGGTTCCGGTGTTTTCATCGGGAACATTCTAGAAAGTCCCGGAATGTCCGGCACTCCGGAGGGGGGAAGGGTACATGAATGTGTCATTGTAAGTTGGAATGATTGCATCATGTACTAGGTGTCTTCGCTGTCCAAAATAAAGGATTTATTTAAATCCTAAATTGAAAAGTCAAACGGCTAGTTTGAAAGTCAAACGGCAATTTTGGGAAGTGGGAAGAGAGGAGGATTGGTGGAGGCCGAATTGGAGGAGGGTTCCTCCCTTGGCCGGCGCCCCACCAAGCCGACTTGGGGAGGGACTCTCCTCCCCTTGGCCGGCCAGCCCCTCCCACCTATATAAGGAGGGGCAGGGCTCCCTCCTAGTACACACAAGTTCCTATCCTCTAAACTAAACCCTAGACCTAAACCCCGGTTTAGAGCTATTTCGGTTTAGAGCCTTCTAATTGGTTTAGAGCCCTCTAATTGGTGTGTCTAATTACTAGACCACTAATAGCCTCTCTCATAAGCTCCACCATACTCGCACCGGCTTAAGGCGAAGCCCTGCGGGATCTCCCCTCTACCTCCGGTACCACGCCGTTGTGCTGCCGGAATCACGAGGAGAGTGCTACAACCTCCGCTGCCTGCTGGAACAAGGGAGAGGAAGGTCTTCGTCGAGTACCGAACGTGTGACCGATTGCGGGAGCGCTGCTGAAACGTGGCGCTGGAAGGATCGTCTACACGATCTTGAGATCGGAAAGAGTACGACTACATCACCCACGAGAATCTGCTCTCGTTAACCGCTTTGGAATCTTCGAGGGTAAGTTATTCCATCGACTCGTTGCTACAATCTAGTAGATAGATCTTGGCTTGTTTGTTTGTATGCGGTAGAAAAATTTTTGTTTTCCATGCTACGAACCCCTACAAAATTTTCTAATGGAACTCGGGGTTGTTCCGTACTATGACAATACTGGTGCTATTGCACAAGCTAAGGAGCCACTGGCGCACCAGAAAAATAAGCACATACTCAAGAAATTTTACTTATTTTGGCAGTTCGTCGAATGAGAGATTAAGCTATGTAAGGTACGCATGGATGCAATTGCAGACCCGTGGACCAAACCGCTTCCATAGCCCAAGTTTGAGGCGCACGTTAGAGCGATGGGCATGAGATTCCTAAGTGTTTGACTCTAGTGCAAGTGGGAGACTGTTAGGAATGATGCCCTAGAGGCTCACTTTCTGCTTTGTGTTTATAACCCGGAATCCGGCATAGCGCTAGTTGTGCAAGTCACTGCAATTGTTGTAGGTGTGGAACCATGTACTTACATCTAGCTCTAGCTAGTTTGTCCTTGGTCATTTAAGATTGGGAGAAAACCCCATTGCCGTGACTAATTTATAAGTCAAATGGTTTGAATCCAACGGTCTTAGATTGATAATTTCAATACCTTTTTAGCAAAATTGGTTTCATGCAATTTGGTTCAGTAAAACTCTTTGAATTTATTTTTGAATCTACTGACTGAACTAGAGTTTGAATAAATTGGAAAATATCTATTTGAATCTCTGGACTGAGCGCGGGAATGTTACTGGGACGGCCCAACTGCACAGCATGCGCGCAGCAGGCTGCTGACAAGGGGTTCAAGCATTAGCGGCTCAGTCTAAGCGAAGGGGTATGTTTCAATCTGGGCCGTGTGATTAGACTAGGATCCTACGGCTGTGGTGTGTCGTCTTCGTCGAACAACTTCGACGAGACCGAACCCTAACGGCGACGGTGGGGGTACGCGGCGGCTTACCAGGGCTCCATCTAGGGTCGGCGATGGGGGCGAACGCCATTGTCGACGATGACGGTTCGAACGGTGATCGTGGCGGCTCCTAGGGTGGCTCCAATCAATGGCTCCCCTCGTCCTCTGCAGCGGCAGACTCCGGCCAAATTCCGGCGATGCGTAGATCGCCTTGCTCCGGGGAAGGGTCAGGGGTGGTCTGTGAGGAGTGGGGAGTGAGGTGGTATGAAGAATTGAGGCGGGGGTGGCCTCTATTTATACACCGGCGAGAGGGGCAGTGCGGCATGGTCAGAGCTCATCGGTGACGACGGTGCAGTGAGATAATGGCATGGCGAAGGGCATAGACCAGTGCGGTGTCTCCTGGCGATCATCACGGGCTTAATGGCGTGGCAAGGGGCGGTCGAGAACGGTCGGAACGGGTCGACGCTCTGCGCGGCGCCGACGGTATTTTCGATGACATACAGTGGCTACTGGTCGCGCTGCGGCGAACGGGCATGTCTAGGGGGTAGGTAGGGTCATGGTGCGTGCAGTGATGCGCGGCGAGGGCGAGGCGCAGCGTGTGCGCGCGTGTCGGCTGCGGCGCTCTAGCGCACTCTCGGCATGGTAGAGAGGAAATGGGCATGGCTGTTCTCAGTGGTCCAGGGCCTCGAGGGTTGGACAGGGGGTGGCGGTGGACGGTGGCCTGCCTCCTCGACATCGTGGATGGGCGCGGCGTGTCCTCCTGCGTGCTGTCAACGGTCGGACAGCAATGGTGGCTTCGGGTGGCGCGACACTGGTGCAATGGGTAGAGGGCTAGCTTGTTCAATGGAGTGTTGGGTGCTGGGGGTTACAATGGGAGAGAATTCGGGACAAGAATTGGACAAGGCATTGATCAAAAATAGTGATAGTTAGGCAGTGATTACTGTGCTCACCAAGTGTTTGATGAAATGGCCGCATGAAGTTTGAATTTGAATTTTTGGCTGAATTTTGGTGAGTGCTCTGGTCACAATGTTGGTAGTTTCTCGTTGCTTGGGTTTATCAAGGTGAACTGGTTTGAGTGGTTTTTGAGAAATGGGGATCTTAGTACCTACACTTGATTCAATTTTGAATTGTCCTTTAAATACATTTGGAATTTGTTTCTGTTGGTTTGTAAAGTGGGCTTGGGTTCACTTTTACTTGGTCTAGAAAGGGGTGAAAAGAATTGGATTTGTTTATGTTAGAAAACTTGTACAAGGAACACTTAAAGTGGTCTAGTGGTTAACTTTGGTCAAAATGACCATTTGCTTATTTTGTTTATTTTCTATTTTCTCTTCATTTGATTCTGCTTAGAAATGATCTAGATGATGTTATTTTCATCTTTAAACCAAACCTTGCCATTCATAGCAATCAAACATGGCAATTTCAATCATTCATGCATTCATCATAGACACACATGCATTCATATTAATTTTAATAACAAAAGTTTTTGTTAACCCTAAACTTGGGTGATTAGAACTTGATAATGTTGTTTTAATATTTTTGGGATGTTACATAGGGAGTCGCGTCCTTCATGGGCCTGGGCCACCCGAATTTTCATGGGTTTCACCACCGAATACATATCGTTATGTGGGCTCCCGTCGCGCCAGGCCAGATAGGCCAATCTTGGGTACCCGTTGGGCATACCCATGTCTAAGGTTTGATCCAATTTTATCATAAAAACAAACTTCCAACACTACTATTATCATTTACCTTTGCTGCAATTCAATATTTAAAAAACAAAAAAACTTATTTGTAGACACAAACAAAACACAAAAAGACCTTTCTATTATTTCATTTACTTTACTTGCATACTTTATTACCGTTTTACTTTACTTGTTATTTTTATTATAATTTCATATTACTAGTACGAAACCTTGTGCTTGACAACCACACGGTGGAGTTGGGGATACAAGGCAAAAACTTTGTTTTGTAGATTGCTTGAGAGGAGAAGAAAAAGATACTCTTTGCCAATTCCCCGAGAGTTTGATATAAACCTTCAAGTCATCCTTGTAAGGAAAAGACGCTTGCTACAACACTCTGCACTTAAAGTCCAAACGAGTTGGTACACACAGATTTGTTGCCATCAGCTGCCATTGGGAGTATATGTAGTGTAGTTTTGTACTAGTGTGGGTTATCACGAAGGACCCCCAAACGCCACTAAAGCTCACCTTCTCCTCCTTGAGTCTCTTCCACGAAGAAAGATCCCAATCGCTTCTGGTAGACTTTGAGGTGGCCTCCAAGCCGAATGCCTCCTAGTAACCCTAGCCACCTAGGGTTTCCCACAAACCCAAAAGTAACAAGCTAGCTCAATGAATTCAATGAACTCAAGTTAGTCTTGATTTCTACCAAAGGGATTTGTATTTGGTTGGATAGAATGAGAAATCCTCGAGATTTGGTGGTTCAACAATGTGTTGGGGTTCGTAGCATGGAAAACAAAAAATTTCTATCGCATGAACACACATAAGCCAAGATCTATCTACTAGATTGCAGCAACGAGTCGATAGAGTACTAACCCTCGAAGATCCAAAGCGGTTAACGAGAGCAGATTCTCGTGGATGATGTAGTCATACACTTTCGATCTCAAGATCGCGTAGACAATCCTTCCGGCGCTGCGTTCCGGCAGCGCTTCCGCAGTCGGTCACACGTTCGGTACTCGATGAAGACCTCCCTCTCCCTTGTTCCAGCAGGCAGCGAAGGTTGTAGCACTCTCCTCGCGATTCCGGCAGCACGACGGCGTGGTACCGGAATGTCACATCCCAAGATTTTCCAAATCTTGTAATGTGAAAAATAAATGAATAAAAATAAAACTTTGTTTGATTTTTAGGGCCAGAAGAAACTTTTGAATCCATTTGGAAACTTTCAAACCAATTTGGATCAAATAAATCCTAAAGGGATTTAAAAAGATAAACATTTAACAAAGAAAATATTTTGAATATTTAAAATTACTATTTTGGATCTTTTAATAAAAGATTTTGTTTTCAAATGAAAAGGTGGATTTATAAATAAAGATTATTTTATAAAGCCAAATTAAAACCTTGGCCAAGCTTTTGAATTAAAACATTTTGTTTTGAATAAAAATAGCAAAGGTTTATTTAAATAAAATAATAAGGATTTAATATCCAAATATTATTAAAGTAAAGGCTTTTCCCATTTTAAATAAAACACTAAAACTTATTTGTTTATTTTAAATAAGTTTTCTAAGTATTTTATTTTCTTAATTAAAACCTACTGAAATGTTTTGGTTTTATTTTAGATTTCAAATAAATATTTTAATAAAACAAATCCTATTTGATTTAATAACTAAGGTCCATTTTATTTAATGATTAATGGACCCTATAATAAAATGTTATTTTACTTTAAACAAGTATTTCAAGTATTTTATATTTTCAAATAAAATCTTCTGATTTGGTTTTGAAAATATTTGGATTTCAAATGGAGATTTTATTAAATAAAGCAAACCCTATTTGATTAAATAACTAAAGGTCCACTTTATTTAATTAATGAATGGGTCCTAAAAAGAATAAAAATATTTTTTTATTTTGGGATTGGGTTTTATTTTGTTAAACAGAACCAAAACCAAGTGCAAAGAGTGTTAAATGTTCGAATTGTTTGAATGTTGAATAGTTGATTGAAATTCAAAACAGGAAATAGTTTGGAAAAAGAAAAAGATTTCAGACAGAAAAAAATAGAGCAGCCCAACCATCTGGCCCAGCCCAACAGCCCAGCTCCTTTTTCTCCCCCGAACCATTTTTCTTCACCGCAGAAGCGACCCGCTAAGCAGCTGACTTGTGGACCCCAACTCCCTCTCTCAATCCACTGACGCAACGGTCCCACATACCCAGCCATCGTCTTCAAGCGAGACCCCATCGTCCTGCCATTGCAGTGAGTTACTCCGGTGGTGAATGCGCGTTGATGGAGGCTTTGATTCGTCGCAGTGACCATGCCCCTTTAAACGCCAGTGACTCCTCTCCACTTCCCCTCTGTCGCCCCACCTCGACACGCCCTTAGGATGTCAAATTTCGACCAACACTCACTCTGTTCCGACGATGCTCCAGCGAGGATTCCGGCCAGCACACGCCACCTCTTGCCCCCTCGAGCACGCAGCTGTGATCAGCATTCCCCAGCGGACCCTTCTGCAGTCGTAGCTCGCTCGCGCGCATCCCTGAGCGTCGGCAACGTCTTCCCGAGCCAGCGCCGCCGTCTGCTCCAACTGCGGCGACGTCTCCCCGGTAAACCAGACCTCCCCTCTCTTCCTCGTGGACACGGTGACGATCTCCATGCTCTTGCGAATCTAACAGTACCTCCCGTTTGTCTTAGGGTTCCACCTAGCCTCCCCCCCGTCGACATCTGACCGCACCGAGGCCCAGAACAACTCCGACGAGCAATTGAAGACGAACCCGTGCGCCCCTTCACCAACCAGTACCACGTTGAGCATCAGCATCGTTCAGCGAACCAGGTGAGCACTCTCTCCCTCCTTCTCGCTTCCTTTAACGCCGGCGATGCCACTGACAAGCCGCCGCCGCCGCGCGTCAGAGTCCAGCGCCGCCAGTTTCTGGTCGGGGCACTGAGAGCCGTTAGATCTAGATCGGACCGATAGGATAGTTCACTTAAACGAAAGGGTAAGCGTTGATCTGAGCCGCACATGCCCCTTTTAATCATGTGGTCTGTGTCGCTCGATCCACACGAACCGTTTTCGTCCAATCAGAGACAGACACGTGGCCAGGTTTAGTTTTAAAAACGGATTTGGATCTGTTATAGATTCAATTTTCAAACCTTTGTAACTTTGGATCCACACGTCCAAAAATTACAAACTTTATATCGTTGGAATCAGTAGAACAAACCCTATCCAACCATGCTCTTGGTTTAGCAAATAGTATCTGTTAGAATGGGTGTTTTTGCAGAAACTTTTGTATGCTTGTTAAGGATGTAAAAATTGTTTAAAAATGAATTTGGGGTTAAAATCTTTTGCAATTGGATTGCTTCGAACCTACTGACCCTAGGAAACACTTTGTGGACTCAAAAATGTATTTGGTGAAATAAAATAATGATTATTTGATTTAAAACCATTCCTAGTCAAATAGAAATGTGGTTTATTTATTAAAAATGATTTGGGAAGAAAACCTTTGGAAAATGTTTTGTTTTAAACCCTCTGACCCCAAACATCAAGTTTTTTGGTTTGAAAACATATTTTGTGAACCCTATAGGTTAATGCCTTAGTAAAAATATTTCTACACCACATAAAATGATACTTTGTTTTGAAAATGGTTTATGAAATGAAACCTTTTGCAAATGACTTTGCCACATTACAAAATGACCATTAGGTGTTTTCAAATGTTTATGACCCATTAGGAACCACTTTTTCAAACAAAACAAAGTTTGGCATGCTTGCATGCATTATCTTAGTTCTATGATTTTATGTGTTGTTTTGCTTGATTGGTAGATTGAACTTGTGCGTTGCTTGATTGATTTGTAGTGACTTGAAGAGTGTGATTGTTGCAAGGACAAGGAGTGAACCCATACTCTACCAAAAAGGCAAGTGATGCTTCATACTTTTTGTCCCATTACTTTCACTATGCATTAGTGATTTTGCTAAGTAAAACTTGCATGGATTTTGCTAAGTATAAACCTTGCTATAGGAAAACCTAGTAGATGAATCCTTAGTAGGATTTTCCTAAGTTAAGATTCCTATTACTACCAAGCTTAGCCTAGCTAATAGAAAACATGGGTGGAATATATATTCACACTATGGAAAAATATTCTAAGTCTGAGGACTTATGTTTTGTTTAATAAAACAACTAAGTTAATGAATCACCTGGGTGGAATGGTAATTGCTTGGTGGTTTTTGGTTGAGTGGTTCACAAGGCCCATGTTTATGGTTGACCTTGTGTATCTCACTTGTGGATGGCCACCCAGGAACAAAGAGATTTGAGATGTCAAATGTTGAGAAGCTTCAAGTGCAACCACTTGGCAATATGGGCTCTGCCATGATCATATAGGTTGCAAGAACTTAGCCATATGGACAGAGGGTGGTAGTGTTTGATAGGTTGGAACGCGTCCATTTTGGTCTAAGGGAAGGCTTCTGAAAGATCTTGTCTTGGGAAACCAAGTCTTGTGGGGAAAGTGCACCACCTCTGCAGAGTGTAAAATCTAAGTACTTAGCCATGTCCCTGGTAAAGGACAATTTGAGCATCAAGACATGGAAGCAATCAAGAATCTCATCATTCAAATTTCTAAGTTAAAACTTGTGGTTTGAACAAGGGTTATTTGAGATCTTCAATCTTTGACTGAGAGAAGCTTTGGAAAAGATTTTGTCAAAACAAAAACTTAGTATTTTCAAAATAATAAGGAAAATCTATTTTGAGCAATGCAAGCCTCAACCCCACTTAGCCAAATGCATATAGATGATAGACTCCACTATACCACCATAGTATCACTTGCCAATACAATTCAAATGTATTGACCCTTTGTGGCTGTAACTTTATGTTGCAGGTTTGATTATTTTAGTGAAGATTGATTGATTAGGATTACAAAGTCTACAACCAACATCTGCCTGTGGCACTTTGAAGATGAAGGACCCATGACTATAGTTATTCCGCTGCAATGTATTATAATAGCCAAATGAGCTATGTAAGATGTAATAAAATTATGTTATTCCTGGTTATAAAGTTATATTATGACCTTTGTTTCTTGATATTACATCTTAACTGTGGATGCTAGCTATTGATCCAGGGACTAGCATTGTAAACACAGGGGACTCCACCTTATATTGTTGTAAGGATGGGACACTCCCTCTACAGATGGTATCAGAGCATTGTGTTGCCTGTAGGATTTGTAAACCTAGGATTGGACAAAAACCCGTAGAAAAATAGGAGTTGTTTTGTTCAAAAACTTATTTACAAACAAATCTTGTAAACTCTTTCCTCAACCATTTTGGTTTCAACTCTACTTCTCTTCTATTTCAACTTGATGTAAAAACCTACCCAAGACCAAAGACTTCACCATGTGCAAAGGACTTCTTCAACTTCTTCAACTCTAATGACTTCAACTTCTTCAACTCTAATGACTTCAACATCTTCAACATATTCCCCAAGGATTTCCAACTTGGATACCACTAAGGACTACAAGTGAGACAAGGAAATCTTGCTCAAGATATGGAGACTAGGGAAATGCAAAATAAGAAGGAACCATCATCACCTTTGAAGCTTTTGTAACCAAGAGTTTTTATTCCAAGGAACCATGATCTCAAGTAAGAAGAAGCAACCAAAGAAGGATGGAAATATCACAAGTAAACCATATAGATGGACCACCATATTTTAGTTAAGTCAAAACCCACCAACTTATGTGGTGTAACAAAAATATTTTGTTGCCTAAGTATGTGCTAGAACTTTGTTGTTTGAGTGAAATGTTTGACTTGTGATTGCATGCACATTGTTTGTGCGAATTGTGATGTGCGTGATTAGAAATATTTCCTTAGAAATAATCTTGCCTATTCTAATCTCCCTTCAAACCCAAACAGATGACTACTCCAAGAAACTCCAACATCAAGGTTGATGACAACAACAACCAAGAGGACAACATGAGAGAACTTATAGAAACCCAAAACCAGTTGAGCCAAGAGACAACTCAGCTATTATCCAACAACAATGGACTAGACCCATCCATACAAAGGATTTTGAAACTTCAATCCCAATTGTTGCAAGGATTGGTTACTCAAATGATCAACATGGGAGAAAACTTTTCCCAAAGAGCTAATGACAACAAGGATGACAAAGAAGCTAATCTAGAAGGAATCCAAGCCAGCAATAGTTTTAGAGACAAAGATCATACATCCAAGGAACATGAAGATCACTGCCCCAAGAAGAGAGAAAGATCTCCCACCTATGAAGAACATGAACTAGAAGAACTCCTAGCTTTGGAGAGACCCAAAAAGAAGAAGAAGGACATAAGCCAGTTGAAGTGTTACAATTGCAAAGAGATGGGACATTATGCCAGTGAATGCCCAGAAAAGGAGAAGAACCAAGAAGACAAACAAAGGCTAGTGAAACCCAAGATGAGTAAGGATATTAGCCAAGTGATGTGCAAACACTGCAAGGAGTTAGGACATTATGCATCATATTGTCCAGAGAAGCCACCTCAAGACCTCAAACTTATAACATGTTTCAAATGCAAGGAACTAGGCCACTATGCAAACAATTGTCCAGAAAAGATGAAGAACAAGTTAAACAAGTCTATGAAGGATCTCAACCTTGGCCCATGAGTCAAGTATGGAAACAAAGGACACAATGCAAATGTTGCTTAGAGAAATTTTCCCCAGGATCCCAAGAAGGACAATATGTAATTTTTGTTTGAAAATTTTGAACGGTGGTAGTACCCTAGTTGTTTTGAGCCTACTTGTAACCCTAGCCTCCCCAAATCTCGGGACGAGATTTATTTTAAGGGTGGTAGCCTGTCACATCCCAAGATTTTCCAAATCTTGTAATGTGAAAAATAAATGAATAAAAATAAAACTTTGTTTGATTTTCAGGCCCAGAAGAAACTTTTGAATCCATTTGGAAACTTTCAATCCAATTTGGATCAAATAAATCCTAAAGGGATTTAAAAAGATAAACATTTAACAAAGAAAATATTTTGAATATTTAAAATTACTATTTTGGATCTTTTAATAAAAGATTTTTTTTCAAATGAAAAGGTGGATTTATAAATAAAGATTATTTTATAAAGCCAAATTAAAACCTTGGCCAAGCTTTTGAATTAAAATATTTTGTTTTGAATAAAAATAGCAAAGGTTTATTTAAATAAAATAATAAGGATTTAATATACAAATATTATTAAAGTAAAGGCTTTTCCCATTTTAAATAAAACACTAAAACTTATTTGTTTATTTTAAATAAGTTTTCTAAGTATTTTATTTTCTTAATTAAAACCTACTGAAATGTTTTGGTTTTATTTTAGATTTCAAATAAATATTTTAATAAAACAGATCCTATTTGATTTAATAACTAAGGTCCATTTTATTTAATGATTAATGGACCCTATAATAAAATGTTATTTTACTTTAAACAAGTATTTCAAGTATTTTATATTTTCAAATAAAACCTTATGATTTGGTTTTGAAAATATTTGGATTTCAAATGGAGATTTTATTAAATAAATCAAACCCTATTTGATTAAATAACTAAAGGTCCACTTTATTTAATTAATGAATGGGTCCTAAAAAGAATAAAAATATTTTTTTTTGGGATTGGGTTTTATTTTGTTAAACAGAACCAAAACCAAGTGCAAAGAGTGTTAAATGTTTGAATTGTTTGAATGTTGAATAGTTGATTGAAATTCAAAACAGGAAATAGTTTGGAAAAAGAAAAAGATTTCAGACAGAAAAAAATAGAGCAGCCCAACCATCTGGCCCAGCCCAACAGCCCAGCTCCTTTTTCTCCCCCGAACCGTTTTTCTTCACCGCAGAAGCGACCCGCTAAGCAGCTGACTTGTGGACCCCAACTCCCTCTCTCAATCCACTGACGCAAAGGTCCCACATACCCAGCCATCGTCTTCAAGCGAGACCCCGTCGTCCTGCCGTTGCAGTGAGTTACTCCGGTGGTGAATGCGCGTTGATGGAGGCTTTGATTCCTCGCAGTGACCATGCCCCTTTAAACGCCAGTGACTCCTCTCCACTTCCCCTCTGTCGCCCCACCTCGACACGCCCTTAGGCTGTCAAATTTCGACCAACACTCCCTCTGTTCCGACGATGCTCCGGCGAGGATTCCGGCCAGCACATGCCACCTCTTGCCCCCTCGAGCACGCAGCTGTGATCTTCTCCAGAGGCGGCGGGCTCCGGTGAAATTCCGGCGAAGTGGTGCTCGCCTTGCTCTGAGAATGGTGTGGCACGGTCAGTGGGGAGAGGGGAGTGAGATGGTGTGAAGAAATCGTGCGGGGGTGGCCTCTATTTATAGTCGAGCGAGGGGACCGTCGGGGCGCAAGGTGAGCTCGTCGGGGGCGAAGTTACAGGCGGCTAATGGCATGGGCAAGGGTAGGGGACGGTGCGGTGTCTCCTGGCGATGCTCAACGGCATGGTCGCGAGGCATGGGGCGGTGTGGTTTGGTCTGGAACGGGCGGCGCTCTGCGCGGCAGATGCGGCATCTTCGACGACGGGCGGTGGTTGTATGGCACGGGGCTGCTAATGGGGATGTCTGGCGGTCTCCTGGGTCGGTGGTGATCGTGTGTGCGCGCGGTGAGGGCGGCGCGCGGTCTGGGGACGCTGGTCGCGGGTGGTGCTCTGTCGCACGCTCGGCATGGTCGGGGCGTGTCTAGTGCGCGTGGTCCAGGGCTTGGCAACGCTCGCGGTTGGGACAGGCAGTGGCGGTGGACGGTGGGCTGCCTCCTAGACATGCTGGCTAGGCTTGCTGCTGCTCCTAGCTTGCTGTCCACATTGGGGTGACATGGGGGTGCTCGGCTGTTCACCATTAATGGCAATGGCAAGCTCACAGGGGTGCTAGTGTTGGGCTAATCTTTCTAGATGATCTACTGGTTTGTGTGTGAGCTAACTAGGGAACAAGTTAGGCTCAAAACACTGCACACTATAGTGTTTGTGGTTTTGTTTGATTTGTGTCTGCAACCTGTTTGATGAAATGGCCGCATGAACTCAAGTTTTGAATTTTGAAATGAATTTTGGTGAGTTTGCTAGATTGGTTCTGGTGAGTCTGCGGATGCTTGGGTTTTGAAAGTTGAGCTTGTTTGAGTGGGTTTTGAAAAAGTGGGATCTTCCCATATGAAGAAGATTCAATTTTGAATTGTCATTTAAACTATGCATTTGAAAGTTTCTGGATGATCACAAAGTGGGTCTTGATACTTTGTTATGAGTACATTCAAGGGGTGAAAATATCCAGAAAAGTTTCTGTTAGGTTTTGAAAGTTTGAGACAGCCAAAGTAGGCATGGGAGTTAAATTGGCCAAAATGACCATTCACTTAATATATTTGTTTTGATTTACTTGTCTTTAGGAAAAGTGTGGGAAATGTTTAGATGATGTTCTTTTCACCTAAGAAACATTTTACAAGCAATGGATCACACAAACAAGGTGTTTTTTAAAAGAAAATCAAAATCCATGCATACACATATACATGCATTCATGAATTTATTTAGAAAAGTTTTTGTTAGCCCTAATCTTGATGATTAGTGTTTGTTGATCTAAGTTTGGTATTTTTGGGATGTTACATGTTCTCAACCTGATTCATCTTGTTTTCCAAGATGGTGGCTTTGTCACAGAGTGATTGATAAGTTGGGACATAGGCAACAGCTAGCTGCAGGTTCAACACATCATTAAGTCCTTCAAAAAAACCTCCTTTCTCTTAGCATCTGTGTCAACTTCATTCGGTGCATAGTGTGCCAGATTGTTGAATTCTTCAATATACTCAGCCACACTGAGGTGACGCTGTTTCAGATTGTGGAATTCCTTTTTCTTCAAGTACATCACTCCAGGTGAGATATGAGCTGTTCTGAATCCATCCTCAAAAATAGCCCAAGTTACATCTTCAAGGGGAGTGGTGATCTGAAAGTTGTCCCACCATGTTGCTGCTGGTCCGTCAAGCAGAAATGCTGCAAACCTAACTTTTTCTTCATCGGTGCAGCCAACAGTCACTAAGTCCTTATTCACCGAACGTAACCAATCATCGGCTACCATTGGGTCAATTGTTCCAGAGAACCTTGCAGGCCTTAGCTTCAGAAACTTGTGAGCATATCATGTGCTGGAGGATTATTTTGATTGTTGTTGTTGTTGTTGTTCTGATTCTGTATGAACGTGGTCATCTCCTGCATCAGCTGTGTTTGAGATGTCATCATCTGCTGCATCTCAGGAGTGATATTGTTGTTTTGGTCGGGGTTGGCACGACGGGGAGGCATCTATTGGTTTGATAGGGATAAGTAATGATGGATAGGTTTTAAGAAGTTCTAACACACAACTCAAAACAACCAAGTTCAATCAAACAATCAACAAGCAACTATCCACTTAACAACTTATGAGCTTAACTCATGAGTTGAAGGAGACAACAAGTTTTCTTGAAATAAATAACTTAGTATAATCATACCTCATAGGTCAATATTATCCATACTCTAACTTGATATCAATGTATTTGGTAGGCAATCTAATGTCTCTTGGTTTTCACTTGTAGTCCTTAGTGATGTCTAAGTTGAAACCTTTGGTGGAACTAAAGTGGAAGTCATTGGTCATGGTGAAGGCTTTATCCATCAAGTTGAAAAGGAAGAGATGTAGAATCAAAACCAAAAGGTTGAGGAAAGAGTTTACAATATTGTTTGTAAATAAGTTTTTGGAATAAATACAACTCCTATTTTTCTAAGGGGTTTTGTCCAATCCTAGGGTTACAATCCTACAGACAACACAGTGCTCTGATACCATCTGTAAGGTTCCCAACCTTTAATAAGGTAGAGATCCCTGTGTTTACATTGCTAGTCCCTGGATCAATAGCTAGCATCCACAGTTAAGATGTAATATCAAGAAACAAAGGTCATAATACAACTTTATAACCAAGAATAAAATATGTTATTACATATTTCATAGCTCATTTGGCTATCTCATTACAATGCAGCAGAATTTAGCAATAGCATGGGGTCCTTCATCTTCAAAGTGCCACAGGCAATCATGTTGTTTGTAGACTTGTAATCCTATTCAACACACTTCACTAACATCAAACAAACCTGCAACATAATAAGTTGCAGCCACAAGGGTCAATACACTTGAATTGTATTGGCAAGTTTCACTACTATGTAGAATTTAAGTGGATCCTACCAGTACATGCATATTTGGCTAAGTAGGGTTTAGGCTCATTTGCAGAAAGCAATATAATTTTGTCCTATCTTTTCAAAAATAGTTTTGATCTTTTGTCAAATCTTTCTGAACTCCTTGGAAAACTCCAAGTGCTTCAAATCCCTTGTTGTCACCATCAAGTTTTACTTTGAGAAATTGGAATGTTTAGATCTTCCATAGCTTCAGGCCTTAGTTGCTCAGAGTTGTCCATAACCGGGGACACATCTAAGTACTTAGAATTTAATCTTCTGCAGAAGTTGTACACTTTACCCACATGACACAATATCGTCTTGACGCCACCAGTGGCCGCTGGGTAAGTACTCACCAGAGTACCGGCAGATCGAGAATGTGACAAAGTCTTTCCATAGAAGTCCTCCCAATACACAAGTCTAGCTTGTCTACCAGGCACCAATGTAAGGATATATTTTCAATACACAATTCTAGTTAACCTGAAGATGCCAATGCAAGGGTCTTCCACTATGTAGCTGACTAAGCCAGAGCCCATTTAGCATGTGGTTGTACACGGAAGCCACTGTACGAGAAACATGTTCAATCTCTAAGTCCATGGGTGGTTTTCTTCTAGTGCACATCCAAAAATATAGCCATATAAACATGGTTCCCTTTGTTGCCACCTTGTCCAAAATTGAGTATCCTCATTCCACCCAGGTGGTTCATTGAGTACTTGTTTTATTATATAAAACATATATTTTTCCAACACTTCATATAATAATATCATGTATTCCATCCCAAGTCTATAGCAGGGCTAAGCATACTACAACTATGATGTTTTCACTAAGGAAGATGGATTTCCTAATAGGACATAGCATAGCATAGTAATATAGTATCCCTATCATGCATACTACAAAAATACCACTAAGTGTAATGGAAATAGTAGGACATGGATTATAGTGCCACTTGCCTTTTTAGTAGAGAATGTTCGTTCACTTCTTGATCTTGCAAATATCAGAATCTTCTAACTTCACTACAATTCAATCAAGCAAACACAAATTCAACTAGCATTCCAACCAATTTATCACACATAAAATAATAGAAATAAGGTCATGCATGCAAGCATGCAAAAGATAGTTTTATTTAGAAAAGTGGTTTCTACTAGGCTCTAAACATTTTCAAGCTCACATTGGTCATTTACAAAAGTGGTATAACCATTTGCAAAAGGTTTTATCTATAAACCATTTTTAAATCAAATCAATATTTTATGTGGTTGAAAATGCTTTTAGCAAAGCAATATTCTTTAAAGGGGTCACCAAATATGTTTTTAAACCTCAAAACTTAGTGTTTAGGGTCAGAAGGTTTGAATCAAATCATTTCCCAAAGGTTTTACTCAAAAATCATTTCTAAAACAAAAACAATATTTTTATTTGACTAGAAATGTGCTAACTCAAATATTTACTCCTTAACTTCACAAAATATATTTTTAAATCCATAAGTTGGTTCCTATGGTCAGTAGGTTCACAACAATCCATTTTTCAAAGATTTCATACTAAAAATATATCTAGAACAATTTTTATATTCAAAATAAGCCTACACAAGTTTCTGCAATTTCAACCAATTTTCCAGAAGCAAATCATTAAACAAAGTGCATGGTTGCAAAGTACTTGTTCTGCTGAATCCATTGA
This sequence comes from Avena sativa, assembly GCA_916181665.1. Taxonomy (NCBI): domain Eukaryota; kingdom Viridiplantae; phylum Streptophyta; class Magnoliopsida; order Poales; family Poaceae; genus Avena; species Avena sativa. The sequence goes on along the minus strand of OV702282.1, from coordinate 462,896,534 downwards.
TATAAATTTGCAAAATTTGGACGTGTAGAACTAAGGTTATGAATTTTACAAGTTTGCAATTCAAATAGATTCTATTTTCTGTTTTTAACAAAACCTTGTCCACGTGGCTCGATCTTATTGGCCGGTACCGCTTCGTGCGGATCAACCTCTCTGGACCGCAGGATTTCACTTAAATCGCACGGCGCTGATCAACTCATACCCCTTCGTCTGATTCTAATCCTAGCCGTAAGATCAAGATCTAACGGGCACTGTGTCTCTGACCATGGGTGGGCGGCGGCTGGCGGCGGCGCACGCTCTAGATGCGGCGGAGCCGGCGATACAGGACGCAAGGGAAGGAGGGAAGTAGATCACCGTGATCAGGGGATCGTGGTGATGCTCAACGTGGTCGCGAGGAGGCAAGGGGCGCACGGGGACGAAAGTAATCGCTCGTCGGAGTTGCTGCGGCGTCGGACGGCTCTGTTTATCGTCGGAGGCGGGGTTGCAGGCCACCCTAAGGCAAACGGATGGGGCGTTAGATGCGTATGAGCATGGGGAGTACGGGAGTATCATTGGGAGGGCTCGGGGCGGTCTGGGCTTACCAGGGGAACTCGCCGGAGAAACGGCCGTAGACGGTGGCGCTCTGATGTTGACGAAGCCGAGCTTCTAGAGCGTGCGGGAGCGAGCTGGGGCTATGGGTGCTCCTGACGATGGGGAATAGGCTCGCGTGCTCTGTGAGGAGAGGGGCGGCTGCGGTTCGCCGGAATTGGCCGGGAACGCCATCGGAGACAGAGGTGGTGGAGCTCGAAATTGGAGCAGCCTAGGGGCAGTGGGGAGGCGATGTTTGGGGGGAAAGAGAGAGGAGGCGTGGGCGTTTATGTACGCGTGATCATAGCGAGGAATAACTCAGGCATTAACTCAAATTCATCGCCGCAATCAAGGGCAGCAACGGCGAGGGGGAACGGTCGCGAGGGAGACGATGCTGAGGTGGCTAGTGGGGTCCAACGATCAGCGAGACAGAGAGAGGGGGCACGGGGTCCACTGCTCAGTGACTCTGTGGGTTCTTTTCTAAGTGAAAAACGGTTCACCAGCGAGGGAGTTTAGTTGGGTTGCGTGTGGGCTTACTGGGCTGGCCAGATGGGCTGCTCTTTGTTTCCTTTTTATACTGAAGCTTTTTCTTTTTCTATTTGGAATTTCTGTTTTGATTTTTAAACAAATAATTCAAACTCCAATTCAAATCAAACCACCACCAAACTTTGTGTTGATTTTAATTCTGTTTAACAACATAATCCCAAGTCCAAAATAAGATAATTTTTTTATTCTTCTAAGATCTATTTAATAATTAAATAAATAGACTTTTGTCTTTCAAAAATAGGATTTAATTTATTTAAAAACTCTATTTGAAATCTAAATAATACCAAACATTTTCAGTAGGTTTCTTTTGAAAAACAAAACACTTTGGAAATCTTATTTAAAATATTTGAACAAGTTTTAGTGTTTATTTTAAAAGGGAAAAAGCCTTTACTTTAATAAAATTGGATATTAATAAATCCTCATTATTTTATTTAAATAAACCTTTACTCTTTTTATCAAATAGAAATATTTTATTTCGAAAGTTTGGCCAAGATTTAATTTGGCTCTATAAAATAATCCTTATTTATATTTCTACCTTTGCTTTATAAAAACCATATCTTTTTATTTAAAGATCAAAAAAATAGTAATTCCAACTATTATAACTTTATTTATTAATTGTTTATCTTTTTAAATCCCTTTAGGATTTTATTTGATCAAAATAGTTTTTGATGTTTCCAATTGGATTCAAAAAGTTTCTTCTCACCCTGAATTTCAACAAAATTTTATTTTGTTTATTTATTTTTCACATTTCAAAATTTGGAAAATTTTGGGATGTGACAATCTACTGTGATAACATGGGCGCCATAGCCAATGCGCAAGAACCAAGGTCACACAAGAAGCTGAAGCACATCAAGCTACGTTTTCACGCTATTCGAGAACATGTCCAAGATGGTGACATAAAGATTTGCAAAGTACACACAGATCTGAACGTGGCGGATCCGTTGACTAAACCTCTCCCGAGGGCAAAACATGACCAGCACCAAACCGCCATGGGTGTTCGTTATATTACCATGTAATCTAGATTAGTTGACTCTAGTGCAAGTGGGAGACTGTTGGAGATATGCCCTAGAGACAATAATAAATGTAGTTATTATTATAGCTTTGTGTTTATGATAAATGTTTACATTCATGCTATAACAGTATTAACCAGGAAACATTAATACTTGTGTGATTTGTAAACTAAATTAGAGTCCCTAGTAAAGCCTCTTCATAATAATAGCTTGTTGGTTAATAGATGATTGTGGTTTCCCTATCATGAACATTGAGATGTTATTAACAACAAGATCATATCATTAGGAGAATGGTATGATGGACATACTCCTATAGATAAGCGTAGCATAAAGATCAAGTCATTTTAATAGTTCAATTGCTATAAGCTTTCTGATACATAGTAACCTAATTCCTTCGACCATGAGATCATGCTAATCACCATCACCGGAAGGATGCTTTGATGACATCAAACACCACACTGTAACTGGGTGGCTATAAAGGTGGCATTGAGTGTTTGGAAAGTATGGGTTGAGACACATGGATCAAGAGTGGTATTTGTCCATCCATATGACGGATAGATATACTCTGGGCCCTCTCGGTGGAATGTCATCCAATTAGCTTGCAAGCATGTGACTGGCTCACAAGGGATCACATACCACGGGAACGAGAAAAGAGTACTTATCAGTAACGAGGTTGAACTAGGTATGCAGAGATACCGACGATCAAAACCTCGGATAAGTAAACTATCGTGTGACAAAGGGAAATTGGTATCGTATGTAAGTGGTTCATTCGATCGCAAAGTAATCGTAGAAATATGTGGGAGCCATATGAATTTCCAGATTCCTCTATTGGTTATTAATCAGAGAAGTTTCTCGATCATGTCCGCATAATTCACAAACCGTAGGGAGACACACTTAAGGATTCGATGTTGTTGAGTAGTTATGGAATGATGAGTAAGAGACCGAATGTTTTTCGGAGTCTTGGATGGTATCCGGGATATCACGAGGAGATCCGGAATGGTCCGGAGAATAAGATTCATATAAGGGAAGTCCTGTTTCAGAGTTGGGGAATGATTCCGGTGTTTTCATCGGGAATGTTCTAGAAGGGTCCGGAAGGTCCGGCACTCCGGAGGGGAAGGGTACAAGAATGTGTCATGACAATATGGAATGGTTGCATCATGTACTAGGTAACATGTCTGGGCAAAATAAAGGGAGAAATCAAATCCTTGTTTGAAAGTCAAACGCCAATTTGAAAAAGTCAAACGGCCAGTTTGCTTGCTGGAGGGAGAGTAGGAAACCTACTTGGGGAGGAAGTCCTCCTCCCTCCACCCGCCGGCCAAGGAGGCCGAGTTGGGGGAGGACTCCCTCCTCCCAACCGGTGCCCTCCCACCTATATAAGGAGGGGCAGGGCTGCCCCTCTAGCCTACACCCAACACACCCCAAACCCTAACCCTAAGCCGCCAGTGCCACCACCCCTGCTGCTGCCGTCGCCTAGGGCACCACCAACTCGCCGAGTTGGGGTGATCCCAAACCCTAGCCGTCGGCTACACTCTCCCCTTGGTGTAGGGGTTCGTAGCATGGAAAACAAAATTTTTCTATCGCATACAAACAAACAAGCCAAGATCTATCTACTAGATTGTAGCAACGAGTCGATAGTGGAACTCACCCTCGAAGATTCCAAAGCGGTTAACGAGAGCAGATTCTCGTGGGTGATGTAGTCGTACTCTTTCCGATCTCAAGATCGCGTAGACGATCCTTCCAGCGCCACGTTCCAGCAGCGCTCCCGCAGTCGGTCACACGTTCGGTACTCGACGAAGACCTTCCTCTCCCTTGTTCCAGCAGGCAGCGGAGGTTGTAGCACTCTCCTCGCGATTCCGGCAGCACAACGGCGTAGTACCGGAAGTAGAGGGGAGATCCCGCAGGGCTTCGCCTTAAGCCGGTGCGAGTATGGTGGAGCTTATGAGAGAGGCTATTAGTGGTCTAGTAATTAGACACACCAATTAGAAGGCTCTAAACCAATTAGAAGGCTCTAAACCGAAATAGCTCTAAACCGGGGTTTAGGTCTAGGGTTTAGATTAGAGGATAGGAACTTGTGTGTGTAAGGAGGGGAGCCCTGCCCCTCCTTATATAGGTGGGAGGGGGCTGGCGCGCCAGGGGGAGGGAGTGGAGTCCCTCCCCAACTCGGCATTGGAGTTGGCCGCCGGTTGGAGGAGGTCTCCCTCTCCAACTCGGTTTCCCTCTTCTCCTCCTCTTTCCACTTTCCAAAACTTGCCGTTTGACTTTCAAACTAGCCGTTTGACTTTTCAATTTAGGATTTAAATAAACCCTTTATTTTGGACAGCGAGAACACTTAGTACATGATGCAATCATTCCAATATGTAATGACACATTCATGTACCCTTCCCCTCCGGAGTGCCGGACATTCCGGGACCTTCTAGAATGTTCCCGATGAAAACACCGGAACCATTCCCCAACTCCGAAATGGGACTTTCCTTATATGAATCTTATTCTCCGGACCATTCCGGATCACCTCGTGATATCCCGGATCCCATCCGAGACTCCGAACAACATTCGTTCTCTTTCTCATAATACCATAACTACTCAAACAACGTCGAATCCTTAAGTGTGTCTCCCTACGGTTCGTGAATTATGCGGACATGATCGAGACACTTCTCCGAACAATAACCAATAGAGGAATCTGGAAATTCATATGGCTCCCACATATTTCTACGATTACTTTGCGATCGAATGAACCACTTACATACGATACCAATTTCCCTTTGTCTCACGATATGTTACTTATCCGAGGTTATGATCGTCGGTATCTCTGCATACCTAGTTCAACCTCGTTACTGATAAGTACTCTTTTCTCGTTCCCGTGATATGTGATCCCTTGTGACCATGTCACATGCTTGCAAGCTAATTGGATGACATTTCACCGAGAGGGCCCAGAGTATATCTATCCGTCATGCGGATGGACAAATCTCACTCTTGATCCATGTGTTTCAACCAATACTTTCCGAACACTCAATGCCACCTTTATAGCCACCCTGTTACGGTGTGGTGTTTGATGACATCAAAGCATCCATCCAGTAAAGGTGATATGCATGATCTCATGGTCGAAGGAATTAGGTTACTATGTATCAGAAAGCATATAGCAATTGAACTATTGAAATGACTTGATCTTTATGCTACGCTTATCTATAGGAGTATGTCCACCATATCATTCTCCTAATGATATGATCTTGTTGTTGATAACATCTCAATGTTCATGATATGGAAACCACAATCATCAATCAACCAACAAGCTAGTGAAGTATAGAGGCTATACTAGGGACTTCAAATTAAGTTTACAAATCACACAAGTATTAATGGTTTCCTTGTTAATACTATTATAGCATGAATGTAAACATTTATCATAAGTGTGAAGATATGATAATAACCACTTTATTATTGCCTCTTGGGCATATCTCCAACAGTCTCCCACTTGCACTAGAGTCAATAATCTAGTTTCAAACCTTTGTGTATTCAACATCTATGGCTTTCCGGTGTTGTATGTACACGATTGCTAGTGGTCAACTGATCTCCGGATCTGACACTTCCAGGTCCGTGTGTAATTGCATGTCTTTGCGTCTCTACGCATCACTCATTCTCTAATGAGATGGCTTTGCATAAATTTGGTCTTTCGGTGTGACCTTTAGTTCTTTGGGGTTAAAACATGTTGATAATATTGTCGCACAATATATCTTCATAGTATTATCCCGCTGTGAACTACACCTAGTTTGATAACAAACTACTTGACACAAATGCCCTCTTTTGCTGCTATAATAGCAGTCATATACTTAGCCTTTTGTTGTAGTATCTGTCACAATGTCTTAACTTTGGAACTCATCCAAATCCATTATGGAACTCACTTTCCATTATATTGTGCCACCCTTAGTTTAGATTGAGATAAACTTAATTTGTACTTTGTGACAAAGCTAGTATCAATGTAGTACTTTTACAATGAACTAACCATCTATTTGTCACTTCTACAAATAATATACTCTTAGTTCTTCCAAAAGATCATAAGAATATCCTTACTATTGTCCAATGATCATCTTACAAATCATTCTGGTATATGCTCACAACATTTAGAGCATAGGACATATCTGGATTTGTACATATCACAGTATGATTGATATAAATACTCTTTGTGATTTCATACATCAAGTATCAATCTATACTTGAATCTTTGTTTCACTTACCAAGTGCCAATACACTTGAATATATCATCAACATTGAACTCTTTCAATCCTTTCTGTGCAACAAGAACCTTTCTTGTAGTTTCTATATTGAATTCATTCAATATCTCATCTATGTACTTCTGGCACAACCATATTAGCGTCTATTGATGCCAAATATTTGGGTTTTGCCTAAGTCTTTCATCGGGATGAAATTCTTAATATGTGTTTAATAAAAGATACATTATTTCCAATCAACAATATGTCTTCCACATAATGTATTAGAAACATGTCTTAGCGCTCCCACTTAATTTCTTGCAAATGCAAGCATCTTCATTGTCTCCGATGAAATTAAACTCTTTTTAACAGTTTCATCATAGTGAAGATTCCAACTCCGCTATGCTTACTTCAACCATTTGAAGTTTGCATATGTATTTAGCATCCTTTGAATTAACAAAACCCTTTGGACCGTGTCATGCACACGTCCTAGGTAACCATTCTATTAGAAGAACTTGTTTTGTTTATTCTACTACCACATAACAAATTATATGTATTGGTTGCTACATTAATCCGTCTAGACTAAAAATCGCTATGAAAGATCAAATCTTGTCATATACAACCTTTGAACATTGTTGTGAACTCTTTCCCAACATGTCGACTATTTCATAGATGTGAAACATCCATGTCTACTTCTTTATAGATCCAAATACGACTGTAAGGTCTTACACCTTTCTCGAGGGTCCTTCAAGTTCAAAACTTGATTTCTCGTGTATGGAACTATCACGGATTTTATGGCTTCAAGCCATTTTACGGAGTCAGGGCCCATCATCGCTTCTCTGCATGTAGTCGGTTCATTATTCTCAAATAATGATTCAACCCTCAAATCTTGGTATTTGATTGTTCATCCGACCTACTTGTTTCAATAGAAACTTAGACCTCCGTGACCACAACCTTTGAGGCACGTGAGCCATGAGCATTGTTGCTGCCTCCGGAACACTTTTCGGTGCTGCGCAACTCTGCACATACAGCTAAGGTTCTTTTAACCTTATCAAAGTTCTAATGTCCTCCCATTTTAACTTTTCACGAAAAATTCCTTCTCAAAGAAACTTGACGTTCTAAGCGACAAACACTTTTGTCTCCGGTGTTTATGGAGGAATACTTAACAGTAATACAAAGACAGGTTTATCCGACTTTGGTTGCAAACATCTTTCTTATGCATAGCATACCAATGTTTAAGAAAGGACTACTTGGGTTTTATCCCAAACCATAACCTTATATGGTGTCATTTCAGCGGATTATGATGGAGCTCTTTTAGTGGAAAACGGTAATCTCTAAAGCTTTTAATCTTTAAAATATAATGGCAGTTTTATGAATTATACCTTTGATCTTACCATGTCAAACAAGGTTTAATTACATATCTCGAATGCTCCATACTCTTATGGTGTTTCGGGAAAATGCAAATCCACGGAACGATTCCTTAAATCTTAGGTATTATGCTAAACTTGTAACTCAAATATCTTCCTTTATGATCTTATCATAAACTATTCATATTCTTGTTACAATGATTTTGCACTTCATCTTGAAAGTCTTTGAACTTTTCAAGTGTTTCATACTTTATCCTTATTAAGTAAATATTCATATATTCACTCAAATTTTCGGAGAAAGCATATGAAGTTGAAATTCATCGCTCTTGACTACACATAATGGAGTTCGTACAACAATATGCACAAGTTCCAATAAGCTAGTCTTTCGTTCCCTTTTGGCCTATGAACGAAGTTTTAATTATCTCTAGGAAAGTTTCACAAACGTCATTTGATCAAAATCAAAAGACTCCAAAATTCCATCCACATGGAGTTTCTTCATGTTTTCTTTCCAATATAATTTAAACGGCGATGTCACTTCCTAAGTGATCTTTCAATCAATTTGTCTTTCGACAATTTTAGCACTAGTTTTATGGATGTGATTTCTCCAACGAGATTTGCGAATCATCCATCTTTTATGGATTACGGCAATTATTTGAACAAACCTTTTTGTTCTCATAATACCTGATAAAACAAATCCTGAAGGCAAGCTTTGATGTTTAACGAGCAATACAATAACCCTTTATTTGTTCTCGATGAACATCATCACATATTCTTTTGCTAGTTACTTAGGCCATTGTAGTTCATGAATTGTGTTGTTTCGTATGACGATTCACACCAACAAATTCAGTATCAAATACTTGAGAACCACATTGTTTAACAAGCAAAGAATACAGCCATAACACGTATATCATCTATATACTTAAACTGAACAATTCTAGTCTTTTCTTTTCTGCCATATATTTATGAGATTCTCTTTCAGTATTTCCTTTTCTGTTTGAAAGAATCTATCAACATCAATAGTGGAGTCATACATATGACACATAGTCCAAAGCATGTATAGTTAAATACCAATGTCTTTGAACTTGCACTTTGAAGTAGATCACCATTATCAAATATTTGGTGTTCTTTCAAATTCCTTTCTTTAGTAATCTCTTGGTGTAGTAAACATTTTACCTACATCAAATATTCACCCTCATCATGGATTTATCCATGATCTAGCTACTTTTAGCTTATAACGGTGAATCACGAGTATAATGTTGCTCTCCAAAACCTTTTGGAAGATTAGGACAACTAGTGTCTCCAACCTTTTGCAAATTCTCATCAAATATGAGAACATGACTTTTGCCATATTATACTCTATCATGTTGTAACCAAAACTTCATTTCAGATATCACAATATCTTCCACACATCATGGTTTCTGAAACAACTCTTTCAGATCCTAGATAACCTTGATATTAAGACAATCCTTTGAATATCAAGAATCATGGAGACAAACATGATACTCAAACACTAACACTTGGAATTGTCACTCTTGTTTTAATACTAATTATTAAACTTTATGGAGTAACCGGAAATTACTGAAAGTTTGCAATAGGACTTTTAAACTTTAGATTAACACTTCAAAACAATACGATACCAGTTCGTAAAGTAACTAACCAGAATTCTATAGTTCTATCATCTCAATTAAAACTAAGCGCAAGGTGGTAAACGGATGCCAATGACTACAACAACTATGCAAATTCACTTTGATTTTAGTTTATGATAAATTGAGTTCTAATTAATAATTAAATTAATCTAGGTGAACTCCCACTCAAAACAATATCCCTCACATTGTTTTAGTGATCACACGAACCAAATCCACCACATCAAAACCGATCATCACGTGAGTTGATGTAGCTTCAATGGCGAACAATCAACATGTTCATCATATCTACTATATGACTCATGCTCTGCCTTTCGACAATCCGTGTTCCTGAGGCCATGTCTGTACATGCTAGGCTCGTCAAGATCAAACCTTAGCTACCGCATAAGCAAATCTGGCTTGCTTACGTTGTATTCACCCGCGGAATCAAAGACACCCGATCATCACGTGGTGCTTCGAAGCAGCAAGCTTTGGCAACGGTGCATACTAAGGGTGAACACTTTAGAACTTGAAATTTATGTGTATAAGGGATCATCTTATAATGCTACCGTCGTCTACTAAGCAATACAAGATGCATAAAGGATTAACATCACATGCAATTCATAATATGTGATATGATATGGCCTTTCTTCTTTGTGCTTTCGATCTCCATCTTCAAGCACGAACATGATCTCCATCATCACCGGCATAGCATCAAGGTCAATGACGCTTCTTCATGGTTGTCGTCCACCAGCTTCAACTATTACAACTACTTTGAATAGACACGCAGGTCTTAACAGAAATTAAAGACAACCATATGGCTCCTGCCGGTTGCCAACTTACAATAAGGAACATTGCATACATCAAATATAATCACAATCATGGCCATATCACATCACTGCACACCCCTGCAAAACAAAGTTAGACGCCTCTACTTTCTTTGCATATTTTACGTGGTTTGGGGCTTTCAATAAGTGTCGTTCTAACTTACGAACAAGAACCACAACATTGATACTAGCATTGTTGATTACCCGTTGTAAATTGGATCTTTACTATGCTAGGAGAAACAGGCACCCGCAAAGCCACTTATGCAAAACGAGTTGCATGTCAAGCGTGGAGCAAGTCTCATGAACGATGTCATGTAAGGTTAGCCCGGGCCGCTTCATCCCAACATACCGCAAGATGCAAAGTACACAAAAAGCAATCTACAATAAAAGCATCAACGCCCACAATGACCATTGTGTTCTACTCGTGCAACAGATCTACATATAGACACGGCTCTGATACCACTGTAGGGGTTCGTAGCATGGAAAACAAAATTTTTCTATCGCATACAAACAAACAAGCCAAGATCTATCTACTAGATTGTAGCAACGAGTCGATAGTGGAACTCACCCTCGAAGATTCCAAAGCGGTTAACGAGAGCAGATTCTCGTGGGTGATGTAGTCGTACTCTTTCCGATCTCAAGATCGCGTAGACGATCCTTCCAGCGCCACGTTCCAGCAGCGCTCCCGCAGTCGGTCACACGTTCGGTACTCGACGAAGACCTTCCTCTCCCTTGTTCCAGCAGGCAGCGGAGGTTGTAGCACTCTCCTCGCGATTCCGGCAGCACAACGGCGTAGTACCGGAAGTAGAGGGGAGATCCCGCAGGGCTTCGCCTTAAGCCGGTGCGAGTATGGTGGAGCTTATGAGAGAGGCTATTAGTGGTCTAGTAATTAGACACACCAATTAGAAGGCTCTAAACCAATTAGAAGGCTCTAAACCGAAATAGCTCTAAACCGGGGTTTAGGTCTAGGGTTTAGATTAGAGGATAGGAACTTGTGTGTGTAAGGAGGGGAGCCCTGCCCCTCCTTATATAGGTGGGAGGGGGCTGGCGCGCCAGGGGGAGGGAGTGGAGTCCCTCCCCAACTCGGCATTGGAGTTGGCCGCCGGTTGGAGGAGGTCTCCCTCTCCAACTCGGTTTCCCTCTTCTCCTCCTCTTTCCACTTTCCAAAACTTGCCGTTTGACTTTCAAACTAGCCGTTTGACTTTTCAATTTAGGATTTAAATAAACCCTTTATTTTGGACAGCGAGAACACTTAGTACATGATGCAATCATTCCAATATGTAATGACACATTCATGTACCCTTCCCCTCCGGAGTGCCGGACATTCCGGGACCTTCTAGAATGTTCCCGATGAAAACACCGGAACCATTCCCCAACTCCGAAATGGGACTTTCCTTATATGAATCTTATTCTCCGGACCATTCCGGATCACCTCGTGATATCCCGGATCCCATCCGAGACTCCGAACAACATTCGTTCTCTTTCTCATAATACCATAACTACTCAAACAACGTCGAATCCTTAAGTGTGTCTCCCTACGGTTCGTGAATTATGCGGACATGATCGAGACACTTCTCCGAACAATAACCAATAGAGGAATCTGGAAATTCATATGGCTCCCACATATTTCTACGATTACTTTGCGATCGAATGAACCACTTACATACGATACCAATTTCCCTTTGTCTCACGATATGTTACTTATCCGAGGTTATGATCGTCGGTATCTCTGCATACCTAGTTCAACCTCGTTACTGATAAGTACTCTTTTCTCGTTCCCGTGATATGTGATCCCTTGTGACCATGTCACATGCTTGCAAGCTAATTGGATGACATTTCACCGAGAGGGCCCAGAGTATATCTATCCGTCATGCGGATGGACAAATCCCACTCTTGATCCATGTGTTTCAACCAATACTTTCCGAACACTCAATGCCACCTTTATAGCCACCCTGTTACGGTGTGGTGTTTGATGACATCAAAGCATCCATCCAGTAAAGGTGATATGCATGATCTCATGGTCGAAGGAATTAGGTTACTATGTATCAGAAAGCATATAGCAATTGAACTATTGAAATGACTTGATCTTTATGCTACGCTTATCTATAGGAGTATGTCCACCATATCATTCTCCTAATGATATGATCTTGTTGTTGATAACATCTCAATGTTCATGATATGGAAACCACAATCATCAATCAACCAACAAGCTAGTGAAGTATAGAGGCTATACTAGGGACTTCAAATTAAGTTTACAAATCACACAAGTATTAATGGTTTCCTTGTTAATACTATTATAGCATGAATGTAAACATTTATCATAAGTGTGAAGATATGATAATAACCACTTTATTATTGCCTCTTGGGCATATCTCCAACACTTGGTGCCTCCTAAACCCTAGATCGCCAAGGCCTCTCTCATAGTCCACCATACTCGCTCTGGCTTAAGGCAAAGCCCTGCGAGATCTCCCCTCTACTTCCGGTACCACGCCGTCGTGCTGCCGGAATCACGAGGAGAGTGCTACAACCTCCGCTGCCTGCTGGAACAAAGGGAGAGGAAGGTCTTCATCGAGTACCTAACGTGTGACCGACTGCGGAAGCGCTGCCGGAACGCAGTGCCGAAAGGATCGTCTACGCGATCTTGAGATCGGCAAGAGTACGACTACATCACCCACGAGAATCTGCTCTCGTTAACCGCTTTGGAATCTTCGAGGGTGAGTTCCTCTATCGACTCGTTGCTACAATCTAGTAGATAGATCTTGTCTTGTTTGTTTGCATGCGGTAGAAAATTTTTGTTTTCCATGCTACGAACCCCTACACAATCTTCATTTGCTACGGTGTTCTTGTCTATGGCCGTAGTCGTCCTCGTCATCCGAATGTGTTCGGTGGACGGAATCTTCGTCATCTGCCCATCGGTTGGCGATGTCCATGAGGTGGTCGAGCGTCTTGGGCTTGACGCGCCCAAGTTCCTCCTTGAAGTCCGGGCGTTTGACGCCATCCTTGAAGGCGTCGATTGTCTTTTCTTCGGAGATATGTGCAGCTGAATTCTTGATATGGGACCAGCATAGTATGTACGAGCGAATGGATTCGCCGGTACGTTGGGTGCAGGCTCGCAGTTCCTCGATCAATGCTGGCCTCTTGCTGGTGCCCTTGAAGTTGCGGATGAAGCTATATGCCAGCTCCTCCCAGCTTCGGATGGAGCCGGAGGACAGGCTGCTGAGCCAAATCCTAGTTGCGCATGTCAGCTGTAGCTGAAGGCATTGTAGGGCGATGTTCCTGTTGCCGCCGTGCAGCTTGACGGATGAGAGGTGGTCGCTGAGCCAGGCCTTCGGGTCCTGCATGCCGTCGAACTTCGGAGTGTCCGAAGGGAGCTTGAAATTTTTCGGCATCTGCGTTTGCCGAACATATCTACTGAAGCATCTGGCTCCACACAGCTCTCCGTCATCGTCCTCGTTGGATTCAGTTGAACACGCGCGTTTAGCACGTGCCTTGTCGATCTTGCATTGGGTGAGATCGTTTCGAGCGTCATAGTCGCTGCTGCGGCGCCGTGTGCTCTTGCGACGTTGAGGAAGATCGTGCTCGTCCTCATCGGATGAAGGCGTAGGGCTGCGGGTGAACTTGACCGCAGCTTTTTCTTCGGCTTCGCAGGAGCCTCGTTGTGGAGCGCAGCTCCGACGAGTCCGAGACCGGCTAGCGCGGATTTGTGCATAGCGTGGATTTGTGCATGGAGCTCTTCGGGTCACCCACCGGAGGTGGATGTGACGCGAGATATGTAGTGGCCGCCATGATCGTAGCCTGCGATGTCTTCGGCATGACGTTGTCGTTTACGTCCATCGTCATGAAGTACGTGTTGAGGGCCCTGGTGACTTCGCGGTGCGCGGCAGGGTCCATGTGCTTCGTGCGGGAGCGATGCTTGTTGGCGTTGTTGCCGTGCGAGCTGGAGCCGCCAGCGGTGGAGAGTTTAGCTCGCCGCGCGCTAGACTACAAAGCCACCTGCTTAGCTTGTCGAGCTCCTCCATCAGCTTCACCTACCGGTTATGCTCGTTGATGAGGAGGAAGTGATAGGCCATCAGTAGATCTTGTGAAGCATTCACGGGTAGGATGATGTTGCCTGCCATGTCTTTGCGTGCTTGACGCCAGCCTTCCTCGTCGAGGTTGATCTTCTGGTAGGCGTTAGCGTCGCCTTCGTTGGGCCTAAGCGACGGGTCTCCCCCATTTCCTCCGTTCCCAGCTTGCGGGTTGAGAGGCGGGTTGGGTGCACTCGAACCTGGTGGCAGTTCCGATTCGTTTTGGATGACCACGGCGCATAGGTAACGTCCACGGACTGGATCACTATGCCGCAGCTTTCGGATCTGGAACCGTAGGTTCCTTAATCTGAGGGAGGGCCGCATAGATCTGAGTTGCAGCTGCTGCTGTCATCTGACTCGTTTGTCAGTGTCGACGCGCGCAACGCGCCAATGGGTGGGACCCATGAAGCGGGCCTGATGTATGGTGGTGGCACCCGCTCTAGGAGGCAGCGGGTGCTGGACTTCCCCACCTGGAAGTAGAAGCTCCTGAACAGCATCTCGAGCCCATTTCCAACAGACTTGAAATCCCTTAGGGTGGCTGGAGAGTGGGCGGTGAAGTCGAAGGTGCCGAAGAGGAGGTGACTCTCCGTCGCCGATGAGTTGTAGATCGCTCCGTATGGGACCGTCACGATCGCATAATCAGCATCCCCAGTTCCCACAGACGACACCAATTGATGAGGTTCGTTCTCGTCAATTCCCATTATTATGGACTTGGGTTTTGGAGAAGAGGGGGATGCTGGAGATCGCGGAACGGTTAACAGACAAGCAACGCGAGACACTAGTTTTACCCAGGTTTAGGCCCCCAGAGGGAAAACCCTACTCCTGCTTGTCTGCTCTTGATTATGGCAGAACCGAAGATTACATGGGTGCGCAGATGCAATCTGGCGTGGGGTGTGTATGCGATGGTGGAAGAGATCCTTCTCGCTGTACCCTCCTGGCCTTTATATAGATAGGCAGGTCCCGGGCTTAAGTCAAGTCGGTTACAGATTAGGGTTGGTACCCTTTAAAATTCTATCTACTCTAGACTTGTCCTCCAAGGATCCGAAGACGTCATGGGATTGGACCACCCGAAATCTTCATGGGCCGCATTATCTTGACGTGGGCCTTCCTTGGGCTGGACCAGGTATACCAAATGTTATGCACACGTGGGGTATAACCATGTCAAGGTCCTTGAGATCTATCTCGGCATTCATCTCATTGATCTTCTTGTTCCTACCTTGCACTCTCTTCTCTTGGTTCTTGAACCTCTTGTATTGCTTCTCGACCCTAGCCTCCATCTCCTTGATGCTCTCATCCTGCTCCTCGAAGGCCTTGTCCTTCTCTCTCAACTAGACTTGAATCTCGTCATTGCTAAGCATGATGTTGGTCCTATCAGTATCGAGGTGTCTAAGAAGGCTCTCTAGGTCCTGAAGATAGAGAAACAGTGGCTCAATAGTCTCTCTAGTGGCCTCGTCATACACTATAGCCTCTCCCTCCTCGTCACGTCTCCCAAATGGGTGGAAGTAGAGGCCCTTGAGCTCGGTGGAGTGACGGCCACATAGACGACCAAGTAGCTCCTACGTGGCAACATCGAGTCCCTTCTCCTTGTCGTCATGGAGTATCTTGAAGGCGATGTCCTCGGTGGGTGGCTCCGACTAGCGTCCTGGCTGCGAGACTCTAAATCCCTATAGATACTTCCTCTCGAACTTCCTAAGATGAAGTACCTTAATGTTGGGGAGGGGGAGATTGAGCACACTGGTGAGCTCCACGATACGGGATCCAAAACGAGTTCCCCTAAACTCCTCGGCGGTGCTGAAAACAAAGCCAGGCATCTATTGCATAGGATAGAGAAAATTAGAATCAACACAAGTAAAGAGTAAAACACAAGATAGTAGAATCAAAAGCATTACAAAAAACACATAAATTATTTCAAACACACAAGTCATGGCATACAATATTCAATCACAACACTAAGGTTCAAACATAACTTTAAATTTTTTTGCCATACCACATACGTTGGTATGATCAAAATTATTAACGCGAGAAAACGACAAGTGTGGTGGTCCAACTATTGGAGTACATCACAACTCGCACTCACTAGTCAAGGTAGCTAACTGAGCATCCTTGGTTGCAATCAGCTAGTCTTGATCACAAGACTCCCATACTAATTCTATGACATCCTTCCTTAGACTTTTTATGGTGGCCTCTAAGTCTAGGGTATGCTTCTTCTCCTCTCTAAGGTCATTTTGAGTGTTGAGCATTCTACACTTGAGTCTATCTCCAAGATCCTTGATGGCATTCCAAGCTGCATTCCTTGCAGAGTCAAAGAATGACTTGTACATTTAGGAGTTGGTGACCATGCAGAACCTGACTCTTTGTGGTTGTCCTCCTTGTTTTTATACAAGTGGAGTTGTACCCACCAATACTCTTATCCTTCATCCATCACTGGAAATCCCTTGTACACAGCTTCACCATGTATCCCCATGGTAACCATAAGGTTCTTGAGTGCCTTGGGAAACTCCGTCTCACACTCTAAGTTCATGGTCATGAGTGTTCCCTTCGTGACGTCTTCATTGATGGCGGCCATCTACAAATAGATATGATAAAGAAGATTAGGAGAAGTTTTATGAGATACAAAAGAGACAAGTGTGGAAATTTACAAAGGGGTTTGCATTTTTTCCCTAGTGGTTTCCTTAGTCTAATCCATTGTAGGGTAATAATCCTATAGGCAACACAGTGCTCCGATACCATCTGTAAGACCACACCATTTAAGGTAAAGGCCCATGCGATTGCAATGCTAGTATCTGGATCGAATTTCTAGCATCCATAGTTTAAGATGAAGTACACAGATACAGAGGTCATTATTACATCGTAACATCTAGAGATACATAGTTCTTACAACTCTTTAGCCCAAGGCTAATACATAGAGTTCACAATACTTAACAAAATAAATAAAGTCTTCATCTTCATGTGCCACAGGCAAACATGTTGACTGTAGACTCATAACCCTAGTCACCATCATAGTAACCTGCAACATAATAAGTTACAGCCACAGAGGGTCAATACATTTGGAATTGTATTGGCAAGTGATGCCATACTAGTATAGTAACATCTAATAACAATATGAATTTGGCTAAGTGTAGTCCAGGCTGGCTTTGCTCAAAAACAAGGTTTGTCTTATTAGTTTGAAAACACTAAGTTTTTGTTTGAGAAAAACATCCAAGGAACCACCAATAGACATTGGTGAACCTTTACCCTTATTCAACCACAAGTTTTAACTTAGATAAATTGGGATGAGGAGATCCTTGATTATTTCAATGTCTTTGAGGCTCAAAATGTCCGTTACCAGGGACACGGCTAAGTACTTAGGTTTTACCCTATCGAGAGGTGGTGCACTTTCCCCACAAGACTCGACATGCATCGAGACGAGACTTTTCAGAAGCATTCCTTCAGACCACCATGGGCGCGTTCCATCCTATCAACCCTACCACCAACTGTCCATCAGGCTGAATTCTTGCAACCTAGTTGGTCAAGGCAGAGCCCATATGCCATTTGGTTGCACTAGAAGCTTCTCAACACTAAACATCTCAAATCTCTTTGTTCCTGGGTGGCCATCCACAAGTGTGATACACAAGGTAAACCATAGACATGGGCCTTGTGTAACCATTCAACACAAACCAATCTTCCCATTCCACCCAGGTGATTCATTAACATGTTGTTTTATTATTCAAAAACATAGGCCTAAACTTTGCATAGTATCATAATATGAATATTCAACCCTTGTAGTCTACTAGATATACTAAGCACGCTAACAAAGAAAGTCTCTTAATCTTAGGAAAAATTCCTACCAAGATATTATCTATAGGATCCACCATAGCATAGCATATACTTAGAAAATCACCATGCAAATCCTACTCAAAATATCACTAGTGCCTAGTTAAAATAGTAGGACAAAAATATGAAACATCACTTGCCTTGATAGTTAGGGGAATAGGCACAATCCTCACAATCACACTCGTCACAATCCACAAAATTTACACATAAATTCATACAACAATATTCACAATCAATATACAAACAAAATATATAAATGAATGCATACAAAATGCAAATGAATGATTTTTTACACTTTTCAAATCAAACTAAACAGTACTGAATACAAAGCATACTTTCTAAAGTCTAAATAAACCAAAATTTACTTTAAAATAGTATTGTAAATAATTTTTATAGCCAAAATAGGCCTACAAATGCTTCTGCATAAATTCCTAATTTTACAGAAGAAAATGGCCAAACCAAGGCCATAGATGCAAAGAGTTTATTTTTCTGAATCCATTGATATAAAATTTGTAATTTTTGGATAAACATATAAAAAATTAATGAATTTACAAGTTTGAATAACTAATAGATCAAAATTCAGATTTTAAATCAAAACCAGGGACACGCGGCGTGTTCTGATTGGCGCGTACTGCTTCGCGCTCGATCACGATTCTGCATCATTAGATCTAAAAGAAATCCTGCTGCCCTGATCTAAACTTACCCCTTCGCTAAGTGATCTAATTGCAGCCCTCAAATGTAGATCCAACGGATTTGACAAGCTCGACCAAAAGCTGGCGACGCGAATGGCCCTGGCGGTGGCGATGCTACTGCCGGTGACACGCTGGCGATGCTAAGGGGTTAGGAGGAGCGTGTTGGTGCTTACTGAGCTCGCGGGAACGTGGGGGTGTGGTCCGTGCGTCCGGTGTTGACGTGGGAGCACTTCGTTGGAAACCCCAAGAGCAACGTGTGATGGAGCACAGCAGCAAGTTTCCCTCGGTAGATACCGAGGTTATCAAACCAGAAGGAGGAAGGAAACGTCTCAAAGGTGTTGCAAGCAACGTGGAGACCTGCACAACACAAACTCAAGACTTTGTCCCAACGAATCAGTGAGGTTTTCAATCTCACCGGTTTGCTGTAACAAAGGATTAAATGTATGGTGTGGACGGTAATGGTTTGCAGCAAGTAAACAAGTAACAGTGGAAGATGTATCAATGGTAAAGATTGGACCGGGGTCCATAGTTCACTAGAGGTGCTCTCCTTAGATAAACAACATGGCATGAAGGATAAACAAATTACAGCATGGCAATTGACAGGAACTGAACAAGGCATAACAATGGAATTACTAGTCAGAAAGATCCTATGAGATTCGATTGGGCAATACAACAAGATACATACACACCCATCCAACTGCATCTATGACTAGAAGTCCATCTTCAGGTTATCATCCGAACCCCCTCCAGTATTAAGTTGCAAGCAATAGACAACTGCTTTAAGCAAAGTGTGTAAGGTAAACAGTCCACATGTTCCATGAACAAGAGACCGTTGTTTTATCCCTAGTAGCAACAGCACATAAACGACTGAAGAGATTATTGTCACTTCCCTTGGAAACTAGAGGCATGAACCCACTATCGAGCATAAATACTCCCTCTTGGAGTCACTAGCAACTACTTGGCCAAGATAACCACTAGCAACGGAGAGCATGCAAGATCACAAATAACACAGACATGATAGGATCATAAAGATAAAACCATTAATCAAACCAACATAATAATCTCAATATCCATCGGATCCCCGCAAAGACAACATGCATGATTACAAATAGATTAGATCTTGATCATGAAAGGAGCTCACAATATCTATACATGAAAGCACAAGGAGGAGATACAACCATCTAGATAAAACATGGACCCATAGTCCAAGGTGGAACAACTCACACATCATACCAGAGAGAAGGCCTGTGGGATAATCTCCCCTCCAGCAGAGTGCCGGGAAGAGCTTCAGATCTCCCCAATCTAGGGACGATGGTGGCGGCGGATACAGACGGTTTCGTGGATTTCTGATCGGGTACCCAGGGTTTCTGCATTGGGGGCTTCTTATAGGCGAAGGGGGAGGCCGAGGAGGCGGCCAGGGTAGGCAAACCCTAGCCAGGCGCAGGCTAGGTCCCACCCGCGCCTAGGGTGGGTCTGGCCCCCCTGGTTGGCCTCCCGGGCTCCCCTCTGGACTTCTTGTTCCCCACGGAAAGTAATTGACTTTGGCTTTTGTCTCGTCCAATTCCGAGAATATTTCTTTACTAACTTTTCTAAAACCAAAATCAGCAGAAAACAGGCAGCTGGCACTGTTGCAACTTGTTAATAGGTTAGTACCAGAAAACATGTAAAAATCACCTCAAAGTGTAGACAAGTAAAGCAAAGTAGATAACAAACAAGCATGGAGCATAAAAAATTATAGATACGTTTCCGGCGTATCAGGGTACTCAACGTGTACTTGGCTTGGACATGGGCACACGGACACGGGCTCAAATGCTCGCTGGAGTTCGTCCGCGCGTTGAATGCTCACTGTCGGAGACGAAGACGATGACCTTGGGTGCAATAAGGAAAATGGTGGGCATTAGCAGGTGCCCAAGGTCACAGAAAACACAATCGCGTGAAGCAGGGGTCAAGGGGCTTGCGGATTTTACCATGATTGCTTGCCGAAGTTGAACGATGCCTCGGGTGCTTGCAGAGGTTGAGAGGGACGACGACATGGGGCAAGATTGGACAAACAAAAGGTAGGAGCAGATGCACAAGAGCAAGGGGATCACGATCAACGAGAGGCAGAGGGGCACGCTATGCTCACTGGAATAGCTCACCGGAGTAGTTTAGTGCTGCGGCGGTGCAAGCGAAAATTAGAGGACCTGGCGGCGCTTGTTGCTGGTTAGGTGAGGGGAAATGGTCGCGAGGGGTGGGGTTTAAGTAGCCAGAGCGAGGGAGTGATTCACGCCTGCAATCAACGACGAATTATCGGGATTGATTTGGGGTTGAATGGGGAAGAAACGGCTGGCGAACTGGTCGCGGGCGCGGTGTCTGGGCACGATGAAGTCGATGTGGCAACGGGGCCACTGTCAGTGAGGGGAAGGGTGCGCACGCGGGTGAGAACTGCGGGGAGAGAGGGGGTGGTTCCCGGGTGGGCCTTAGGCTTCCAGGGAAGTTGGGCCGAATGGGTTGCGCCTGTTATTTTTTTCCTTTTCCCTTTTTCCTTTTCTGTTTTGATTTTCTAGAATAGATTTGAATTCCCATTTCAAATCCAAATGAATTCAAATCTTCACCAAACTTTATACTGTGATCCTTGTGTCCAAAAGTGTGTCAAACACATATAATCACTCAAAAACATTTTGGGTCTTTGAAAATTAAAATAAAACATTGCCCCATATATATAATATAAGAAGGGGTTTAAATATGGTTTTATTTAGGGTTTAGCTTTGAAAATTGTTATGCAAGGTAATAATGCCATGATGATATGAATGCAACAACATGGTTTTGAATTTGATGAAACTTGGGATGTTACAAAGCTTATTAGGTGCAAAAAGTAAAGTGTGCCATCAAGTTTGTGAGAGCTTTAATCACTAATTTTCTCATAACAAGTTTAATTTGGAAGATAGATAAAACAAGAATATACTTGGAATGGTGTAACACACAATGCATAGGAATTTATAGTGGACTCGTTGGAATAACTTGGTTTCTTGGGAGTTGGATGCATGAGTAGATCTTACTCAGTACAAGTCGAGGCTAGCAAAAGACTGGGAGCGACCAACTAAGAGAGCAATAATGGCCATAATCATGCAGAGCGACAAAACATTATCAATCAAAGCATAAAGTGGTACCACAAGTAAAAAACTAAATGATCATAGAGGCTAAGGTGACTGGTTCATAGTCATAACATGGTATGACCATTTGCCAAGTCAACCCAAACAAAGCATCAAAGGAGAATACCACAATATTATGCTTTTGTATGCTAAAACAACGCATGATTCTTGCAAGGCACATTAAGCAATCTCAATTGTTTGGAACAAGTCATGCTACAACAATAATCACCAAGCATAAGGTCAAAGCAACATCTAGCATGACATGATAAAGTCTAAGCCATAGTCAAAACAAGCTCCCTTTTGTACCACTTAAGCATGAAACTCTCTATTCTTTACCAACACCAATCAACTTATTTGAAACAAAAGAACAAATGCGGGGGTACAACTACTTATTCAAGCAAACTAAAAAAACAAAAACTAAGACGCTCCAAAAACAACACAACAGTGCATGAAACAATAAAAACGAAGTGTCTAAAAGGAGACCTGAGATTTTTATTGATGAGGAAGGGGATGCCTTGGGTATCCCCAAGGTTTGACGCTTGTACCTCTTGAATATTTCTTAGGGTGACACGGGATGGCATCCCCAAGCTTGAGATTGTGTCCATTCTTCATCTCATTATATCATTCTTCCCCTACACTTGAAAATTTCATTCATACAAAACTTCACACAGTTCTTCATTAGCAACATTAGTGTATTCAAGATAATAGGCCTCTGGTTTTAGTTTCAAAACAAGGAAAATTTTCATTATAACACAAGCTACTATAGCAATTCCTTTTAAAAGCTCAAGTGATCAAGAATAACTCAAGAAGAAACCGATTAAGAAGCAAATGGAAATAATGGCAAAAAACTATCAAAAGAGACCAACAGGTAAAAACCGATTTTTTTCTAAGACCTTCTATTGCTCAAATCAAAAATCGTTGAACTAATGGAAGTTAGACAACAACCTAGGGCATTTACTCAGAAAATTACAGCTCAATCTGACATGCAGAGATTTTTCGCGAATTTTTATAGTGAAGCACAAAAATCTGTTTCGGGACAACAACTTCCCCAAATATTACTTCTCTCTCATTATAGGTTATTCTTGGCACAAAAACCAAAAGAAAGTATAAGGAGAGGTTATTACAGAAGTATAGAAGTTGAAATTTGGAATGCCTAGTGACGATAGAATTATAGAAGTTGAAAGATCCACTAAAAACTTCATGCAAATGCAATATGAGCAGAATTGTTGATTATAAGTGGATTATAAGTCTATGCCTATAATCATTATTACCAAAATTATTCCTATAGGCATTGTTGCTAAAATTGTTGTTTTTAATAAAGTTCACATCAACTTGCTCTTATTGAGCAACCAAAGAGGCTAAAGGAATATAGTTTGGATCAATATGAGCTTTTCCACTAACAAGCATAGACATGATAACATCAATTTTATCACTCAAGGAGGAGGTTTCTTCAATAGAATTTACCTTCTTACCTTGTGGAGCTCTTTCAGTGTACCATTCAGAATAGTTAACCATCATATTATCAAGGAGCTTTGTTGAAGCACCCAAAGTAATGGTCATAAAGTTACCTCCAGCAAAAGAATCCAACAGATTTCTTGAAGAAAAATCTAGTCCTGCATAAAAAGTTTGGATAATCATCCATGCAGTCAGTCCATGAGTGGGACAATTCTTTACCAAAGATTTCATTCTTTCCCAAGCTTGAGCAACATGTTCATTATCAAGTTGTTTAAATTTCATTATTTCACTTCTTAGATATAATCTTAGCAGGAGGATATTATTTTCCAATAAAAGCATCTTTGCAATTAATCCTAGAATCAATACTATTTCTAGGCAAGGATACCAACCATTTAGATTTTTCTCTCAAAGAGAAAGGAAATAGTTTAAGCTTAATAATATTTGCATCTAAATCCTTATATTTTTGCATCTCACAAAGTTCAAGAAAATTATTGAGGTGAGCAGCAATGTCATCAGAACTAGCACCAGAAAATTGCTCTTTCATAACAAGATTCAGCAAAGCAGGTTTAATTTCATAAAAGGTACCATCATGAGTAGGTGGAGCAATAGGTGTGCAAAGGAAATCATTGTTATTTGTTCTAGTGAAGTCACACAACTTGGTGTTCTTAGTAGTGTTCATTTTTGCAAAACTGGAGCAAGCCAACATCAGTAGCAACTAAAGTAGGAGCTAATTTTTTTTGTGTTTTTATAAGGAAAGCAAACCAAACCAAACTATTTTTTTTGTATTTTTGAGAGAAACAAACAAGCAAAACAAAGAAAAATAAACCAAGCAAAACAAAAGCAAAGTAAAGAGGGTGATTGTGAGAGACTCCCCTTGCAAAGTTGTCCTTAACTCCCCGGCAACGGTGTAACATCGCAATTTCAGCAACCCTGATTAAATTCCAAAAGGCAAAAATCAGGGGGAACAAAAACGTTTTCTTGCAATGTGTGCTCACTTGTTTGCTTGTTCTCAAGCAATTATTTGTGTTATAGTTGTGTACTCCCCATCTCAACACTAGTTTACAAAAAACTATTTTACAAAAGAGATATCTTGGATCATCTCTCATATTCTCAAATGTTCTGGCATTTCACAACCTGAGCCAAGATGACTTTGACACAACCAATTACTTTACTATTCTCAAATGTTCTGGCATTCATGTGGTTTCAAAAATACGAGTGTGCCTTCACCAAGATCCATGAACCAAGATCGAGAACCTCGGGTGTGCCAACATGGAAACCGAAGACCGATTCCTACGTCCGAAGCCCGAAGACCGATCCCTCTTCAAACCCCCAAGATCACCGAGCCCCCCATGTGTGACCCATATCCGAGCCTTATTTTTTATTAAATGATATATATACCTTGTTGCATATTAAATTAATCATATTGCATACATCTTGTGTGGTTTGGGGGCATTATGCCGATTTACCTTATAATTAAATATGGAGACCATATGCGGGTAAATCTAGCCTTATATTGGCTCTATTTAAATTTGTGTAATGAACCGGTGACATATTTTGCCATGTTAAGAAAATATTTAAATTGTGGGGTATCTAAATAACTTGAATCATCTATTTAATTATCAGGACCCCGGTTCCACTTAATATTGCCTAATTGCACCGCACCTTTGCCATGGCATACATCATACATGCATCATGTCCGATCTTCTGCCGTAGTATTAAATAGTGCATCCGATGTTTCTTCTAGTGCTTTGCTTCTTCACGAATTAGGCCGATGAGTTGATGCGAGTGTCGATTCGATCTTTGGATCAACCTTCGGCAATGTTTTTAGGCAAGCATTCTCTCCCTTTCTACCTATTTTACATTTCTAGTCTTTACTTCCTCCTGTTGATCTATTGCTATCTGTGTTGCGATGCTATAGATTCAGTATCTCGTTATACTTCCCTGCAGCCCTTATATTTACATGGACACATCCTATTACCTGTTGTTTGGTAAATAGTTGGTCCTACGAGTCATAGTTGCTTGCGCAGGTGATGCGTCGCGCCGTCGATCTTCCACAGTTGTTGGAGTAATGTCGCATGTTTAATATTAGAGATGTTCATGGCTTTAATTACCGTTTAATAACTAAAATTGAAAGTAGGTAAATAATGTAGAGGCATAGGTGGGCAATAGATGTTATTTGGTTTTTAACAGGATCCCGAGTACTTGATATCTGTTCCTTGAATATTCACACTATCCGCATGTGGGACCATGAATCCCCTTAATATGAGCTTGAGTCATATCTTATTTCTTGGGGCAACAAAGTAGTTTGGGGCTTTATTACTATCATGTACTTATGCCATGCTTTACTGCTTTATTTACTATTGCGCGTGGAGCACCTATACTGTTTACGTAAGCGGAGTGTTTTCGCGGTATCGACAAGCCCAGTCATATTTTCGGGTTTCCAGTCGTTTACAGCCATTGACGCAAACCTCTGGGTCCGTTCCGGAGCCAGCCAACTTCGTTGCGGGTAGCTTGGTGGGGTGGCCCCCTGAAATATTATATGAATCTTGCGATTTCTTTGCAGTGATGCCTCGTTGGGTTATCATTTGGTTTTTCCGAGGTTGATTGTCCGTGTGTTGCTATTTGTGCCCCCCTGCAGGGTAAAACTTTCTGAAAGCCGTGTCCGTGGTTATGGACAACTTGGAGCACAGTATCTCGATCATAGATAATTATAACTTAAGTAGTGCTATAAATTTGACTTTATAATGACTAGTAATCAGCTTCACTATAATGGAATGGCTAAATAAAAGTTCCAACAACTACTGGATTTGGGTTGTCAACTATTATAAATGTATCTGACTAGTAAGTATTGCAACTATAACGGAATGGTTAACTAAAACTACCCACTGTTTATAATATCAGGATGACCCATGCTATCTATATCTGACTAGTAATTGCTGCAACTATAATGGAATGAATAAAACTGCCAACTGTTTGAGTTCCTCGGTCTGACTTCCTCGTTTGGTCTCGAGGGGGAAACGTCAGGATGGGTATGTTTGGTGGTAGTATCAGGTTGGTTTCGAATAGGTCTTTCTTATCCCTCTCTGATAGCCTACAGTTATATCAAGTCTCTATAGGTTGTTTAGTGCATGTTGCACTGCTGCTTTAGTCCACCATACCTATGTAGGCGAGGACCGCCGAATTCTAAGACTCGCCGTGTACTGGTATTAGTACTGACCGCTCTCTTTTTCCTTTGCCTTTTGTCGGCACCCCTTTTGTTTAAGCAGGTTTTGAGATCGACGTCGTTAGCAGGGTTACCCTTCCAGCTTGGCCTGGGCAGGGTTATGGACGCCATTGGTTATTCTTCAGGGCTCTTAGTCCAATTTGCTTCTTGTCCATACTTGGACGTTGTATCGTTTTCAAGGTGATGTGGATCTTTGTACTGTATATCTGTATTCTTGACTCATGGAGTCGTTGTTGTATATATCTATTATGTGGGTTCCATCATGGACTAATGTATAATGGTATTACTTTGTTTTCCACCCGCACGAAAGTGCCTGGTGGGCGCCTTTGAATCGTTTCTATGCGGGTTTGGCGGGAATCGCTAAAACTTGCATAGGGCCGATCCGAGGGTGTGACATGTTGATTGGAGGTGGTGGCGGCGGTGGCTAAGGCGGAGGGGGCCGGGGTATGACAGTGAGCTCTGCCAGAGAAGCTGCGTCGGCGGCCACATAACTGTTGATGGTGCCAATCATGCTCTCAAAAGTGAGGAGATCCGCGACCTGTTGCCGCCTTAGCGTATGCCGGAGAAGTGTACCGCGGTCCAGCCCTTCCACAAAGTGATAGATAGCATCATCACTGGGGTAGTGTTCTAGGTCGGCCCATATCCGGAGCCATCTGGCGAGGTAATCGCGGGGGTTTTCACCCCTCTCTCTGAACGCATCGCGCCAGATCGAAGATAGTCACCATGCCGATGAAGTGTGATCTCAACTTTCCAAACGCGGGCGAAGCCGACGAATTTGCAACGATCTCCCACCAATATTTCCTCCACAGGGGCGGTTTGGGTGGGCCTTGAGTTTTTCCGATCTAAGCCGGCAAACTTCAAAGAGAGATCCGAATTCGATCCTTCCGCGAACGTATCCTGCCCGTAGGCGGTTCGTGTGGGCCTTGACGATCCTCCGGCTTCCAGTGAACTAGTGCCCGAGTCGGTTTCGCCAATGAAGAGGTGGATGTCCCCGATTGTAATGATCGAGTAGCGGGTGGGATTCGTCTTCGCCGGGATCCAGAACTTGTCGGGAGGGACGATCGGAACATTGTTGGAGAAGAGAACGCGACCAATGGCTACGGTTTCGCCGATTCCCGTGAAGAGCTTTGACTTCGCCCGTTGTAGAGCCTGAAGCGCCTCTTGCCCCATGGTGGGCGCCAACTATTGTGGTATTGATGACGAGTACGCCATGAAGGGGTCCTCACAGAGCGTGTTTAGAGACGTGAGGTAAGACGGAAAATTGGAGGGTACGAGGTAACACGGCTTACCTAGGTTCAGATCCCACGACGGTGGAAAAATCCTATCCCTGCTATAAATCACTATAACAGCAATACGCCGGGTTACAGGATCGGTTCGTTGTGTACGATATGAGTTTATAATAGTAAAAGTGGGTCAAATAGTACTTACCACTTTTTGGCCGAACAACTAAGAAAAGTTCAGAAATAGACTAGCCGAATTAGACCTCAAGTGGGGTTTTGGACATGAATGCATTGCTCTTTTCTTAAATGAGAAGTCCAGCTATATACTTGAGGGGTGATGACCTATTGAAGCAACACCAATCCAAAATATCGATCTACTATATTTTTCTTTTTCATCTACTTTTATCCCTCTCTTGTGTCCCACCTCTTGTTCTTGGAGGGCAGCAAATCCACCAGATCCTAGGGACAGTTGACCTAGGGAAGCTCATAGCTGTCCTGATAGGGTCTCTCCCAAACGAGCGAGGTTTTGGGTCCACAAAAACGCATCACAGACTATTTTGAGTATCCTACTTCCGGCAAGCCTCTCACGATGCGTGGTTTGGCATCAAGGGTACACCGTACAGAGTGTTGTACATGCTCGTGCTCGCCAACCATGCTCTCTCTCTCTCATTTCCATTAGCCACCCTACTAGGTTGCTCCTGTGCGTGATATATTCCCATGACATTCACAGAGAAAGGTTGAAATGTTTAGCTCTTTTGGGGCACCCTCAAATATATATATATATATATATATATTGTTGGGCCCAAAGTTTAGGGATTAAGATTCTTTTGGGAATGTTACCACTTGTGTGTACGGGCTTGACCGCGGGCTGTTGTTTTGTTGGGCCCAAGATGTAGGAAGAGAGGAGAGGAGGGGCCTCTATCTATCTCTATCCCCCTCGCCGGCGCGCCGCCCCTTGTACTACCACCTCCGGTCGTGAGAACCGCCTTCTTCCAGATGCTGCGCTGGATTCTCCTTCCACCCACAAATCTCTTCAACAAAGGCCATCTCCCTCCTCGACAGCCAGTCTTAGGGGCGCAGCAGGCTGAAAGCAGTGGATTCTCTTCACTCTTCTCCAATTTCATGATATTAGTACAGTAGTAATATTTTTTGTTATTGTTATTGTTTTTAAAGCTACTCCCTCCCTCTGATCCAAATTAATTGACTCGGGTTGTCTAGATTCGGATGCATCTAGACATGCTTTAGTGTTAGATACATCCGAATCTAGGCAAATCCAAGTCAATTAATTTGGATCGAAGGGAGTAACAATGTTTGGGGATTTAGCCAAGTTGGATGAAGATTGGCAGCCGACTACTGCCGCGTTCTCAGCCACTCTGCAGTTGCGTGAGTTCCTGGCAGGTGCAGTTTGCATTGGCTGGCATCTTCATACCGCAATTTTGTTTCAGTTTGGCCGGTTGAGTTTTCTACTACTAGTACTATATCTGCACTAGGAGGTGTTGACTGATGACTGCTAGTCAGGGTCTCCGTGAGTCACAATCACAAGAAAAGTAGCTCAGCATTCTAATGGCCATCTTACTTTGACCACTAGAGTCGTGGATGGCTACTTTTCTTGTGGCTGTTCACGTATGTATTTGTGCCCTGAAACGTACCACAATAAATCCCCCCCCCCCCCCCCCCCCCCCCACACACACACACCCACACCCACACACCCATGTACTTGAGCTGTGCAAGGCCTGCACCATCATGCCGATGCTGCAGGCATCACTCTCCCTGTTGGTACTTGGGTCACTACTAGTAGTAGTGAAGCTAATGGCGCTGGCATCTGGAGTTGTAACAAGCCACAACCCTCAAGAGAGCTGGGCGCAACCATCACTTGATGGGTGCCCAACGAGCTGTGGCAATTTCAGCTTCAGTTACCCCTTCGGCATCGGATCTAGGTGCTCCCGTGGGCCTGATTTCGGCCTCACTTGCAACGGCACGCTTGATTCTCCCAGACTCTTCATGCGCGATGGCATCACTGAGGTAATCGATAACATCGATGTTCTTACTGATGGGAATTACTATGGCCCTCAAAACTTCATCAGGACCTCCTTCCAGCGTACAATTCCTATGGAATCTAGTGTTAGTGTCTACCACATGTCTTTTGATCCACCTGGAAGTTCCTTCACCATCAGTTATTACACTATTCTAAATATCACTGGTTGCAATCTGGATGTATACTTGGTCGGAAGCAACAACAGCACAACAACCATGTGGGTTTGCACAACTGTGTGCCCGGACCAAGGAATCACGGAAATGGTGGCCACACACAACTGTAACGGCTTTGGATGTTGTGGTGTTAATGTTGCAGCTCCCGTGAGTGGTGGTTTCCACTTTAAATTCGTCCACCACCGCCACAGTAAAAGGAATACGGTAGCACACTCTAACCAGACCTCTCAATTGTGGAAGGATAGAATCAGCATAGCTACTGATGGGCCTCTAGCCTTTGCGCTCTCTTGGGATATACATGATCAACCCACCTGTGTTGCCGCCCTGCAAAACAGGACGACCTATGCATGTGTGAGCAAGCATGCTGAGTGTGTTGACAGTAGAACCTATGATTGTATCGGAAATGTTAACTGCATTGACGGTGGCATGAGATCACGAAATGGCTACAACTGCATCTGTGGCATCGGCTATGCAGGCAATCCCTACATTCTAGATGGCTGCTCCAATGACAAAGGTAACTTGCTTTCCTGATAAAGCTACGAAAACACACAACTGTCGATGTGTATTTTGTGCCTTGGAACTTGAAAATACATGATTGCATGCTAACATCTTACTGATCAAACTAGGGTATAATCCAATTCCGAGCAGAACTAATTGTACCCGTTGGTGTGGGAACATCTCTGTGCCATTCCCTTTCGGCTTGGAAGACGGTTGCTTTGCGAGAGGACAGTTTCACCTCAACTGCACAAATACGATGTCATCAGCTGTCCTCCAGATGCATTCTTACCAGGTAATCGACATGGATGTTTCCAAAGGGACCATTAAGGTGACCCTATCTGAATCAGAACAGAATCTTTTTGTTGATTCTGACCTATCTGTGAAGTGGGTTGCTGCTAATCTAAGTTGCCTAGAAGCCCAACAGAATAAATCGGGATATGCTTGTGCGAGCATGAACAGCAAGTGTGTTGCAGTAAGCACTGCATATGACTACGTTGGTTACCAATGCAAATGCTCAGATGGCTTCCAAGGGAATCCATACATTCAAAGTGGCTGTCAAGGTAATTACACACAGTCACAATCTTTCTCTCATGAGCCATCCTGTTTATGGCTCCTGGTTTCCATTGCATGCCATGCATGGCCGACATTTTCATATCACATTGCTTCTTCACCCTAATTGAATTATATGTACTATATCCCCTTCGTTATTATCTTGTTTATTCTCCCTAATTGAATTATATGCAACATTCCATCTGTCATTACCTATGGCCGTATTTTGACTTTGCACAAACTGCAAGGAGGTAACGAAATTGAGAGAAGGGCGAGTTCCTGACTGAATGGCATGTCCCTAAACTTGTCATGAAGTAACAGATCTCAAACTGAAACACATAATAGGTCAGTTCCACTGTAAACATAGCTAAAATTCAGAGGTTACATTGAAACGATGGTATGTACAATGATATTGGTTATTCTGTGACCCAAAATGGCTGAATTGGCTGTCCACCTAATAAATGATTGGTATTGATTTAACTCATATATTCAACTAACATGTCACCAATTTTAGCTAACTATGCATGCACAATTGTACATCACTGTTTTATGTGTAATTTGCTAATGCTTCTAGTTTAAGCTAACTATAATCTGCAAATCCTGGGCACTTAATTAATATCTACTAGTTACAAGTTCAGGGCCCTGTCAACTTTACTCATGTTATGGGCAATCAAATAGAGGTAGACAATCTATTTCTTTGTATTGCAGATAATATCCATGGATCTTTCACTTATTTTCATAGGAGTATGATAAAAAAAAAGTAGAAAGATATCTCCATAGAATTGCAGCCTTTGTCTTCCAGAAAGTCTTCTTAAAGTTCAGCCTGGACATACTGCCTGTTGAGTAGTAACTTGTGAAGAGCGCAACACTGCGTGACCTTTTTAAAAGATCTTTTCGAAAAAGTTAAACCGCATTTTTACAGTTGGGTCACTCATTAAGTTTCATGTTTTTTATTCTTCAAGTATTTGTAATACTGGAAATATGAAGGCTAACAACATCAAGTGCTATTTAGGAGGAAAAACTGTCTTTAATCAATATCAGGAAAGCATGTATACATACCATTTCATTTATATTACATAACGGGATAACCAAGATGTTACCCTATCAGGTCAAAAGCAAGTTGTCCTAGGATGTGTGTGTGTGTTCAAACTGTTTGAACTTTTACCAGTGATATTTTGATGATAGTTTTGACCAGACAAGTTAAAGCAATAAGAGTAGGTAATTCTTGGGAAACAATTTTGAGGATAAAGTATTGGAAAATACTTTCATAATTTCTTTAGGTTTTATAACACAATTCCGTTGTTAAGACTATGCGATTGGCTGGTGGAAGATTAGATGAATTTATTTCTGACTGTGAGATGTAACTTAGCTTTTCTTTGTTAGAAAAGTTGTTAGTTCAAAATATTACCCATATCGTTAGTAAGTGAATATTTGAGCATGTTGCACCTTTGTCGCCATGCATAACTCGATGTTGAAACTTTGCTTGAGATACTACCAAGTTACAAGCTACCTTGTACTTATACTGTACCATTCGAAAAGAATGATACTACTAGCTATTTCTTGTTCAGTAAGAAAAAGCTGTACAAATATACTATTAGGCACATGTCATTTTAACATAAAAAATGGACATATTATTAGATGGTGAAAATTTATTGTATATTTCATTTAATCAGACATATTAAATTCTTCCATGTTATACATTTTGTTGACATGCCTTACCTACATCTTGCTAATTTCAGATGTTGATGAATGTCGTGAACCAAACATTTGTCCAGAGATCTGCCATAATACCCAAGGAAGCTTCTATTGTACTAGTTGTCCCCACAAGACTGAATATGATGCAGCAAAAATGCGGTGTATGATGAAAAAACAACAAATACTGCTTTTAGGTAAGATTGTTGTTATTTTCTGAATATGATAGGCTAGATAGGGGAGAAGAGAAACTTAAAGAGCTTATGCCTACAGGTACTATTATTGGGTTGTCTTGTGGCTTCTGCATTCTACTTCTGAGCTTTAATACAATATTTCTCATTAGTAGA
The DNA here is from genome assembly GCA_916181665.1 of Avena sativa. Lineage (NCBI taxonomy): Eukaryota > Viridiplantae > Streptophyta > Magnoliopsida > Poales > Poaceae > Avena > Avena sativa. The sequence goes on along the minus strand of OV702282.1, from coordinate 462,863,504 downwards.
AGGAAAAAAAATGTTCAAAATCAGCTACGAAAGGAATATTTCCGGAAAAACCAAGGTCTTCTTCTGGAAACGTTAATATCATCTGATGGAACTACCGAAAATAACAAAACAAAGATTTTCTCGCTAGAAGAGCTAGAAATAGCAACAAACAACTTTGATCTTACCCTTATAATCGGCCGTGGCGGGCATGCCATGGTTTACAAAGGCATATTATCTGATCAACGTGTCGCAGCAATAAAAAAGTCTAAGGTCATTGAGGAGTCTGAGATCAGCCAATTCATCAATGAGGTTGCAGTCCTTACTCAGATAAATCACAGAAATATCGTGAACCTCTTTGGATGTTGTCTTGAAGCGGAGGTTCCATTGCTGGTGTATGATTATGTATCCAGTGGTTCACTGTCTGAAGTTCTTCATGCTGATACAAGTAATGGTTTTTCTTTGTCTTGGGGAGATTACTTGAGGATTTCCATGGAAACAGCAGGAGCTTTATCTTATCTCCACTCCTCAGCTTCAATATCAATTTTCCATCGCGACGTGAAGTCCTCAAATATACTTTTGGATGAAAATTACACAGCTAAAGTTTCAGACTTTGGTGCTTCTAGATTGGTTCCGATCGATCAAACACACATCGTTACAAATGTGCAAGGTACATTTGGATACTTAGATCCAGAGTATTTCCACACCAGACAGCTAAACGAGAAGAGCGATGTGTATAGTTTTGGTGTGGTACTAGTGGAGCTGCTTCTCAGGATGAAGCCTATTTTTACAAGTGAATCAGGCACAGTCCAGAACCTATCAAGTTATTTTGTCCAGGAGTTCAAGGAAGGGAGAATCACAAGTATTGTTAATTCTCAGGTCCTTGAGGAGGCAACCGAGGAAGAGATCAACCGCGTCGCGTCTCTTGCAGAGGTGTGCTTAAGGCTACATGGTGAAGAAAGGCCCACCATGAAACATGTTGAGACAGAACTGCAGACTCTGGTAACAGAACGGGTGAATTCATGCCAAGCAGATCCAAGAAATGAAGAGCAGATGCAACCTCAGACAAGAGCTAGAGCTGCTCGCCAATCTTCTGCAGCGGAATTGGGCGGCAGAGTCGGCGTGCGGTCACAAGGAAGCTTTGAGGGAGACTTCATGTCATCTGCTAGCCTACCACGTTAGATGAGTACTATGTTGATTTCATAATTATGTATAATTAGATTGCTTCTGTAATATTTGCGGACTATATGGACTCGGTTGCTACTATAGGCGAGGTCTTATTCAATCATTGTCCGAAGGAAGCAAATAAAGTTGCCCATGAGCTAGCTAGGTTTTGCTTTGATAATTGCTTACCTTGTAATTGGGTCAATGAACCCCCTAGATTCCTTCTAGACTCATTGGTAAATGATGTAACTGCGCAATCTTTTCCTTATCAGGGTATCTAACGGGACTGGAAGGTTTTTAATGAGTCAGCTTACTTGCTTAATATATATACTGTTTCCCTCGGAAAAAAAAAGATTGCTTCTGTAATAAGACAACTTATTATCAGATAATTTTAGGCATCAAAATTATTATGTAAGTTTTCCCATGGCTGGAATTATGCCTTATTATGTATAAGCTGGATTTTATTACCTGGAGATGTGGAGTGAATCGCTGGCATATTTCAGTGTGTTGATGAGATGTTTTACATAAAAGAAAATGTAAACACTTCAAATTTTAAAATCTTGTCACGTGTAGGTAGGTAATGTTGTCTAGTTTGTATGAAAATTAAAAACATGAATTTTGACTTTTTAAATTCTCAAAATTCAAAAAGGATAAAAAGTTATGAAAAAAACAAGATTTTTGCCAGTAGAAAAAAAGAAGGCCACTTACCCGTGGCACAAGGCATAGTTGTGCGCCACAGGTAAGTTTGGGTGGGATTCAAATTTGAATCACCACCCCGCCCACTTACCCCTTTTCCTCCACATTTCCCTCTCATGCTCCTCTTTCTTCCCCTCTCATTCTCCTACTTCTCCTCTCTTCTTCCAACTCCTCCTCTCTTTCTGCTACTCCTCTGTTTTTTATTCTTCCTCCTCTCCTCCGACCGCACCTCCTCCGGCCACCTCCTCCGACCACACCTCCTTCGCCCGCCACCTCCTCCGGCCACCACCTCCTCCGACCACACCTCCTCTAGCCGCCACCTCCTCCGACCGCCTCCTCTGACCACACCTCCTTCGTCCGCCTCCTCCTCCAGCGAGGACTAGTGCGACCACGGCCTCCCGCAGCTACCTGTGTTGGTAGGTCGTGGCCCCGAGGCGACACGACGGTGGCGATGCGCGGACTCAGAGTCTTTTCTGATTCAAAACGAGGTTCTTTTCTGTGTTTTTTTATTTCTCAAAAAACATACCCGTGGCGCACATGGACCCCTACCCACGGCGCAACGGGTGGTGCGCCACGAGTAACTTTTTTACCCGTAGCGCACCAGGTAGTGCGCTACAGGTAACCAAGTTACCCTTGGCGTGAGCCTAGTGGCGCACATGTATCGCCTTATGGGTAACCAAAACCGGTGCCTTACGAGTAAGCTTTTTTCCTAGTAGTGGATGCTCAATCGATGGTAGGTGTGTGCTCGGGGACATGCTTGACATACCGAAAATGCGCCATATGTGCCATAATAGAGACGACACACCGTAGATCAGAGTCATTGGCAATTGTTTTCAGATTTTTTTCAATATTTAAATATAAAATTTCAAAATAAAATAATAAAATCTTCCATGCAGGATGGGCTCTAAAACGACACCGTCATCACTACAGGCAGTTAATATTGGGTTGGAGTTATCGTACCTTTTTATTCTAATGTGTTATAAATAATTAATACACTCTCTACTATGGATATACATCGTACAATGATACCACACATCAATTTTCGAGGTACCGAGCAAACAAAAAATTATCATGTGCCGGTAGGTTGAGTGGTGGTAGGTTGATCCTGGACAGACACTCCCTGGTTTGGTATAGAACCAAACACACGCTTATCCTGTCTATCCTGGTCCCTCCATGGTCAACATATCCACTCCTCTCTATCCCCTCTCTCATTTTGTGCAGCGATATGTTGCACTAGTGGCTTCGAATCTGGCTAAGTCATGTCGTCTTGTGATGGGAGCCGAGGCCGCGACGAGCTGTGGCGAGGAGGCAGTCCGCCATCACATCTCGCCAAGGAGAGGTGTCCCTGTAGGTCCTCCTCTGCTAGTGAATCCTCTAAGTCCCCTCCAGTTGAGAGATATTGGTTATAATTTTAATTGCAGGTTATCTTAATATTTTTCTCTCTGCTGGGATCTCGTGCTTTGTACTTGGTATATGCACATCTCATGGGAACAAACATGAACACTTTTGATGTACATGTTCTTCGAACATGCGATTTTCTGCTTCATGCATTTTCTCAGGGGTGCTCTTACTCTTCCAGCAAGCATGAATATTGAGCATTGGTACTTCTCATGGTTACTCATCTTTCTCCTCCTAATTTCCCCAGCAACATTTGCATGAACATCGGCAGACCTGAGAGAGCAAAGGCTAGGGCGGCGGGGACCTCGAGTTGGAGGCGCACCGTGAGAAAGCAAGGGCCAGGGCGGAGGGGACCTCGAGTTCGAACTAGAGGATGCCTGCGACAGCAATGATCCCAAACTAGAAACTGTCGGAGATTTCTCCCATGAAAGGAACTAGGTTCCAACGATCCCTTGGTTTGTGAGGGGGCTGAACACGCGACTCCAAAGGAGTTCGGCGGTGGCTACAACGGCAGAGCGAACGCACGACAGAGAGTTGACACCGGGGTTTTTTTACCCCAGGTTCGGGACCCTCGTGAGGAGATAAAGCCCTTACTCTTGCTTTGTTATATTGCTCGCGTGCCTCGCAAGGTTACAATGATGGATGAGAGTAGGGTTTTTAGATCTCTGGGATCCATCACATGCAAGGTAGGAGAAGGGCTCCTTTATATAAGGCGGCGTTGGGCTTCTTCCCCCGGTCTACGGATCGAGAGGATCACCACAGTGCCGCCCATCGTGATCCTAGTCTAGGAGACTACTTTGCATGGACTTGGTCCAGCTCGCCGCGCCCCACTCTATCCTCATATAAAGTGTCCTTTGCCGACGTCGCTTGTCTTCATCCGACGCACTCTGCTTTTTCCCTCTTTTCACCAGAACGGCAACTGGGGGAGCCCCTTGCCACGAGATCATCTGTCCCTGCCCTGTAAAAAGGGGGTGGACTGGGTCTTCTTTTCCGTGGCGGTTGATGCAGCGAAAGCCATGTACTTGTTGTCGGGGCAGTAGTCCGCACTCCGTGAGGCGTAGTTACTTTGCTGCCCCCAGACGCACCTGGGGGTATCCGAGGCTCGAGGACGCTACATGCTACCATGGCAGCCTCCCTCGGTAGAAAGCCTCGCGAGGCCCACCCGTTTTTTTTCCCTTGAGAGGCGTCCTACCTCTTGAAGGCGAAGACCCATACGCGGTAGGGCTCATGCAACGCGGGGACGTGGTACCCCGGATGCCAGGGCTCCGACAGTAGCCCCGGGGCGCTTGGCTTACACGTGTCCCCTTGTGGTCTCGAAGGGGCAAGCGGCCTTAGACGGTGGGCGGGCCCCTGCGTTCGCTTGGTCAACGAGGACCCGGTTCGCTCGAATCTTAGCCGCGAAGCCCAACCGGCTGTGAGTGCTCGCCTATAGATCTGGAGCGCACCGTTCTCACTCCAGGAGTTGTTCCCACGACTCGACGACACGTGGGGCCTAGCGGTTAATACCGCGTATGCGGCGCAGCGATACGTCTTTTCGGCTGGCGCGGTTAAATGTGGGGAAGGATTCTTTTCGCTCCCGCTCTGCTGTTTTCTTCTTTCCTCTCTTGCGCCCTCGAGTCGAAAACCCTCCTCCCCCTTCCATGGCTCCCACGCGCTTCTCAACTAAGGAGAGGGTCAAGGCTGTGATGACCAAGGCGGTGGAGACTCTGCCGGCGAAGCGCGGCCGCGGGCGACCACACTGGAGCGGTCGAGGGAGACACGGTGGTCTTGGCACGGCTCTCGCCGTGCTTGCACCTGCGGAGGCGGGCGCGGCCTAAGGAGAGGCTCCCGCCAAGCACGGGCGCGGCCGCCCCTGTGGGAGAAGCTGGGGTTGACGCGGAGGGCTTGGCAGCAGGCCTGGAGCTTGGTCCGGCTTGAACACCCCCGTTGTTGCTGAAGCCCCGGCTCTGGAGGCCCCTGCTCCCGTGGTTATCAAGATTGAGGATGACACTGAGCCTGAAAGGGCCATCAATTTCATCGTTGTCCACCACGTACGGCATGGACTTGTTCATGAGGGTGGAGCTCCCCAAGTGATTCGTGCTCGGACCGCGCACGAGCTCCAAGACGAGGCACAGCTGCGCCACTATGGGGGGCACGAGAAGTGGGAGGCGAGAAGTTCATCTCCGGCGGCTGGCGGCGTTTCCTCTCCGAGCACCGCATCCAGCGCGGCTTCGCGCTATGATTTCGGTATGCCGACAAGGGGGACTTCTCTATCTCGGTGTTCGACACGCATGACTAGTACTACTGCCGGTGTGAACATGCATGCCTATTAAGACAAGAGATCCAATACAACGCCTCACGTAGTGTCATCTCCTCAGCGAACTGGATATTATCTGCCGCGCTGGTACACAAATGCATCGTTGGGACACACTCATGTTGTAATGTTAAAAGGATATATGTTGATGCGGCGGCATGGACTGTTTTAGGCGCGTATTGGCCTAAAACCTCTGGGTCGTACGTCCACTCCCCTAACAACGGTCCTCTCCACTGAACACGCCTCGTCGAATGGCCTTCCACATGAATCCGACATAATTATCTTGGACAGTTCAAGTCGGATGAGATCTCCCAGCGGTACCGTTCTTTTACAAGACGGATCCTGCCGAGACAAAGCCGCCCTTACACACCTAGGTAATGCCTAGCCTCCAAACTGAATTGGAATCACAACGATGTCCCCTACGGTAATGCCTAGCCTCCACATTGATTTGTCCATGCACACAAATCTACCTATGAGCAATAATACCTAGGAAGTCGTCGATACACTAGTTCTCAGTGTCAAATTGCACATCATCCTCCTCACCCTAATCAATTCTCATCAAGGTAATTGATCTGGAACGACCCCGTTCTCGATGTCTATTCACTAGTTATTAGTGGCGCCCCACAAAAATGGCCTCTTGATAGCTCAAAATTATGAAGATTTTTTACTCAGGATTTTCCATTGGTTTTCACTTCGTTTCGTTAGTTTTTATCTCTCAACGAACGCTAATATCACGAGTTAGAGAAACCTTGTAGTTTTTATGTGAGTTTCAAATTCTTGACACTTTTGCAAGGATCCAAGGCCATATATGAGAAGATTGGAACAAAACAAGAAAATATCTAATTGAAGCCTTTCTGATTCAAGGAGCCATTAGTGTTAATGAGCATCGAGACGGCCGGAGCTTTACTGTACGGCCCGCTCGTACCACCAGTTGTCGTCTTCGTTTTATCGTTATAAGCACTTTTCGTGAAGGGGGCGATAGCAAAAAACAGAAGCAGCCGCCTAACATAGGTATGCCCAGCGAGTGTTCCGCCTTGGCCTATCTAGCCCGATCTAATAGGAGGCTCAAGAGATGATCTGCTGGTATCGTCTATCCTATAACGATTTGGGTGAGTCCAAGGATTCGACTCCTTGGCGGACATGGCAAGACTAGATACGAAACCCTTCGGGTTACACCCTCAAACTTGTAACCGACTCGTATGTCTCCTGAGACCTAGCCTCCCCGTATAAAGTATAGGAGGGAACAACGTGAAGGATTATTGAAAATCTCATACACACACCAGATCAAATCGGTGCATCATAGCCATCTCGGCGCCCTTGTAACCTTGGGTTCCTAAATCAATCAATAATTGATGAGCGTAAGTAGGGTTTTCCCTCCAAGGTCATGTACCTGGATAAACCTCGTGTCTCCTATTGTTTGTTTGTGAGCCGAAAAAGTCTGGAGCGTGCTGCTCTTCCCTAAAATCCCATGTCCTTCAAGTATGGGCATTCAAGTGATCATCCCACAATAATTGGCATTGTGTGTTTGAAGCCCGTGTACTGATGTCGCGACTTCGGCGACTCCATCACCGACGATCTACGATTCATCTGCTTGATGGGAGAAGATCTTCTTCGGCTCCTTCAGCTTCACCATAACTCGTCGATCACGTGTACGGTCTTCGGCCCCATCGATGATGGGGCTAACCCAATGATTAGCGATCTCTACTTGCAAGTCATCCCAACCGGCACCACCCGCCTTTCGGACCAAATTCCCAAAGTCAATTCTGCAAGAAAATTTTATTTGTCACCAGTTTTATTCGATAGTTCCTTTTGGTATGAAACCAAGAACATCAAGTAGGCATCATTGATACGTTTCTATAAAAATTGGTTTCACTATTTTTAGACTTGTACAACTCCAACTAAGGTTTATTGAGTGAAACTATATAGGAAGAAGTATTTAATTCACTAGAATACACTAATTGCTCAATAAATCATAATCTCCTAGGGTTAGGTATATTTAGTAATACTTGTTCACATCAAGTTGGAATCAACTCAAAATATGGTGTAGATCTACCTAGGGAATTTGTGGAAGTCAGAACTATGGGGTTTTTCTTATTTTTACTACGATAGCTATACAGATCCTCTTGACCTGAATCCAAGCGCACAAGAATGGTAACAAGTTTACCGTTCAGGAAAAATAGGTTTATAGGATTTGGAGTTATAAACTTGCAGATATTGAATTTTGAGTTATATACATATATTTTAGTAATTAAATACTCGGAAAAAGGGGATGAGTATTTTAGCTAGGTGTTGATTCTGCATGTTGGGGAAAACAACAAGGCATAAGAGGAATATTTGATCTGGGAGTTCCCACCTATTTTCCATTTTATTGGATATTTAATCGAAGCAAATGTTTTTAACAGTTTTTTGGTAAAAGAAAACAAAAATGACTAGAGGAAAAACAGAGAAGGGCTAGATCTAAATGGTACTAGGCCGCACAGTGTCCAGGCCAGCCCAGATCCATATCTCAGTGGGCGGGAGGTAGAGATTCAAATCATCCCGGGGTGGGGACCACACATTAGTGACCGGATAGGGCCGAAGTGGTATGGGCCATAGGGAACATCCCGATTAAAGGGAGATCGACGGCTCTCGTCCTTCTTCCACCTTCCACCACAGTCTGAGCGACGAAAACTCTAACAACGGCAGCGAGGCTGTGGGGGCTCACCTAGAGGCACCGATGGGTGATGGGGAGGCAACAAGGCAACGCGGAGCTCGTTCGGGTGACCTCGACGATGGGCGGGAAGGGTAGTTTCAGTGCAAATTCAGGATTACGAGCATCCTGCGGTGGAGCTCACTCAGGTTCTTGCCAGGGTACTCCCATGCTCATCTACATGTCAATGTAGAGGTGGCCACATGGACAGTAGAGGTGCCCAAGATCCTGGGATGGCCTTGGCTAAGCCTCAGAAGCTCGATAATAGCAGCGTGTCTTCCCTTCAGTCAAGCGACGAGGGGGTTGATCTCCAGTGTTCCTGCTGTTAGATAGATCTCAAACGTGACTGGGCCCAACGGCCCAGCACGCCCCCTAACTGCGCCCTGATCGGGGGCGCCCGTCCTTATCTAGGACGGTGGGCCCCTGTCGCCAGCGCTATATAAAGTGGTGGGGAGCCGGCAGCACGACCTACGAGGTTAGCCGTGCCCTAGCCGCCCCACCTACAAGCCAATCCGATCTAGGCTAGCGCTGCGCCGACGGGAAGCTCCACCGCCGCCACCCTAGCCACACACACTCTCCACACTCATTCCCCTCACCCATGGCCAACGACGGAGGTTCCAGCTCCGGCGCCGGTTCAGGGATTCCCTCTGGCTCTTGTCTGTCAAGCCAGGGAGCAGGTAGAGCGCGTCTCCATTCTCTCTCTCTCTCTCTCTCTCTCTCTCTCCGTTCTCGATCTACAAAGGTAATGTATAGTGCTACTGTTAGATCTAGACTAGATCCGTGGTAAAGCAATATTAACATTGGTATCAGAGCCACGTTTTAGTTGCTAGGTTTTATAGTGCATGTTGTAGAAAGTAAAAGGTTCAAAAGAAAGAGTTAGATCCAAAAGTGCGCCTGCCATCTGGCCGCGCCGTTCCTCTCGATCTAGATGGGCATCCATTATGGAGACATCTAGAAGAAGAACACACCCTTCGGGGCAAAGCAAAACCCAAGATCTAAAGCCCCAAAGAGGTTTCCTAACGCACCCCATAGATTCCCCAAAGAAAAGACAATCAAAGTGAAAAGAGGTCCACCGGAAAAGTCTCCGCCCCACGCCTCGGCCACTTGACGATGGTGCACCCACCCTCGGGTGGATGCACACATCGGCAAGGAGCAAGGTGGGGGGCGCCGCCGCAAGTTCCACCATGGAACAAGTATGTAACAAAAAAAAGGGGGGGAAGGGAGCAAAGGCTCCACCACCACCCCTCTTGACGGTGGTGCGCCCACCCTCGGGTGGACGCACCGCCGGCAAGGAGGATGGGGGGGCCATGACTCACAGAGAAGGAAGAGGGAGGGGCGCGCGGAAACGCGGCCTCCTCGCCTCAGCCGTTCTCGCCGGAGGAACTAGGCAGAGGGAGGGGCGCGCCACTGTGGCCACCTCACCTCGCCTCGGACCCGCGCGGTGCTCGCGCCACCGAACAAGCAGAGGAGGGAGGGGCGCGCGCGGCAGACGCGGCCACCTCGCCTCGTGCTCGAACGGCGCCTCGCCGCTGAGCCAGAGGGAGGGGCGCGCCGGAGGCGGCCGCCTCGCCTCGGCACCGGGGGGCACCACCGAGAAGAGGCCGGGGCGTGGGGAGGGAGGGGCCAAATCCGGCCCATCCGCTCCTCCACAGCACCGCCGCTAGACGCGGGCCCGACGCGCCGCCGCCGCGGAGCCGACGCGGGGCTGCCGCGGGTGGACGCGGCGCCGCCGCGAGGGACGCGGAGAGGACGCGCCGCCGCCGCTGTGTCCACGCGGAGAAGACGCGGGGGGCGGAGTGGGAAAGAAGTGGGCTAGGGTTTTTGTGGGGGTCGGCGGCTGGGTGTTTTTATACCCCCGCACAGCGCGCCCCACCGCACGATCTAGGGTAACCCCGATCAACGGCCAGGATGGAGCGGGGGCTGGCGGGCGGACGCGGGCAGGCCGCGCACGCCAACGCGGGCAGGCCGCGCGCGCCACGCGGGCGGGCCGCACACTCCACGCGGGCCACGCCGGCCGCGCTGGGCTCTGCTGGGCTGGCGCCGTGGGCCGCGTCAGGTGACCGCGGCAGGCGGCTGGCAGGCCGGGCGGTGGGCCGCTGCAGGCCACCAAGTTGGCCCTTTTAGGGCGCTTTTTGATAGTTTTTCTGTTTTTTATTTTTACAGAATTGTTTATAGTGGTTTTTGGCTTAGTTTTTTAAGCAAATTTTGCATAGTTTTTCTAGTCCTTTTATCTTTGGAGTATATTGTGACTAGATAATGGAATAAAGGCAGAATTTTTCTGCAAAGTATAAGTTTATATGAAAGTTTCCGCTGCAAATAGTTCTTTTACATTGCAAATGTATAGTTTAAAATTGCACAAAATGCAATAAAGTTGATTAAATCTTGATATAAAGATGTGATTAAAGTGATTTTGACTCATGCTATTAATTGACCAACGTCATTAATAATCATGACCATAATCTTTTCTAATTTAGTATAAAAGGTGCTTTTAAATTTATTTCTGCCCAACGGTGATGTAATTTTAAGTAGCACGAAACGATTGCATGCTTAATTTATACCAACGTTGAATTAACGCATACAATTGTTTTACTTGGTGATCTCACATCTTTTTGTGATTTTCAGGAGGTCTCAACCTCATGGCATGTCTGAAAGACGTCCCGCTCCTCAGGGGGGACAATTACTCCGAATGGAGGAAGAAAGTGGACTTGGCGTTCGTATGCGCCGAGGTGGATTGGGTGGTTGAAACAAAGCAACCAGTCAAGCCCGCTGACCCGGTCAGGGAGGCAGCTGAGGACAGTGCTGACTTTGAGAGAAGGAAGAGGGACCATGCTCCATTGGAGCTGGCTTACTCTATCGATAACCAGAAATGGGTGAACGCCAACAAAAAGTGTCTGGCGTTCGTAAAGAACACGATTGAGAACGCCATCGTGGGCTCAATCGGAGAGTGTGCTACCGTGGGCGAGTATCTCGCCAAGATAAAGAGCCAGTTTACTGGATCTTCAAAGATGTATGTGACCCAGCTGTTAAAGCAGCTGGTTACTGAAAAGTATACGGGAGGACCCCACGGGATCAGAGAGCACATCTTGAGGATGTCGAACATGGCTGCAAAGCTCAAGCCAATGGACGAGGACCTCGAGTTAAAGCCAGCACTTTTGGTGCATCTTGTGATGGCCTCACTTCCACAGCCCTTTGAAAACTTCGTGATAAACTATAATATGTCCCCTGAAAAGTGGGACATAGAAAAGACTATTGGGATGTGCTCCCAGGAAGAAGAAAGGCTGAAAGCCCTTCACGGCGGTTCTCTGAACTTCGTGAAGGACAACAGGAAGAGAGGCTTCACAGGAGGCAACCATGGTGGCTCACCCTCCAAGCCCCATGGCAAGGGTCCCATGCAGCACCAGCACCACCAGTCCACACCTGGGGAGAAGGATCAGTGCCATCACTGCAAAAAGCCGGGCCACTACAAGAAAGACTGCCCGATTTGGCTAAAGTACATCATGGCCAAAAATGGTAAAGATATTGTTTCTTTTGTTAATGAATCTTTGTATGAAAAGTTTACTAGATCCACTTGGTGGATTGATTCTGGAGCAACTGTTCACGTTGCCAACTCTTTACAGGGGTTCCATTCGACAAGGACCACGCCAAGAAGAGAAAGACACATTGAAGTGGCGAATGGAATAGAAGCAGAAGTGGAGGCCATTGGTGACGTCCCCCTGGAGCTGGCTGATGGCTCTTTGCTTTTGCTGAAAGATGTGCTTTTCGTTCCTTCATTACATAGGAATTTAATAAGTGTTTCCTGTTTGGATAAAGACTCATACGAATGTTATTTTGGTAATGGCAAGTGTGCCATCTGGTTGAAAGACAAATGTGTGGGTGTCGCTACATTATTTGATAAGTTATATTTGTTATCCCTGCATGAGAAAGTTTTTTCTGTGTGTGATGTGAATGGAAAAGTTCCCTTGTCGAACAAAGAACAAAAGAAAAGAAAGCGAACTCTTGACTCCTCGAGACTATGGCACTGCAGACTAGGCCATATTTCGAGGGGAAGAATTGAAAACCTCGTTAAAAATGACATTCTTCCTCCGTTAGAGTTCTCCGACATAGAAAAATGCATAGATTGCATTAAAGGAAAGTATGTCAAACAGATTAAAAAGGGTGCAAACCGAAGCACAGCTACACTAGAAATAATCCACACGGATATTTGTGGACCGTTTCTAGTGAAAAGTGTGGATGGTTATGATTCATTCATAACATTCACGGATGATCACTCCCGGTATGGTTATATTTATCCAATCAAAGAAAGATCTGAAGCGTTGGATAAATTTAAAATTTTCAAAGCTGAAGTAGAACATCAGCACGATAAAAGAATCAAAATAGTTCGGTCCGATCGTGGGGGGGAGTACTACGGTCGGCATACTCCATATGGTCAAGTACCAGGGCCCTTTGCACGGTTCCTGCAAGAAAATGGAATAGTCGCCCAGTATTCAATGCCGGGCGAACCTCAGCAAAATGGAGTAGCTGAAAGGCGCAACCGTACCCTTATGGATATGGTGCGCAGCATGATGAGCTATTCCACCCTCCCATTGGGTTTGTGGATGGAGGCGCTTAAAACCGCCATTCATATTCTCAACAGAGTACCAAGTAAGTCGGTGCCCAAGACACCGTACGAATTGTGGACAGGCAGAGTCCCCTCTCTGCACCACTTGAGGGTCTGGGGGAGCCCAGCTGAGGCAAAAGTTTTCAATCCAAACATTGCAAAGTTAGACCCCAAAACAGTATCTTGCCACTTTATTGGCTATCCAGATAAGTCCAAAGGCTATCGTTTCTACTGCCCCGACAGATACACAAAGTTTGTAGAAACGAGACATGCAGTCTTCTTGGAGGACGAATTAATGAGGGGGAGCACGGTAGCTAGGCAAATTGATCTTGAGGAGAAGAGGGTGCATGCACCTAATCCGATGATTCAGGAGCCATTTTTCTCGCTACCTGTTGTGCCACCATCTACAACCCCTGAGGTTGTGGTGCCGGCACCTGTTGTGACTTCACACGTGACAACAATGGGCGAAAGTTCGGAACCTGTCCATCAGGAGCCACCTGAACCCACTGTTGAGCACGAAAGGGAGCCAGAACAGCCACCTAGTGTAAATGTGCCTGAACCCGAGGCGAGAAATGAGCAAGAGTCTGATGAACTCAGACGGTCTAAAAGAGAACGAAGACCAGCCATTTCCAAAGAAATCTACAAAGTTTACAATGTAGTTCATATGGAGGGCGATCCTACCACATATGAAGAAGCCATGAGTAGCCCTCACTCAGCCAAGTGGGTGGAGGCAATGGAAGATGAAATGAAATCGATGAGTTCCAACAATGTTTGGGACTTAGAGGAAATTCCCAAAGGAGCCAAAACAGTAGGATGCAAGTGGGTCTACAAAACAAAGTATGACTCCAATGGGAATGTAGAAAAGTACAAAGCTAGACTCGTGGCAAAAGGCTTTACGCAAAGAGAAGGTGTAGATTACAATGAGACTTTTTCTCCAGTCTCATGTAAGGACTCCTTCAGAATCATCATGGCACTAGTTGCATATTTTGATTTAGAGTTACATCAAATGGATGTCAAGACGGCGTTTCTAAATGGAGATTTAGAAGAGAATGTTTACATGAAACAACCCAAGGGTTTTTTCATGGAGGGGAAGGAACATATGGGATGCCGCCTAAAGAAATCCATTTATGGGTTAAAGCAAGCCTCTAGGCAGTGGTATTTAAAGTTTAACGATACCATTAAAAGATTTGGATTCAAAGAAAATGTTGAGGACAATTGCATTTATGCAAAGTTCAAAAGTGGGAAATATATTTTCCTAATTCTATATGTGGATGACATTCTGCTTGCTAGCAGTGATGTTAGTCTACTACTAGAAACAAAGAAGTTCTTGTCATCAAACTTTGACATGAAAGACCTTGGTGAAGCATCTTATGTTTTGGGCATAGAAATTCACCGAGACAGAAAGAATGGAGTGTTAGGACTGTCGCAGAAAGCGTATTGTGAAAAGATTTTAAAGAAATACAATATGCATGCGAGTAATTCAACACCTGCTCCCATAGTCAAGGGCGACAGTTTTGGGAAGTCCCAATGTCCAAAGAATCAATATGAGATCGATCAAATGAAGTCAGTACCATATGCTTCGGCTGTTGGAAGCTTACAGTATGCACAAGTGTGCACTCGCCCTGACTTAGCATTTATCACCGGGGTACTCGGTAGATATCAAGAGAATCCAGGCATAGAGCACTGGAAGATGGTAAAGAAAGCTTTGCGCTATGTGCAAGGCACAAAAGGCCTCATGCTAACATACAGAAGATCTAATTCCCTAGAGATAAAAGGGTATTCAGATGCAGATTTTGCGGGAGACAAAGACGACCGAAAGTCCACGACAGGGTATGTCTTTACTCTCGCAGGAGGTGCTATTTCGTGGAGAAGCGCCAAACAGTCGATAGTTGCATCATCTACGATGTATGCAGAATTTATAGCATGTTATGAGGCCATGGGACAGGCGTTATGGTTAAAGAAATTCTTACCCGACTTGAAAGTGGTTGACTGCATCAGCAGGCCACTAAAGATGTACTGTGACAACGAGCCCGCAGTATTCTATGCTCACAACAACAAGTCGAGTAATGCTACAAAGTCTATAGATATAAAGTATTATGTTGTGAAGGACAAAGTCCAGGATCAAACTATAAGACTCGAGCATATAAGGACAAAGGATATGCTTGCGGATCCGCTAACGAAAGGCTTACCACCCAATGTGTTCAAGGAACACATAGCCGGCATGGGTTTAACGGGAAGCCTATGATTTCTGGACTAAAGAGGCCAACAGTAACAGAATTTGTTTCAAAACATGAAGGTATATAGTGGCTGTCTGATTCTATCGGCAATTGAGCCGAGACGATGAAACATGCTCTATGTATCATTCTGTGATGGAATAAGTAAAGAACAAGGTTAAAAGTAAAGTCGAGATCTAGGGGGAGAATGTTAGATAGATCTCAAACGTGACTGGGCCCAACGGCCCAGCACGCCCCCTAACTGCGCCCTGATCGGGGGCGCCCGTCCTTATCTAGGACGGTGGGCCCCTGTCGCCAGCGCTATATAAAGTGGTGGGGAGCCGGCAGCACGACCTACGAGGTTAGCCGTGCCCTAGCCGCCCCACCTACAAGCCAATCCGATCTAGGCTAGCGTTGCGCCGACGGGAAGCTCCACCGCCGCCACCCTAGCCACACACACTCTCCACACTCATTCCCCTCACCCATGGCCAACGACGGAGGTTCCAGCTCCGGCGCCGGTTCAGGGATTCCCTCTGGCTCTTGTCTGTCAAGCCAGGGAGCAGGTAGAGCGCGTCTCCATTCTCTCTCTCTCTCTCTCTCTCTCTCTCTCTCCGTTCTCGATCTACAAAGGTAATGTATAGTGCTACTGTTAGATCTAGACTAGATCCGTGGTAAAGCAATATTAACACCTGCTACAACAGGAAAGTCATGGGGAGATGGATTAGGGTAAGGACGACAAAATGAGGTCAGGAAGAAGGGGTTGGGTGGTCGGGGTTGAGCACAAGCTTGCCTTCTCTTGCATGCCCAAGAGAGACTCTACACCTCTTCCTAGCTTTTGCAGAGCTAGGGACGGAGTTGGGGCTCTAGGGTGGATGTTGGGGAGTAAGAGGAGTCGAATGGAGAGGCATAGGGGTGATGTAGAGGCCTCGTCTCATAATAATAAACACCTTTATTATTTGCGTCTAGGTCATATCTTCTTCAGGCTTAAGGTTCGATCCCACTATTAGAGAAACTACGTAGGAGTCCAACGTTAGTAGTGGGCCAGAAAATGCTGGCGGCGTAGTGCAAACAGGAATGCGACATGAAATATTTTACTTCTAGTACGCGGTAGGTTAGTAGAGCCCACATGGCCTTGCAGGGGGAACAAGTGGTACCATGCCGGTTCAGACCGAACACCACTATTGTTCTGCGCATGGTGGTGTTCTCTACGAGAAGACGCCACCATTGAGCCTTCCGAACGACACTGCAATTGCCATTCAGTCTATTAAGAGATGGTTCGTCGACAACATTGCCATTGCCATTTCGAGCGCAGATTTGCTCCCATCGGCGTCCATGGTCAGAGGTTCGTCGTTTAGGGGCCGGCAACAAAGTCCATGAGCCTGAGTCAGCTTTCTCGCGACAAAAAATGAAACCATAGCCCTTGATCCTGAGTGTAGCTTGAACAGTTTGGACCAGATAGACATCAATAGTATCTGATTTACGTTGTATATTTAAGCACACTTGAACGGAGCCGTAGAATATAGAAGTTGCAAGGTAGGCTGACCTTGTAGAAAGGGTAGAAATAGAGGTTGCACTTCCATGCACTTGGAAATACATTAGTCTTCATCATGTAATGTTTCTTCATGCCTAATTAGACCCCAGACCTATTCCAGCCAACAATAAGTATTTATTTTAATTTCACTAAGAAAGTTTGAAAAGTGGAAACCTATAAGAAAAACTGTCAAACAGAAGAACCTTGTTTAACGGTATTTCCCAAAAAGCACGAGACACCTATAACTTCAGAAATAAAGGGTTTACAAATTACAGAGAATAGAAGCAGTGGGCATGAAAGGGTGTGTGACTGATTACGCATAAAACATACAGAATTTAGGGACGCACAGATTGCAGGAAATAGAGGCACTAAGCATGAACATTCGCAGCAGCACAACATGCCAGGAACAACCCATGTTCTTTCTGGTCCACACTAAACGCGGCTGATAGTCTACCGGCTAGTGACAGAGGCTTGGCGGCGCCCCACTGTTAAAGATCCCTGGATAAGGACCATAGGTGAATATGGCGACCTGCACCACCAGGACAAGAACCACAAGGACTATGAGGCTCTTCACGATTTGAGACATTTATTAACCTAATTATCTATTTTGGTTTTAATGTCAAGAACTAATGAATACTTTCTGTTGTTTCCAAAGTGTACGTTGATTCTAATAATGTCAAAATACTATCTAGTGTTAGCAAACTATTTGTAAGAATGCGCTGCCGCGTCAGTTAAAATACACACAATGAAATGAAAAATAAATTACTAGCGGCGTCAGTTAATATTTTTGGCCGCTTAACAGTCCATGCCGCATCTACATATATATACTTTTAACATTACAACATGAGTGTGCCTCAACGTTGCATTGTGTACCAGCGCGGCAGATACATTCTGGCTAAGGACGAGTGCGCAGAGTCAGCAGTGCAACTCGTGAAGCACGGTGAGGCATTGTATTGGATCTCTTAATTGGCACACAAAGCACACGAGCTAGTTACCAATGCAACCTTCTTGTCTTGAGGCATTGTACTGGATCTCTTAATTGGCCGCCCAGGCCTCAGGCAGTAGCATCTACAAACTAGTCGTGAATGTTCACACCAGCCAAACAAAGCACAGACTTGCAATTTTCGTGTATAAAAAAATTTGATGGTTGCTCTATAAATACCTGGGCTTCTCGGTTCATGGACCATAAACCAAGCAAGCAAGCAAGCAAGCCAGCCAGCAGCGCAAAGCTAGATCGAGCGAGCCATCCATGGTACTGTACTAGGAAATCAGCTTATTAATTTTGGTGCATTTCCTAGCTAGCATCGACTATATATCTTATGGTGGTACACATAAGCTGACTTATCTATATTTTCATGGATTATTCAGGATCCGCCAACCAAGAAGATTGGTCCGTATGGATATGGAGGCTTAGACGGTACTGCACAGGACATCAATTCCAACTCAAAGCCAAAGGCCCTCCAGGAAATCGGTATTTGGGCCAAGGACGGCAGCGCTGGGAGAATCGACGCCATATCATTCATCTACGCCGACCAGGATTCACAGACTGTCACCGTACCTGCATGGGGCAACACCGAAGCAAGTGGAAAAAGCACGGTACGCTACGTTCGTTCGTCACCTTTCTGCTGCGTTTATTATTATGTCATCAGGTATATATATAATATAATGCCTTTCTGCCTAGTAACTCATAGGTACAAAATACCTGGTTTCGCCTGCAGATTACCATTGGTTCAGGCGAGTATTTGACCAAGCTCTGTGGCACCACCGCCAACAACTGCGTCACCTCCCTCACATTCTCCACCAGCAAGCCTGCTACGTATGGGCCGTACGGGAGGAGCCCAACCACGGGCGAACAAGAATTCACCATCGATGTCGATGGCGACTCCATCGTCGCATTCTACGGCCGCTCTGACCACTACCTCAGGGCCATCGGCGCATATTCTGGTCCCCAGGCTTGAACGACCATTCGCCACCAAGCATTTAATTTGCATCATGTCACCGTGTGTGCGTGTGCGTGCTATCTATCCATATATATACATATGGGTAGCTAAATAAAATGGGTGGGCATCCTTTTGCTTCATCCCGCTGTTTTGATGAATAATATAATGTATCATCTTTGTTCCTGTGGTTTGTACCATCCTAGCTCATTGAATAAAATTATACTCCCTCCATCCCGCAATAAGTGATTTGGATTTGTCAAGATTCGGATGTATATCTATACACTGAGACACGTCTAGATACATAAGAATCTAGAGAATTGCATGCCTCCTATTTCTGGACAGATGGAGTATAGAACTATGCATATATTTTCTGTTGCTAACCATCAACACCCCTATGGCATCAAAATCCGATGTGTCCACAAGCTCAGCGCCAGGGTCCTTGGTGCTGACCCTAAGAGATCGACCCAGTATCCATTGACAAGTGATGAGGGAGACCCCGTGAGTTAGGTTGCATAAGCTTCGGCTGGTCTTTCCGTACAAGCCTAGGAGACTACACACTAGTATAATGCAAATTCCTTACTAGGAAAACTACTCTAAATTAGGTTACTAACCCCGGTTTAGTAGTGGATCCGGGATCCAAGCATACGCGTAATTTCTTAGTAGAATCACTTTCCTTCCGTGTTGGCCTAGTCATGGTCTCTTCTGGGGATTAGTTGACTTTCCTCACCGGCTTCTAGAATATTCTGTTTAAATGGACATGTCGATGCTGGATTTTGCCTGCTAGATCTTTGGGTCGGCTTCTGAATAGTCCTCTAGATCTTTCTTTGGGTTAGCCATCAACCAGCGATTCTGGTACGGATCCTGAAAACAGGCAAAATGCATCCACCTGTAACTTAGGTTTTTCGGCTCAAACCACAATATTATTTATCGGACCAAAATTTATGCTAGCACAAACGATCAGTACATTTGATGCATTGGTCAACGTCTTCTTCCTTTAGACTGGTGAGAGGATATGTATGCCGCTGGTTCACATTGGTGATATGGAGAATAATGTTAGTATAATCGGTATATACCAAATCTCCATATGTTGAAGCACTTCATTATTATCCATGCATGTGCGTCCTTTTGTAAATCCCAAAGGACACATTTGTAGCTAATCGTTGAAATGGACTATAAAATTTAGGGGCAGAGTTAGAAAACTAAGTGGCCGGGATTATCTACTACATTTTCTCCTTAAAGTATGTTAGGTACCTTGTTGGCACAAAGTATGTTAGCCTGGCGTTCATATCCTTCTCAGAAATATAAAATGTATTGGACTACCGTGCGATTGCAACCTCCCAACCGTTCCTGAGAAGTCGATCTAATTACATATGGATATGGCTTAGATCAATCACAGCTATCGCTCTCGACAACTGATTTATAATTATTACACCATGTTTTATTTAATTACTCCATCATCACCGACGCAATACAAGTACGCACTCACTCGTAGAAAATTATTGCGCGCCACCAAATGGACACCTAAAATATTATATCTAAATTGTATAAAACCTTAGATATGAAATTTCGTCCGCGCTAGTTCTAGCACGGCAGAAACGGTTGACTTCCGTATTCATAAATGTCGTGACAGTTGTGCCATGGACTGACACCTAAGTTGCGCTCCATTTTATTTTTTCCACTAATTGATTTACCCTTTTGTTTTTATAATTAGGCTTTAGAAGACAACCGGCAGGGGCGCTGTGGAACATTGGATCTGGGATCCACCGTAATGATGGATTTTCTTGGTAGTTGCTCCGAGCACTTAAAAAGCAGAGCCTAAGTCAATGGGGTTTTCATCCTCTTTCCTTCTCCACCGCCATTTCTACTCTTCGGGCTCAGTCTTCATCTACCTCTAGTACTCGTAGTTGTCCTTGCTAAGCTTCTATTACTCAAGTGCTGGTTCCCAAGAAGGGAAAGGTTGTGTGTGTGTGTGGGGGGGGGGGGGGGGCAGCGGCATCGGACGCGCTGGTGGTCCCATTCCCCGCGCTTGAGCCTTCCGGGATCATCAATGAAGAGGGCCTCTACAAGATCCGACATCTGGTGCTACCATTCTCCGCCTTCTTCTTTGCGTTGTTGAAGCACTACCAGAGCTAGCCACTGCACTTGGAGCCTGCTTCCATCACCACCGTCGACATCTTCTCCTTCTTCTGTCAACCATTCCTCGGCATCAAGCCCCCCGTGCAACTGTTTTGACATTTCTAGCACGTGCGCTTCATCGCATGTCAGCAGTGTTTTGGATGCGTCTCCTTTTGTACATCCTGGTGCGGTTGACGAATGAGGTGGTGGATTTCTAAGCTCGCATGCTCTGGAAGGATGCCATTCTCTAGCTAGGAGGCTCGCCTGATCGCATCACACCTCAAGTCCCTTCGTCAAGGTAGCTAGATGGGGGACATTGTCTTCAAGGAGTACATTTTTTGGCGTGTTGTCCCGCTTCAGGACCACCCAATGGGAATGTGGGCCGACCGGATGAATCTTCACCTTGATGTCCTCCCGTTAGATGTTGTTGATGCGGTAACTCAGATACTCCTTGGCGAGGCAGTGGAACCGATCCTCCCGAGGAAGATCTCCCTTTGTACCGCCAAGTGGCAGAGAGGAGGGTGAGTATTGGCGAGGATGCCTTCATTAAACGAGTGGAGGCCACTGATGGTGCATAAGGATGAGTTGGGAGATGTTGGTGAGACCCCCCAATGAGCTCCGAAAGGGAGATGATGTTGACGAGGTTGCCCCGGATGATGAGGAGGAGGCCTCCCTATAGACATTTCACACACCCCTGACATAGGCAGTCGCATGCGAGAAGACCGCCACTAGCGCAAGCGGCTCGAGCTTCTCTAGGAGAGCGAAGCGAGAGCACTAGGCTGCTGATAACGAATGAGTTTACTTTCTTGACAAGGTCTTCACTTGCTTCTCTCTTCCATCTTTGTTTAACTCCCGAAGGGCTCTTTAGGGTCCCCAAGGAGAAGAATAAGAGGAATACAAAGAGGACGAGCGGACAGAACGCAAACATGGCCCCGGGCGCGGGATTGGATGGCTAAATAAAATGGGTGTGCTATCTATCCATATATTTATAATATGGATGGCTAAATAAAATGGGTGGGCATCGGACAGATCACTGGCCTTTGCTTCATACCGGTACCGAATAATAATGTATCCACCTATGTGTTTCTATCTGGCTTGTATCGTCGTCCTCGCTGAATAAAGTTCTATGAAACTAAGTGTTATTTTTGTTATGGCTAAAAGGAATCCTGTTGTTTGTACTTGTACATGGAACCATTAAATCTCCCATCGCGCATTCCTCCTCCGACCACACCTCCTTCGGCCGCACCCTCCTCCGACAGCCCCGGGTAGCGTCTCCGACCGCCACCTCCCGCCCGCACCCGCTCAACGCCTCCTTCGCCTGCGGTTGTACGTTTTGGTCATGGCCACGACCTCCACGCTAGAGTTCCGGCGAGGCATCGGCGGTGAGGGTGGGACTCAATTCCTTTTGTTTTTCAAAACTAGGGTGTTTTCTATAAAAAATGTTTTTGGGAAAATGTACCCGTGGCGCACCGAAAATCCCTACCCATGGTGCACCGGCTGGTGCGCTACAACTAACTTTATTACCCGTTATGCACCATCCGGTACGCCACGACTAACTTTTACAAGTGGTGCGAGCGGCATGGCGCACAGTTATTGTGCCACAGGTAGGCTAAATAGGTGCACCATGGGTGACCCTTTCACTAGTAGTGAGAGGTGCCGGTCCATTCCATGGTTGACGGAGTACACGCGAAGGTATCGTTGAGGAAGATGCGAAGATGTTGGCGACAAAGAAGGCGGCAAAACCAACAATGACCTGAAGTGGTCATGTTGGACGCTTAATCCGGTGAAGTCATAGTTGGTGGGTGATATGGGCACGAACCTTCGGGTGCCCACTATTGGAATATACGGGGCGATCCAATGAATGTCCCACATGAAGATATA
Source organism: Avena sativa (assembly GCA_916181665.1). Classification (NCBI taxonomy): domain Eukaryota; kingdom Viridiplantae; phylum Streptophyta; class Magnoliopsida; order Poales; family Poaceae; genus Avena; species Avena sativa. The sequence continues at coordinate 462,841,011 of OV702282.1, read as the reverse complement.
TAAAGATCCATGAAGCCCATGATGGTTCGACAGATACGAAGCCTATAAGGACACCGACTCTAAACACACAAGACAAGGAAATTCCAAGATTAGGTTTTACATGGACACCAATGTGTAACCAACTCGGATAGGTACCTAAGACCTAGTCTAGGAGGGTCCAACGAGGAGGGAGAGACACCATAGGCACAATATAACTACACCTGAATCTACTCGTAGCTATACGCTGTAAGCTAGATCGCATCTAGCAACCCAGCGACTTTGTACTCTCTATAAACAAAATCAGACAAGCATGATGTAGGGTTTCCTTTACGAGGGCCTGAACATGGGTAAATATCGCCTTCATTATTTGTCTGATAAGATGACAAAATCACCAGTGTACCTCCTTTCCATGAAACCCAAGTCCATAACAATGGACATTGCCGAGGTTACCCCTTGTCAGTGGGACCTGCGAAGGCAAGAAGTTTCCATGCAGGTTAACTCTCAAAGTGTGGCAGCAGTACTCAAAGTAGCCGATGAAGACCATGCGCACATGATGGCGACCGAAGATATCTGGTGTGGAGCGGTGGGAGCTGGGAACATCGGAGCGCGGGAATTGGGTGTGGCACGGTTGGAGTGAGGAATGGTTGTGCACGGGGATGACGAAGATGACCATGTGCGGCCGTGCTGCGACATGAGGGGGCGGCAGAATTGCAGGCCATGTTTATGTGCAGCGGCTTGACATCAGCATCAACGTAAATGACACGGATGGCACGTTGGAAGATTGTAGCAGGTAATCAACATACCCATGGCGCCTAGGGTAGGTAGTGCCCCACGTGCAAATAGCCATGACACACAGTTCGGAAGTGCCTCACGGGTAAGCCGCATACCCGTGGCGCACATGGCACAGGTGCGCCACCACTACGCGTGAGCCGCACACCACTATGTGGGCCCTACGAGTAAGTGTGTGATACGTTGCTAACGTATCTATAATTTTTGATGTTCCATGCTTAGTTTTTATCTACTTTCTTATGTTTTGTCCACACTTTGGAGTACTTTTTATACACTTTCTTGGACTAACCTATTAACAAGATGCCACAGTGCCAGCTGCTTGTTTTCTGCTGTTTTTGGTTCCAGGAAAGTCAGAAAATGAATATTCTCGGAATTGGACGGGACAAAAGCCAAAGTCAGTTTTTCACCGAGGGGGACACGGAGCCAGAATACGAGACGGAGAGGGGCCAGAGGGCCGCCACACCACCTGGTCGTGCGGCCAGGCCTGGCCCGCGCCAGGGGGTGGTGTGTCCGCCTAGGGCACCCCCTCGGCCTCCCCTTTCGCCTATTAGATGCCTCCGATACAGAAACCCTAAATACCCGATCAAAAATCTACGAAAGAGTCTATAGCCTCCGTCATCTCCATCCCTAGATCGGGAGGGATCTGAAGCTCTTCCTGGCACCCTGCCGGAGGGGAGAATTCACCCTGGAGGCCTTCTTCATCACCATGCAAGCCTCCGGTGTGACGCGTGAGTAGTTCATCCTTGGACTACGGGTCCATGTAGTAGCTAGATGGTTGGTTCTTCTCCTTTGTGCTATCATGTTTAGATCTTGTGAGCTCCGTTCATGATTAAGATCATCTATTTGTAATCATACATGTTGTGTTTGCGGGGATCAGATGGATATTGAGATGCTATTTCAAATTGATTGTTGATTCTATCATGTCTTTGCTATTTGTGGTCTTGCATGCTTTCCGTTGTTAGTAGCTATTTTGGCCAACTAGATGCTAGCAACTCCAAGAGTTAGTATTTATGCTCAATAGTGGGTTCATGCCTCTAGTAATCTAGGAAAGTGACAGAAATCTCTAAGGTACTATATGTGTTGTTGCTACTAGGGAGAAAACATCAATCATTTGTTCATAGAACAATCGTATTGTTTACTTTACACGCAATGTGTAATGCAATTATCTGTTGCTTGCAACTTAATACTAGAGGGGGTTCGGATGATAAGATGAAGGTGGATATTAGTTATAGATGTAGTTGGATTACGGTCTATGTATAATGTTGTAATGCCCAATCAAATCTCAAAGGAGTCAAGATGATTAGTATATGCTTGTATGCTTTCTCGATGTTTGTCAATTGCCCCGCTGTAATTTGTTCACCCAACATGTCATCTATCTTAAGGAGAACCACCAGTCCACCACTAGTGAACTATGGACCCCGGTCCTTTTTTATCATCAATCTCCAATTGTTTACTGTTTTCTGTTTACTTTCTGCAAGCTTTTACTTTCTACCACACAATATGTTTAATTCTTTGTTTTCAGCAAAACCGGTGAGATTGACAACCTCACTATAAGTTGGGGGCAAAGTTCTGTGGTTGTGTTATGCATGATTCTAAGTTGGCAACTGATGTGCTCGGCGTTCGACGTAGAGCTTGTTGGGAACCCCAAGAGGAAGGTACGATGAGCACAGTAGTAAGTTTTCCCTCAGTTATGAAACCAAGGTTTAATCGAACCAGTAGGAGCAAGGAAACACCCCAAAGGAGTTACTAGCTGAGCTTTGGCAGGGCGCACTACCGGTGCTAGTAGCAACGTGGAGACCAGCACAACACAACCACAGAACGTTGTCCCCAACTTGCAATGACGTTTTCAATCTCACCGTGTTTTGCGAAAAACAAAGGATTAAACGTATCGAATGGAAAGAAGTAAAAGTTTGTAGAAAGTAAACACAAAGCAGTAAAAGATTGTAGATTGTATGTAAAAGACAAGGACCGGGATCCATAGTTCACTAGAGGTGGCTCTCCTTAAGATAGATAACATGTTGGGTGAACAAATTACAGCGGGGCAATTGACAAACACCGAGAAAGCAATACATGCATATACTAATCATCTTGACTCCTTTGAGACTTGATTGGGCATTACAACATAATACATAGACCGCCATCCAACTGCATCTATGACTAATAATCCACCTTCAGGTTATCATCTGAACCCCCTCCAGTATTAAGTTGCAAGCAACAGATTATTGCTTTACGAATTGCGTGTAAAGTAAACAATACGATTGTTCTATGAACAAAGGACTGTTGTTTTCTCCCTAGTAGAAACAACACATCTAGTACCTTAGAGATTTTGTCACTTCCCCAGATTACTAGAGGCATGAACCCATTATCGAGCATAAATACTAACTCTTGGAGTTGTTAGCATCTACTTGGCCAAGATAGCTACTAACAACGGAAAGCATGCAAGATCTCAAATAACAAAGACATGATAGAATCAATAATCAATCTGAAATAGCATCTCAATATCCATCGGATCCCCGCAAACACAATATGTATGAATTACAAATAGATGATCTTGATCATGAACGGAGCTCAAAAGATCTAAACATGAAAGCACAAAGGAGGAGAACCAGCCATCTAGCTACTACATGGATCCGTAGTCCAAGGATGAACTACTCACGCATCACACCAGAGGCTAGCATGGTGATGAAGAAGGCCTCTAGGGTGAATTCCCCTCTCTGGCAGGGTACCGGGAAGAGCTTCAGATCCCTCCCGATCTGGTGATGGAGATGACGGCGGCTACAGACTCTTTCGTGGATTTTTTTATCGGGTCCTTAGGGTTTTCGTCCGGTGGGCAATATATTGATGGAAGGAGAGGCCGAGGGGGTGTCGGGAGCGGCCACACCACCCCCTGGAGCGGGCCAGGCCTGGCCGCGTGTCCAGGTGGTGTGGTGGATCCCTGGCCCTTCTCCGTCTCGTATTCTGGCACTTGATCCCTTCCGGAAAAATAGGCACTTTGGCTTTTGTCCCGTCCAATTCCGAAAATATTCATTTTCTGACTTTCCTGGAACCAAAAACAGCAGAAAACAGGTAGCTGGCACTGTGGCTCTTGTTAATAGTTAGTCCAAGAAATCATAAGAAAAGTACTCCAAAGTTGGAACAAAACACAAGAAAGTGGATAAAACCAAGCATGGAACATCAAAAATTATAGATACATTTGCAATGTATCAACATCCCCAAGCTTAACTCCTGCTCGTCCTCGAGTAGGTAAGTGATAAAAAGAAAGAATAATTTTTGAGGTGACATGCACCATAAAAGACTTGATCAAAGTATTTGCAAAACATTCAAAGCTGGGATCATAGTACTTCAATCATAACATGAAAGGCAAAGTTCTAGCAATAAGAAAAGAAACTATGATGCAACATGAAAAGGCATAAACACAAGATTCATGAATAACAATGCTTTGCAAGACGTTCGTTTGTTTCACATAAAGAAACCATAGCATAATAGTATTCAACTTGTCCCTCAATAGAGTAGCAAATATAAATGCATAGGACACCTTCAAAGTTCATAAGAGTGACTAGATACAATAGTTTAAAACAAGCAATATCAAAGTATGCATCAATCAACTAGTCTTGGAACAATGCACATAGAACTAAGAATGGCCACTATGCTCTCAAAGTAGGTGTATAAAGATAGAAGGTGGAGACTCAATATAATGGTTGAAGAAAAGCCTTTTGTAAAAGGAAGTAGGGATTCAAGTCTCATAAAGAGCTTCCAAAAAATATGGTACTTATAGCTTTCAGCTCTCATTGCCCCTATCATAAGCATCTTGAAGTGATTAAGGTTAAAGTGAACAAACTATGGTGTACATGCTTGACGAAGTATAAGTCAGAAATCTCATGTCCCTTGTATACGAGGGCCGCTCCTCATGCTACTCAAGTTTAGTCACCGGTAAGTTCTTGTCATCGTAAGTACATGTGTATCATAGAGAACCGCCAACGGGGTACCCCTTGCCCGATGATACGGAAGAATCCCCATATCAAAATGACAAGGCAAGCAGACAACGAGCATCTCAGCATTCTTCTTATTTACCATGGGAATATGGTGCTTTTTTCTCTCTTTCCTCTTTTCATAGTATCTCTTTTTTTTACTTTTCTCTTTTTTTTCAATATAGGACTCTATTTTTATAAGAAGAATGCTTCATAGACAGCTCATTATGGTTACGCTGCAGGTTTCACCATGTCAGCATGGATTAGACCAGCGGCCCAGTTTCTCTAACACATATACATAACTCCACGTACTTACAAGCTCCCCTTTCATTTCACACCGACGACATCCATATACAAAGAGCATGATATCAACTAGGTACAAGTACCAAGTGCAATGTTGAAAGCGTTCCCCATGAAAGCATGGTTCTGCTTATTCCCAACAAATAAGTGCAAGCATATACAACATAGAAGACACAATGGTTCAAGTTTATTAGAGGCAAAAAGTAAAGTGTGCCATCAAGTTCGTGAGAGCTTTAATCACTAGTTTTCTCATAACAAGTGGAAGGTAAACAAAAGCATGAATGTACTTGGAATAGCATAAGATAGTAGGTAGGTATGGTGGACTCTTTGGAATAACTTGGTTTAGGGAGTTGGATGCATGAGTGGAACTCATACTTGGTTGTGGAGGCTAGCAAAAGACTGGGAGCAACAAACTAAGAGAGCAATAATGGCCATAATCATGCAGAGCGACAAAACATCATTGATCAAAGCATAAAGTGATACTACAAGTTGAAAACTAAAGGATCATAAAGGCTATGGTGACTTGAGATAGTCATAACATGGTGTGAGCATGTGCCAAGTCAACCCAAATAAAGCATCAAAGGAGAATACCACTATACTATGCTTTAATATGCTAAAACAACGCATGATTCATCCAAGGCACATTAAGCAATCTCAATTGTTTATAACAAGTCATGCTACAGCAAAGAATACTAAGCATAGAGCCAACACAATATCAAGCATGGCATGACAAAGCAAAGGCCACAGTCAAAAACGAGTTATTTTTACCACATAAGTATGAACTTTCCAACTCTTTTCCAAACCAAACCAAACTATTTGCAAACCAAATGTATGAAAGAGGGGGTCCAACCAATTTATTCAGAAAACTAAGAAAACCAAAGCAAACGAAAACCAAAACGAAAACGAAAAAGAAGACGCTCCAAGAAAAACACAACTGTGCATGAAACAATAAAAATGAAGCGTTTGGAAGAAACCTGGAATTTTTATTGATGAAGAAGGGGATGCCTTGGGCATCCCCAAGCTTTGACGCTTGTACTTCTTGGATATTTCTTGGGGTAACACGCGTGGCATCCCCAAGCTTGAGCTTTAGTTCATCCTTCATCTCATTACTCATTCCTTCCATACACCTGAAAATTTTTCTTCATACAAAACTTCACACAATCTCATTAGCAACATTAGTGCACTTAAGATAAATAAGTCTCAAGGTAACACTAGCTACTGTAGAACTTCCCTCAAAAAGCTCAATTCCCCAAAAGAACTCAAAAAGGAACCAACAAGAAGCAAATACAGAAAATGGCAGAAATCTGTCAAAATAGACCAGCAGGCAAAGACGAATTTTTTTCGAAGACCTTCTGTTGCTCAAATCAAACAGTGTCGAACTAACGAAAGTTAGATAACAACCTGGGGCAGAAGAACAAAAAATTACAGCTCAATCTGACATACAGAGCTGTCTCACGAATGTTTACGGTGAAGCACAAAAATCTGTTTCGGGACAACAACTTTCCCAATCATTACTTCACTCTCATTAGAGGTTACTCTTGGCACAAAAAGCAAATAAAAAGGATAAGGAGAGGTTATTACAGAGGTAATAACTTCCAAGACTCATCTAAAACTTTTGGGTTATCTCCCAATAAGTACTTTTCTTTAACGCCTTTAAGTTAGGCATAAGAAGCAAAGAAAGAATCAAGTGTTCTCAAATGAAGAAGCATTAAGACCAAATTTTGTTTTCATAGGAGAAGCAAAAGAAATCTTTTCTCTTTTTTAGGGAAGTGTTCTATACCTTTCTTGAATGGGAGTTGATATTTAATGGTGCCTTCTTTCATATCAATGATGGCACCAACAGTTCTAAGAAAAGGTCTTCCCAAAGTAATAGGACAGGAAGCATTGTATTCAACATCCAAAACATAGAAATCAACGGGGACATAGGAATCGTTAACCATAAAAAGAACATCATTAAGACTCCCCATGAGTTTCTTTTTAGCATTAGCATCAAGTGGGACATTCAAATAACAATCTTCAAGAGGAGGCAAATCAAGCATATCATAAATCCTTCTAGGCATAATAGAAAAAGTACTATCAAGATCACACAAAGCTTTGAAATCAAAGTCATTCACTTTCATATTAATGATGGGTTCCCAACCATCTTCTTTCTTTATAGGAATAGAAGCTTTATGTTTCATCTTTTCTTCTTTAATCTTTATGAGAGCATCAGTAATGTGTTTTGTAAAAGCCATGTTCATAGCACTAGCATTAGGACTTTTAGCAAGCTTTTGTAGGAACTTAATAACTTCAGAGATATTGCAACCATCAAGATCAAAATCAACTTTATCATCTAAAGTAGTAGAACTATTACTAGCATCAACACTAGTGGTGGTGATAGTAGAAACACTAATGTTTCTAGCAATTTCATCTTCTCTTTCCCACTTAGCATGTAATTCAGCTAATAGTCTAACATTTTCATCAATTCTTACTTGTATGGCATTAGTAGCTGCAAAGGGATTCTCATTAGTTTCAGGTTTAGCAGCCATTTTATTCAAAGTAGATTGAGCTTCAGCCAAAGATGCTATATTTCTTTCAGCATTAGAGAGTTTTTCCTCAATAGTTTTATTGAAAGCAGTTTGTTTACTAATAAACTCTTTAAGCATAACTTCAAGTTCAGAGGGAGCACACTTATTATTGTTGTAAGAATTTCCATAAGCATTACCATTGTTGGGAGGATATGGCTTATAATTGTTGTTACCAAAATTGTTCCTATAAGCATTATTACCATAAGCATTGTTTCCGAAATTGTTATTTCTTATGAAGTTCACATCAACTTGCTCTTCTTGAGCAACCAAAGAGGCTAAAGGAACATTATTTGGATCAATATGGGCTTTCCCATTAACAAGCATAGACATAATAATATCAATTTTATCACTCAAGGAGGAGGTTTCCTCAATAGAATTTACCTTCTTACCTTGTGGAGCTCTCTCAGTATGCCATTTAGAATAATTAACCATCATATTGTCCACAAGTTTTGTTGCAGCACCCAAAGTGATGGTCATAAAGGTACCTCCAGCAGCTGAATCCAATAGGTTCCTTGAAGAATAGTTCAATCCTGCATAAAAAGTTTGGATGATCATCCAAGCAGTCAGTCCATGAGTGGGACAATTATTTACCAAAGATTTCATTCTTTCCCAAGCTTGAGCAACATGCTCATTATCAAGTTGTTTAAACTTCATTATTTCACTTCTAATGGATATAATCTTAGTAGGAGGATAGTATTTTCCAATAAAAGCATCTTTGCACTTAGTCCATGAATCAATACTTTTCCTAGTTAAGGAATTCAACCATTCTTTAGCTTTTCCTCTCAAAGAGAAAGGAAACAATTTTAGCTTAATAATATCACATCTATATTCCTATGCTTTTGCATCTCACAAAGTTCAACAAAGTTATTTAGATGGGAAGCATCATCTTCATTACCAATACTAGAAAATTGCTCTCTCATAACAAGATTGAGTAAAGCAGGTTTTATCTCAAAGAGAGTATTTTCAGCCACAGGTGGAGCAATAGGTGTGCTCATAAAATCATTGTTGTTGGTGCTAGTGAAGTCACACAACTTAGTGTTTTCAAGAGTAGTCATTTTTTTGGGTTTTCAAATAAGAAAGCAAACTTGCAAAACTAATTTTTTTGTGTTTTTGATAAAGAAACAAGCAAACAAAGCAAAAAGAAGACTAAGCAAAACAAAAACCAAAGTAAAGAGATTAGTTATGAGGGACACCCCTTGTGAAGATGTCCTTGACTCCCCGGCAACAGCGCCAGAAAAATCTTGATGTGCTCGGTGTTCGACGTAGAGCTCGTTGGGAACCCCAAGAGGAAGGTACGATGAGCACAGCAGTAAGTTTTCCCTCAGTTATGAAACCAAGGTTTAATCAAACCAATAGGAGCAAGGAAACACCCCAAAGGTGTTACTAGCTGAGCTTTGGCAGGGCGCACTACCGGTGCTAGTAGCAACGCGGAGACCTGCACAACACAACCACAGAACTTTATCCTCAACTTGCGATGAGGTTGTCAATCTCACCATGTTTTGCGGAAAACAAAGGATTAAACGTATCGAATGGAAAGAAGCAAAAGTTTGCAGAAAGTAAACACAAAACATGCTGGGTGAACAAATTACAGCGGGGCAATTGACAAACACCGAGAAAGCAGTACATGCATATACTAATCATCTTGACTCCTTTAAGACTTGATTGGGCATTACAACATAATACATAGACCGCCATCCAACTGCATCTATGACTAATAATCCACCTTCAGGTTATCATCCGAACCCCCTCCAGTATTAAGTTGCAAGCAACAGATTATTGCTTTACGAACTGCGTGTAAAGTAAACAATACGATTGTTCTATGAACAAAGGATTGTTGTTTTCTCCCTAGTAGCAATAGCACATCTAGTACCTTAGAGATTTCTGTCACTTCGCCAGATTACTAGAGGCATGAACCCACTATCGAGCATAAGTACTAACTCTTGGAGTTGCTATCATCTACTTGGCCAAGATAGCTACTAACAACGGAAAGCATGCAAGATCTCAAATAACAAAGACATGATAGAATCAATAATCAATCTGAAATAGCATCTCAATATCCATCGGATCCCCGCAAACACAACATGTATGAATTACAAATAGATGATCTTGATCATGAACGGAGCTCACAAGATCTAAACATGAAAGCACAAAGGAGGAGAACCAGCCATCTAGCTACTACATGGATCCGTAGTCCAAGGATGAACTACTCACGCATCACACCGGAGGCTTGCATGGTGATGAAGAAGGCCTCCAGGGTGAATTCCCCTCTCCGGCAGGGTGCCGAGAAGAGCTTCAGATCCCTCCCGGTCTAGGGATGGAGATGACGGCGGCTACAGACTCTTTCGTGGATTTTTTGATCGGGTCCTTAGGGTTTTCGTCCCGAGGGCAATATATAGGCGGAAGGAGAGGCCGAGGGGGTGCCGGGAGCGGCCACACCATGCCCTGGCATGGGCCAGGCCTGGCCGCGCGGCCAGGTAGTGTTGTGGCTCCCTGGCCCTTCTCCGTCTCGTATTCTGGCACTTGATCCCTTCCGGAAAAATAGGCACTTTGGCTTTTGTCCCGTCCAATTCCAAAAATATTCATTTTCTGACTTTCCTAGAACCAAAAATAGCAGAAAACAGGCAGCTGGCACTGTGGCTCTTGTTAACAGGTTAGTCCAAGAAATCATAAGAAAAGTACTCCAAAGTTGGAACAAAACACAAGAAAGTGGATAAAACCAAGCATGGAACATCAAAAATTATAGATACATTTGCAATGTATCAGCAACAACACCTTGGAGTTGTTTCCTTGCTCCTACTAGTTCGATAACCTTGGTTTCATAACTGAGGGAAAACTTTTTGATGTGCTCATCATACCTTCTTCTTGGGGTTCCCCAACGAGCTCGATATATTTTGGACCATCAAGCTATTTTTCTGGCGTCATTGCCGAGGAGTCAAGGACATCTTCACAAGGGGAGTCCCTCATAACCAATCTCTTTACTTTGTTTTATTTGTTTTTCTTAGTTTATTTTTGCTTTGTTTGGTTGTTTCTTTATCAAAAACACACAAAAAATAGTTTTACTAGTTCGCTTTCTTTATTAAAAACACAAAAAAAATTATGTGTTTCTATAGTTGTTACCTCTTTCTTAGCTCACCATGTTGATCCCTAAATTCACCCTAAAAGACCTTTCAATAGGTAGTGGCTCTATAATTGGAAAAGATAATATTGAAGAATTCTTTAATCATGTTAGTAAACATGAGGATATTGAGGATAGATCCCATGCAAAACTTGCTCCAAACTATGAAATTGCTGTAGCTTCTTTAGTTCATATGTTGGAAGCTAGGTTTTTTAACCTTAACCCCTTAATGCAAGTAATGTTTCTTAAACTTAAAGAAATTGAGGACACTGAAAAGAGAGATTTTATTCTGGAAACTTTGCTTAAGGAATTCTATGATGTTGCCAAGGAAGCTAGAAAAGTATTTGATCGTTTTAATATGCTAGGCTCATGTGTAGATGTTATTGGTACACGATAAAAGATGAACAAAACCGAACCTAACGGGGAGGAAATTAAGATACCAATACCTTTTAAACTTGTAGCAATGCATGAAGCCATAGAAAGGAATCTTGATTGGATTGTTTTTGAAAACCCGTCTGATGAAAATAGTGAACCTAAGAGCGTTGAGAGAGGATCCTCTAAAACTTATTTGGATGAGATACCTTGCCTTGTTAAAGAAATTTCTGGTATTTCTCTTAATGCTTCTTCATTTGAGAACACTTGGTTCTTTCTCTTGCTTCAAATGCCTAACTTAAAGGCGTTAAAGAAAAGTACTTATTGGGAGATAACCCAAAAGTTTTAGACGAGTCTTGGAAGTTATTATCTCTGTAATAACCGCTCCTTATCCCTTTTATTTTATTTTTGTGCCAAAAGTAACCTCTAATGAGAGAGAAGTAATGATTGGGAAAGTTGCTATCCCAAAACAGATTTTTGTGCTTCACCGTAAAAATTCGTGTAAAATCTCTGTACGTCATTTTGAGGCGTGAATTTTTGTGATTTTGCCCCAGGTTGTTATATAACTTTCTTTAGTTCAAAACTTTTCGATTTGAGCAATATAAGGTCTTCGAAAAAATTGGTTTTTACCTACTAGTATGTTTTGACAGATTTCTGCCATTATTTGCATTTGCTTCTTGTTGGTTCCTTTTTGAGTTCTCTTTGGGGAATTGAGCTTCTTGAGGTAAGTACTTTAGTAGTTTTTGTTTTAATGGAAGTTTTATTGGTATTGAAACTGAACCCAAAGACTTATTATCTTGAGTACACTAATGTTGCTAATAAAGATTGTGTGAAGTTTTGTATGAAGGAAAAATTTCAGGTGTATGGAGAGAATGATGTAATAAGATGAAGAATGGACTAAAGCTCAAGCTTAGGGATGCCACCCCAAGAATTATTCAAGAGGTAAAAGCATCAAAGCTTGGGTATGCCCAAGGCATCCCCTTCTTCATCAATAAAAATCTCAGATTTCTTCCAAACAGTTCATTTTTATTGTTTCATGCACAGTTGTGTTGTTCTTAGAGCGTCTCCGTTTTTGTTTTTGGTTTTCGTTTGCTTGGTTTTCTTAGTTTGCTGAATAAATTGGTTGGACCCCCTCTTTCATATATTGGTTTTCAAATAGTTTGGTTTGGATTGGAAAAAGAGTAGGAAAGTTCATGCTTAAGTGGTAAAGAGAGCTTGTTTTTAACTGTGGCCCATGCTTTGTCATGCCATGCTTGATATTGTTTTGGCTCTATGATTACTGATCTTTTCTGTAGCATGACATGTTATAAACAATTGAGATTGCTTAATGTGCCTTGGAAGAATCATGCGTTGTTTTAGCATATTTAAGCATAGTATTGTTGTATTCTCCTTTGATGCTTTATTTGGGGTGACTTGGCGCATGCTCACACCATGTTATGACTATCCCAAATCACCATAGGCCTTTATGATCCTTTAGTTTTGGACTTCTAATATCACTTTATGCTTTGATTAATGATGTTTTGTTGCTCTGCATGATTATGGCCATTATTGCCCTCTTAGTTGGTCGCTTCCGGTCTTTTGCTAGCCTCCATAACCAAGTATGAGTTCCACTCATGCATCCAACTCCTAAAACCAAGTTATTCCAAAGAGTCCCACCATACCTATCTATTAGCATTTGTTATTCCAAGTATATTCATGTTTTTGTCTACCTTCCGAATTAAACTTGTTATGTAAAAATTAGTTATTAAAGCTCTCACGAACTTGATGGCACACTTTACTTTGTTGCACTTAATAAACCTGAACCATTGTGTCCATCTTTGTTGCGTATATGCTTGCGCTTTATAAGTTGAAGTTAGCAGAACCATGTATCATGGGGAACGCTTTCAACATTGCACTTGTACATTGTACCCCGTTGATATCATGTTCTTTTGCTTTGGATCCCGGAGGTGTAAAATAAAAGGGGAACTTGTAAGATCATGGAGTTTGTTTGTGTGTTAGAGAAACGCTTGAGCCGCTAGCCTAAGCCATGCCTAATCATGGTGGAAACTTGCAGCATAACCATAATGAGCACTACTAGAGAAAAGACTACCCGAGACGCACCTGGAACCCCATCTGAGGCGCATATGGTATGCGCCTCTAGCACCACGCCTCTAGTATTTGCTACGCGAGGCACATATCATATGCGCCTCTAGTATCTGTTATGCGAGGCGCATACCACATGCGCCTCCTATACTTCATATACGCGAGGCGCATATCAGTATATGCGCCTCGCGTATATGAAGTATAGGAGGCGCATGTGGTATGCGCCTCACATATGTGGTGGTATGCGCCTCGGGTAGTACCCAATATGCGCCTCCTATACTTCCCATATGCGCCTCGGGTATATTTTCGAAATTCAAATTTTATAGCAATTTTCAAATTACAGTTTACACGTATTCAAATATACAATACAGTCCAGAATATAGTATAAACAACACATAATTTTCTAGAAACTTGCAATTGGCAAAAGCATAATAGAATCAACATGAATACAAGTATATTACACATCAATCGTGACATACGCGTTCATACATCAACAAGTGCCAAGTTTTGACACAAAACCAAGTGTTTGTGCTACAAGTTCACACCTCCGAGTATAAGTTCACAATCACATTACAACTCCGACGACGGAGCTCTATCTAGATCAAGTAGAGCACATAACCTACCATGAAGAGCAACAAGGTTGTGATCACGAGGAAGTTCCTCCACTTCTTCCTCACGTGGCTCCTCCACTTCTCTTCCGCCACCTCTCTAGTCTTGTAGCCTTTGTAGTTGTTGCCCGAGAATTCGTTCACTTGCTTCTGGCAGTCTTCCCACTCCTCGTACACACCTAGAACCTTGCCGGCGTACACGACATAACACTTCTTCGCCATCTCCTATACACAAGATAGATGATATTATCTATGTTAGTGCAAAGCAATAGCAGTTCACAAGACAAGATCATGCATATATATATGGGTGCAACAAGATGTAAGAAATCACGTTCTAATCATCGGCATTTTGAAGAAAGACAAAAAAAGCGAATGAAGAATGACTTGCATTAGTGCCTCATACCTAGGTTGGGCATGGAAATAACAATGCTCGCTGTTTGATCTTGTGTGGCAAGTAGAGTATATGCCCAAATTACTAGTCTACTTGGCACATGAGATCAAACAGCGGCATAGTCATACATATGACGCCACAACATGTTCTAATCATCAGCATTTCAAAGAAAGACCAAAAAAAGAAAAGCAAGAATGACTTGCATTAGTGCCTCATACTTAGGTTGGGCATGGAAATAACAATGCTCGCTGTTTGATCTTGTGCGGCAAGTAGAGTATATGCCCAAATTACTAGTCTACTTGGCACACGAGTTCAAACAACGGCATAGTCATACACATGATGCTACAACACGTTCTAATCATCGGCATTTCGAAGAAAGACCAAAAAAGCAAACCAAGAATGACTTGGATTCGTGCCTCATACTATTCGTATCGCCAAAGACAAAAGAAGAGAAATACTTCCACGATTTATATAGCATGGGCATGATATGTCAAGAGGCAAACCAAAGAAAGGATTCGGTCTCCACAGCAATGACTCATTTCGAGTTTGGTGTGTCCAAAAGATTCGTTGCCGTGGACCCATAACCCTTTCCTTGGCTTGCCTCTTAACATATTATGTCCTATGTATATGGATCTCGAAAATATTTGTCCTCTTTCGACTTTAGGGCTATGAGATGAAATAGTTTATCATTTCATTGTATCCCCAAATACGAAAGGAAAGAAATCATTCCATGATTCATATAACAATGTCGCCAGTGCTATACGAATAGTGAAGCAATGTCTTTCCTTTCGACTTTGGGGCTACAATGAGATATTTGAAACTAAATACTTCACCATTTCATTTAATTCATGCTATCTAATCTATTCGTATTGCCAAAGACAAAACAAGAGAAATACTTCCACGATCCATATAGCATGGGCATGATATGTCCAGTGGTAAAGCTAGGAAAGGATTCGGTCTCCACGACAATGACTCATTTCGAGTTTGGTGTGTTGAAAGGAGTCATTGTCGTGGACCCAGAATCCTTTGCTAGGCTTGCCCTCTTTCAACTTTGGGGCTACGAGATAAAATATTTTATCATTTCATTGTATCGCCAAAGACGAAAGGAAATAAATCATTCCACGATTCATATAACAATGTCGCCAATGTTATACAAATAGTGAAGTACCGCCTTTCTTCCTTTCGACTTTGGGGCTACAATGATATATTTGAAACTACATTTTAATTCACGCTATCCTATCTATTCGTATCGCTAAAGACAAAAGAAGAGAAATACTTCCATGATTCATATAGCATGGGCATGTTATGTCTAATGGCAAACCAAGGAAAGGATTCGGTCTCCACAACAATGACTCATTTCGAGTTTGGTGTGTCGAAAGGAGTCGTTGTTGTGGACCTAGAATCCTTTCCTTAGCTTGCCATTAGACATATTATGTCCTATGTATATGAATCTCGAAAATATTTGTCCTCTTTCGACTTTGGGGCTACGAGATGAAATAGTTGCCTCATACTTAGGTTGGGCATGGCAAATGATAATGCTGCTGATGGATCTGGTGCGGTAAGTAGAGTATATGCATAAACCTCTAGTCTACTTGGCACACCAGATCCAGCAATGGCATGGTCACACACATGACGCCACAACATGTTTTAATCATCGGCATTTCGAAGAAAGAAAAAGAAAGCAAACCACAAGAAGTAGGGTGGAAATAACGAATGAAAAGCAACAAGCACTTAAAATAGTTCATAACACAACTAACTACCTAGTGTCGCTCACAATAAAGTTCAATGGTTGACGAAACATACTCTAGAGGTTTTGCTAGGAAAGTTTAACATAGTGATAAGAGGTTACAACACGAGTTCGGAACTAACAGCTAGCTACCCAGGCAATGCAATCATCAAGACTTCTTCTGCTATTGAGTCGGCTTTAGGGGAATTGATGAAGACCGACCGAGTTTTCGCCATCTGCATGAACATCCTGCGGTCACCCTGTTGCGCTAAGCGTTCATCTATCTCCCTATTGGGAGGTGTATGGTCGCCGTAGAAGAGGCCCCCGGATTTCATGACTCCCTGGTGCATGATTGTCATGAGCTCCTCCTGGATGTCGAAGATGTGCTGCCTGAGGTTGCGATCATGTATTGTTGCAAGCCTTTTAGCCCACTTCGCGAGGTCAGATGGCAGCGTTTTGCTCTCCATGTCATTGAAGAACGCCTTCATGTGGTAAATGGCGTAGAAGGCATCCTTCCTACTGCCAGACGGCTGCTTGACGCAGGTGAACTTGGTGTTGTGGCGGAACACGTGCGCGCCGAACTTCACATATGGCGTTGCCGGTTTGACGCCTCTCGCTGCGACGTAGCTGGTGAGAGCACCATCAAGAATGTTCTTGATATTGGTGTAGTTTTTTGGGTGCGCACTATTTGAGTCGAGGTACATGGTTGTTGAGTGTTTCAAATTCAAGCATATGAGCATGCAGCCTGTCTGATCATCCTCCGTGATGGGATGGTAGGGAAGGAGAATCACATCCTTGTCCGAGTATGTTTGCAAGAAGGTTGAGAGGTAGTCGATCGCCAGCACTATGTCCTCGGCATCTTTCAGGACGACGTCCCGCATGAAGTAGGGATCCACAATATGGATGCTCGAGATCTTGTCTCTGGTGATCTGCATGGCCATATTGAGGGAGAATAGCCGGACCAGGGTATTGTGCAGCCGGAACCCGTTCAACATGTCGAAGATGTCGGAATGCCGCAGGTAGAAGATATCCTCGGGGGGTACACTGACGAGGCACGACACATAAGGCACCTTAGCCTTGAAAACAAGGTACGACTGATCGTTCTCGCGAATGCGATGCTCCTCAATTGTGAGACAACTATAATCAATATTGTGCATTTAAGAGCCTGCGACCTCGAGCAACAAGTTACACACCATCGGTGCACCTGCCACGTGCTGCTGATTCCTGGATTGCCCCGTGATACATTGCAAATGTATCTATAATTTTTGATGTTCCATGCTTGGTTTTATCCACTTTCTTGTGTTTTGTTCCAACTTTGGAGTACTTTTCATATGATTTCTTCGACTAACCTATTAACAAGAGCCATAGTGCCAGCTGCCTGTATTCTGCTGTTTTTGGTTCCGGGAAAGTCAGAAAATGAATATTCCCAGAATTGGACGGGACAAAAGCCAAAGTGCCTATTTTTCCGGATGTCATCAAGTGCTAGAATACGAGACGGAGAGGGGCTAGAGGGCGGCCACAACACCTGGCCGCGCGGCCGAGCCTGGGCCGTGCCAGGGGGTGGTGTGGCCAGCCTAGGCACCCCCTCGGCGTCCCCTTCTGACTATAAGATGCCCTCAGGACGTAAACCCTAAGTACCCGATCAAAAATCCACGAAAGGGTCTGTAGCCGCCTTCGTCTCCATCCCTAGATCGGGAGGGATCTGAAGCTCTTCCCGGCACCCTGTCGAAGAGGGGAATTCACCCTGGAGGCCTTCTTCATCACCATGCAAGCCTCCGGTGTGATGCGTGAGTAGTTCATCCTTGGACTACGGATCCATGTAGTAGCTAGATGGCTGGTTGTCCTCCTTTGTGCTTTCATGTCTAGATCTTGTGAGCTCCGTTCATGATCAAGATCATCTTTTTGTAATTCTTCATGTTGTGTTTGCGGGGATCCGATGGATATTGAGATGCTATTTCGGATTGATTATTAATTCTATCATGTCTTTGTTATTTGTGATCTTGGATGCTTTCCGTTGTTAGTAGCTATCTTGGCCAAGTAGATGCTAGCAACTCCAAGAGTTAGTATTTATGCTCGATAGTGGGTTCATGCCTCTGGTAATCTGGGGAAGTGACAGAAATCTCTAAGGTATTAGATGTGCTGTTGCTACTAGGGAGAAAACAACAATCCTTTGTTCATAGAACAATCGTATTGTTTACTTTACACGCAGTTCGTAAAGCAATAATATGTTGCTTGCAACTTAATACTGGAGGGGGTTCGGATGATAACCTGTAGGTGGATTATTAGTCATAGATGTAGTTGGATGGCGGTCTATGTATTATGTTGTAATGCCCAATAAAGTCTCAAAGGAGTCAAGATGATTAGTATATGCATGTATTGCTTTCTCGATGTTTGTCAATTGCCCCGCTGTAATTTGTTCACCCAGCATGTTATCTATCTTAAGGAGAGCCACCTCTAGTGAACTATGGATCCCGGTCCTTTTTCTTTTACATACAATCTACAAACTGTTTACTGCTTTGTGTTTACTTTCTGCAACTATTACTTCTTTCCATTCGATACGTTTAATCCTTTGTTTTCTGCAAAACACGGTGAGATTGACAACCTCATCGCAAGTTGGGGACAAAGTTCTGTGGTTGTGTTGTGCAGGTCTCCACGTTGCTACTAGCACCGGTAGTGCGCCCTGCCAAAGCTCGGCTAGTAACACCTTTGGGGTGTTTCCTTGCTCCTACTGGTTCGATTAAACCTTGGTTTCATAACTGAGGGAAACTTGTTGCTGTGCTCTTCATACCTTCCTCTTGGGGTTCCCAACGAGCTCTACATCAACACCGCCATCAAGCATTTTTCTGGGCATCGTGCATTGAGCCATCACCCCGCAGGGCCGTCCTGAGCCCGGAGAACAAGATTTGGACCCTTGCTCCGGTCACCCTTAGGCTTCTTTTTGCGACCCTTCTTCGATCCCTTTGGGGCGTCAGCCACGCGTTCACCTCACCGATCACCTTATGAAGGGTGTTGGGACTGATCAAAGGAATTGCTGGCCTCGGAGGCTCGGTGACGGGGGTGGGTGGCTGCGTATCCTGACTAGTTGGGAAGAGACGCACCTGGCAAGGGGGTTTCGCTGGTGCTGGTTGGGTATAGGCAACTTGATGTGTGCCTGATGGTCCTGGCTCATACCAATCAAAAAATCTTGTGTTAACGAACTGGTCGCCGAAGTTCAGATCAATTTCTCCATCATCATCATAGGGATCTTGTGCCATATTCTCCAAGTCTTCCATCTCTGGCTGTGATGGTTGTGCTGCCTCTGGGGTGAAGTTGAGCTGGTCCTCCGTCCCCAAACGGATCTGGCTCTTCGGCCATAGGTACAAGTAGCCGAAGCCGGTATTGAGGACCGTCGTCGTCTCCTCATCATCCCATACTTGAGGTTGAGAGGGAGGTTCCACTTTCTCGTAGCCCGGAAGCACCATACTGTATCTGACCCTCATCATGTCGGGTGGCATTGTTGTTGGGTTCCGTAGCAGAAAACAAAAAAATTATATCTACTCGAACACTAATACCAGGATCTATACTATGTAGACATAAGTAACGGAGAAGGGATACGGTATTCATACCTTTGAAGACCGAGGCACGCCTTACGCAGGAAGGCATATATTGATGAAGATGAGCAGCACCCCAAG
Organism: Avena sativa; assembly: GCA_916181665.1. Lineage (NCBI taxonomy): Eukaryota > Viridiplantae > Streptophyta > Magnoliopsida > Poales > Poaceae > Avena > Avena sativa. The sequence continues at coordinate 462,821,443 of OV702282.1, read as the reverse complement.
TGTGGTGCCTCCGAAGTTCGTCACACGTCCAGTGTAGGAGACGTCAACCGGAATCCGATCTAGCCGAGCAATGGAAGAAGTAGATGTCGGATCGTAGATCACACGACGGTGGTGTGAAGGTGGAGAACTCACCACGAGGTCCTCCCCAATATTACGGAGAAGTTCTCAATGGATGAGAGACAGAATGAGAAGGAATGGGGTGATTCCAAAGAGGGAGGGGAGACCCCTATATATAGTGGGAGGGGGACGCACCAGTGCACCACACTAGGGCCAGGCGGTGCAGGACTAACCCCCACACCCGCCGGCCACCTAGGGACAGCCGCCGGCCCTAGGTGGGCCCCATTGGGGCGGCCCACTAAGCCTAGGCCGGCTGGCCCCCTCTCCCTAGGCACCATGCCCTATTGGGCCTCCCTTCGGGTGAGGCCCATTAGAATTATGATGCCTTTAATAATAAAATAAAATAAATATTTAATATTAATTCTCCAATTAATATTCAAATACACATATTGTATTATTCCTTCACTCTGGAACATCTTTCGAACCCCTTCCGATCTCCATCGGATGTTACCCGGAACAATTCCGGTTTTTCTTTCTCTATTTCTCCTACGAAATCTCATCTACCCTAAGCGTCCCTACCCTTAAGCGTGATATCCTTCGGTTCGAAAACACTCCGGACATGATCGAGACTACTCTCACATCAATGATCAACAGAGGGAACTGGATGGTCATGTGACTCCCGTGCGTTTCACGAATATAATCGCTCAAACCGTGAGATAGTCGTTCCCCGTTCCCTTTTGTCATATGATACCTAATGTTTTCGAGACGTGATCTTCGGTCTTCCATACCTTAGTTCGGTCTCGTTACCAATGAATTTGTTTACTCGTTCTTGTGTCGTTGCATTCCGTGACCAAGTCACATGCTTGCAAGCTTCATTAATGCAACGTCACCGAGATGACCACATGTATCTGTCCGTTACATGGACTAGACAAATCCTGGTCTTGATATGTACTCCTCTACGCATCCCTTCGGAAAACCTGAGTGGCACATTTTTGATCATCCTGTTACGAGATGATTCTTGATAATCATCTAAGCTTCTTCCGGAATGGTGATTTGCATTACCTCACAGTCAAAGGATCAGGTTGCGAGGTTCTCTGTGTTTTATCATCATGTTTGAGAGGCATGACCAAAAACTCAGTGCAATGTCTATTTCCATGGGATATTTACAATGCCTATGAGACATGGGATATTTGCAAGGAGATGGCCTCGATTGTATTTTCAGATTTCTCGCTGAGGTCCATTGTGTAAATTACAGGGACTTGGAATTAGGCGCATGCGTAGAATTAGAAAGGAGAGGAGTGAATCACGCCGGGTGTGCGCACGCGTCGTCCGGGTTTGGTCTTCATGCATACTATATAGAATTAAAAAAAAAGCAGAAAAGAAAAGAAAAAACAACAAGAAAAAGGGAAAAAACAGAAAAGAACAAATAATGTCTCTTGTTGGGCTGGACTGGAGCGGCCCATGACTGTGCCTCTTTAGGCGGATCTCCCCTGGCCCATGGTGTCTTCTCCACCACTTCCGGCGCCATGGTGTCTCGCGAGCTCCGCCGCCGTACAACCCTTGCCCAACCTAGCATTCAGTCGCCCATGGCCACTTTCCTCCGCTCGCCGCCGCCGATCCTTGGAGCCGGCAGCTGAGGCCAACCTGGGATTGGGCTCTCTTCAGTTCAGTTCAGCTCAGCTCTCCCAGGCATTTCGCGTCTGTAATTTTTTTTATCTCCACCAGCCACAGTTTCTTACTTTCACTGTACCAAAAATTGGGATGGAGTTCAGTTTTTTTACTGTCACTGATCTAAATAATCTTATCTTCCACTAGGTAGGTGTGAGGAAGATTGCCATCGATCCGGCGATGTCGGTTGATGATCGATTCTCTGCAGACTGCCATTTCCATGCCGTAATCCAATTTGTTTCATGACTGCAGATATTTCCTATTATTGATTCTGTATCTGCGGGTTATCCTTAGAATCTCTACTAGTATATGCTCTTGGTTGCAGAAGCACCTTAAATTTGGGGGTCCAGTTAGCTACTTATTCTCAACTGTTACTCTTTCACGATTTTGATATGTATGTTTGGCATGAATTCTTACTGGATAGATGTTGGTAGTTCATTTCTCGTGCAGAGCAAACCTTTCAAAATCCATAAAGCTAATATATGTACTGTAATTTATCTGCACCCCAAGGTATTCACTAACCTGCGAGTTCTTGGTGAATCACGATTACATGCACAAATTCGAACAAATCAAAGAGGCACTTACTAATTTTTTTTCTTCTTTTGTGCAGAGAAAGATCATTGGAAGCCCGAAACCACGACCGAAAAATGCAATATGACACAGCTCAGAAAGCTTGCAAAGGGTTACCAGTGCCCCCTTTGATGGGTTGAAATCACCTGGATCAGAATGTATCGACTGACTTGCGAGGTTTCCTGAGACGTCATGACCACAAGAAAAGTAGCAGTGCATTGTAATGTGGAGATCGTGATCTCACTTTCACATCAAATCAAACCAACGAAAGACGCATCCAGGAGGTGTACTTTTCTTGTGGCTATTGCAGGTACGCACTGCTCTTTACTTAGCTGAGACAAGTGTAATCATAAATATGCAGTAGCAAGTCAGCATGATATTCAGAGGTGTCGAGGCAATCTCTTTCAGGCATTCAGAGGTGATATTCAGAGGTGTCGAGGCAATCTCTTTCAGGCATTCAGAGGCAACTGAATTTCACGAGCAAAGTCGGGAGGCGTGTTCGTAGATCACTAGGAAAGCTAACTGTGCTAGCATCTGGAGTTGTAACAAGCCACAATCCTGAAGGGGATTCGGCGCATCCATCACTAGCCATGCTCGATATTTGCCCTAAGATATGTGGCAATGTGAGTGTCAACTACCCCTTGGGCATAAGATCCAGGTGCTCCCGCGGGTCTGACTTCAATCTCACTTGCAACAACACTACTCAGCCCCCCCAAGCTCTTTATTGCGTGACGGCATCACCGAGGTGATTGAACATGTCTATTCTGTATAGAATTCAAACTTGCTCTGGGCCTCCTTCTCGCATACCATCCCCGGCCCATTGAATATGGGAGGTCCTTCCATTTTGACTCCATTGTTCTTAACATCATCGGCTGCGACCTGGAGGTGTATTCTTTGAAAGAGAATGCCATCACAGAGATCCAGAAATCACAGAGACGGTAGCTGTGCACAACTGTAATGGCTTCGGATGTTGTCGTGTAGTCGTAGAAAGCTATGCTAACATTTATCAGTTCAGATTTGTCCACAACACAAAAAACACCAGTTCCTCCATCGCCGCCCATGGTGTCTTCTGCTATTTTGTCAAAAGTAAAATCTCACTTGTTTGGTGAGCAATGGCATGAATTCTTACTGGAAGTTGGTAATTCGTTTCTGGTTTCAAAATGCATAAGGCTAATATGTACCATGATTTATTAGGGTGACCCATAGCCTGACGCCCTGCCAGTTTTGTTGGGCTAGAATTATCTGCACCCCCAAGGTATTCACTGACTTGCAAGTTCTTCGTGAATCTCGACGACCTGTGAAAATTCGAAAATATCAAAGAGGCACTTACTAATTTTTTTCCTTTGTGCAGAGAAAGATCACTGGAAGCCACGACCGAAAAATGCGATGTGACTCAGCTCAGAAAGCTTGCAAAATGTACCGGTGCCCCCTTTGATGGGTTGCAAAATGTACCTGGGACCAGAATATATCGACTGACTTGCGAGGTCTCCTCTCCTGAGACATCATGATGTGGAAATTGTGATCTCACTTCCACATCCCATCAAACCAACGGATGACACATCCATTGGACTCCAGAAGGTGTACTTTTCTTGTAGCCCTATACATATTTGCAGGTATGCATCGCTCTTTACCGTGTCTTCAGAGGTGTCAAACCAATCTCTCTCTTGCATTGAATGGTGATGAATCTACTTTTCCCCAGCAAATTAACCTAAGAAATTCATTACCGGTTACTCTTTTACATGATTCTGGATCTGTAATTTCTTTCCAGCAGTCAAATTTGTTTTTCACTCTGTGATGCCCTCGGTTGCAGCTTAGGCAAACAACAGCTAAAACTTTGGGTTGAGATTACTTACTGTTACTTATAGCATAGTTGCCTTATCTTCCCACTTGGCAATGGTGTTGAATATAAATATACTGCCTAGCCTCTTTCCATCAGATCGGTCTTTTGGGATAATTGGCTAGTGCATAAATCCTTTAAATGGCGGTTGATGAGCAGGTTGGCATTCACAAACAGATTGCCTGATATGGTGTCTTTTACGCGTGATTTTCATGTCGTAATTTTCCATGTCTATAGGTTACAGCAAGGGCTTTCTGGTGTGGGTATAGGTGATCCACTGTCATGCTAGTAATTCTTATTTTGTCTGTGCAGCAGGAAACGCAAGCCAGATAATGCACTGTAGTTTATTCTGGTCAGAAACGAGTGCTCAGTTGATGGGCTAGAGTGACCTGCATAAGAGGGCAAGAAGTGCACAATCACAAAAAAGTAGTGGTGCATTCTAATGTGGCCAAATCAACCATACCATAAATTTGAGATAGCAAGCCAGCCATGCATGCAAGTGGTACATACTTACAAGAAAAGGCCTGCTTGAGAGGCTGAGACGTTCACCACGCATCACCCTAAAATCCCCATAGTAGTACATACACTACTGCCTGAACTCAATTTCTCGAGGAAAGTTGGTTGGGAGGCGTGCAAGACGTGTCTGTAGATCATGGGCATCTTGATGCCGATGATGTATGCGACAATCTCGCTGTTAGTGCTTATTGGGTTACTTGGAAAGCTAACGGTGCTAGCATCTGGAGTTGTTACAAGCCACCACAACCCTGAAGCGAGGAATTGGGCGCATCCATCGCTAGCCCTGAAGCTCGACGGTTGCCCGAACAAGTGTGGCAACGTAAGCTTTGGCTACCCCTTCGGTATCGGACCCAGGTGTTCCAGAGGGCCTGACTTCGACCTCACCTGCAACGACACCACGCATCCTCCTAAACTCTTCTTGCGCGATGGCATCACCCAGGTGAATCGCTTCAGCCCTCCAGAATCGTATTTAAACTTCATCGGTGCCTCCTACTCGCATACCATCCCCATGAAACCGGGTGTCAGTGTCTACAACTTGTCTTTAGAACCGCCTGGGAGGTCCTTCTCTCTTGTGGCCACAGTTCTAAATATAACTGGCTGCAACCTGGAGGTGTACTCTGTCAGATCAGACAACTCCAGCCAGTGGGTCTGTGGAACCATGTGCCTGGATCCAGGGATCTCAGCGATGGTGGCTATGCGCAACTGTAGAAAAAACTACGGATGCTGTCAGGTTGACGTGGACGGTGACGGCAGTTTTCAGTTCAAATTTGTCTACAACCACAGCAAAAACAACATTGATGCAAGCTCTAACAAGACCTCTCCACTGTGGGATAGAATCAGCATAACTAGTGATGGGCTGGATGGCTTTCTGCTACGGTGGCAGATAGTTGATCAATCCTCCTGTGTTGCTGCCAAGCACAACAGGACAAACTATGCCTGTGTAGGCGAGCATGCCGAGTGCACCGACCTTGCGGCTGATTGTGACGACAAAGATGCAACCTGCGTTGCTGGGAGCCAAGGCTACAGCTGCCTCTGCAGCACTGGCTATACAGGCAACCCTTACACTCTAGATGGCTGCTCCAACGACAAAGGTAACTCCTCTTTTTTCTCTCTAATAAAACGACCAAACATGCAAGCTCCTGTCAGGTATTTTGGGCATTGGTACATGCTAACTTTGGCTGATCAAAACTAGGGTATAATCCAATTCCAAGCAGGGCTGACTGTACTCGTTGGTGTGGTAACACAAGTGTGCAATTCCCATTCGGCTTACAAGAGGGTTGCTTTGCAACTAAACAGTTCCACCTCAACTGCACAAATATGACGACATCAGCTGTCCTAATGATGGGGAGCTAGCGAGCAGGTCACCGACATAAATGTTGATGAAGGGACACTTAACTTCACCAGTAATGAATTACAACAACTAGGGGGATACTATGCATCTGGACTTCTTCTTTATACTACAGGGTCACCATTCATTTATGTGCAATGGGTTGCTGCTAATCTAAGTTGTGCAGAGGCCCAACAGAATAGGTCTGAATATGCTTGTGTGAGTACCAACAGCAAGTGTTTGGATGTAATCGTTCAAGGGGGCAGTGCTGCTGGTAGATTCCGTGCTGGTTATCGCTGCAAATGCTTATATGGCTTCCAAGGAAATCCATACAACCAAAGTGGCTGCCAAGGTACACACCCCCTCCTCACCCTCTGCGTACATATGTATTAAAACACGTGTTGGCATCTGTTACCGAATACAATATTGCACACTACTGTTCAGATTCATTTTTTTTACTACATCTAGTTTGTTTTATTGTTCGTGTAGGTTTCTTCTAATTCTGTGATGTACCCTTTGATGTTAATTGAAAGATGATGTATTGTGTTCCACGTTTATATTGTGTCAATGCATCTTATCAAGATTTTGTGGATTTCAGATATAAATGAATGCCTTCACCCGAACAAATGTAAAGGGATCTGCCATAATACTAATGGAAGCTTCACTTGTACTAAATGTCCTAGCAAGACTCAGTACGATCCATTCAAAATGCAGTGTACTAAGCTAAATCAACAGCCTCTAGTCTTAGGTAAGACTACATACATCACTGTTACATATATGATGGACGTACACGATAGAACAAAAAACTTAAAGAGATCTTGATGCCTGCAGGTATAATCATTGGGTTGTCCTGTGGTTTCGGGATTCTACTTCTGAGCTTCAGTACAGTACTTCTCACTCGTAGGTGGAAAAAGAATGTTCAGAAGCAACTACGGAAGAATTATTTCCGCAAGAACCACGGTCTTCTCCTACAAAAGTTGGTGTCCTCTGATGAAACTGCAAGTGACAAAACAAAGATTTTCTCATTAGAAGAGCTAGAGAAGGCAACAAACAGCTTTGATCCTACACGTGTCATCGGCCGTGGGGGCCATGGCATGGTTTACAAAGGCATATTATCTGATCAACGTGTCGCAGCAATAAAAAAGTCCAAGGTCATTCAGGAGTCTGAGATCAGCCAATTCATCAATGAGGTCGCAGTCCTCACTCAGATAAATCACAGAAATATTGTGAAGCTCTTTGGATGTTGTCTAGAGGCTGAGGTTCCATTGCTGGTGTATGATTATGTATCCAGTGGTTCACTGTCTCAAGTTCTTCATGCAGATGCTAATAGCAGTCTTTCTTTGTCTTGGGGTGATTACTTAAGGATAGCCCTGGAAACAGCGGGAGCTCTATCTTATCTCCACTCTTCAGCTTCAATATCAATCTTCCATCGCGACGTCAAGTCCTCAAATATACTCTTGGATGGGAACTACACTGCCAAAGTTTCGGATTTCGGCGCGTCCAGATTGGTTCCGATCGATCAAACACACATCGTTACAAACGTGCAAGGTACATTTGGGTACTTAGATCCAGAGTATTTCCACACGAGACAGCTAAACGAGAAGAGCGATGTGTACAGCTTTGGTGTGGTACTAGTGGAGCTGCTTCTCAGGATGAAGCCTATTTTTACAAGTGAATCAGGCACAGTCCAGAACCTATCAAGTTATTTTGTCCAGGAGTTGAAGGAAGGGAGAATCACAAGTATTGTTAATTCTCAGGTCCTTGAGGAGGCAACCAAGGAAGAGATCAACCGCGTCGCGTCTCTTGCAGAGGTGTGCTTAAGGCTACATGGTGAAGAAAGGCCCACCATGAAACATGTTGAGACAGAACTACAGACTCTGGTAACAGAACGGGTGAATTCATGCCAAGCAGATCCAAGAAATGAAGAGCAGATGCAACCTCGGACAAGAGCTACAGCTGCTCGCCAATCTTCTGCAGCGGAATTGGGCGGCAGAGTCGGCGCGCGGTCACAAGGAAGCTTTGAGGGAGACTTCATGTCATCTGCTAGCCTACCACGTTAGATGAGTACTATGTTGATTTCATAATTATGTATAATTAGATTGCTTCTAGACTCATTGGTAAATGATGTAACAGTACATTAATCGGGGCAGCAAGTTTGAGACGCACTATTTTCCTTACCAGGGTATCTAAGGGGACTGGAAGGTTTTTAATGAGGCGGCTTGCTTGCTTAATATATGTATACTGTTTCCCTCAAAAAAAAAGATTGCTTCTGTAATAAGTCAACTTATGTCAGATAATTTTAGGCATCAAAATTATTATGTAAGTTTTCCCATGGCTGGAATTATGCCTTTTTATGTATAAGCTGGATTTTATTACCTGGAGATGTGGAGTGAATCGCTGGCATATTTCAGTGTGTTGATGAGATGTTTTACATAGAAGAGAGATCTGGTTGTTTTGACCTTGGTTCATTACACGCTTCTTCTCTTCCATCCTGCGATTCCTGCCCGCCGCTGCTAAGGCTTGTCGTCGAGCGACACATAGCGTGCTCATGGTGGTGCCACTTGGTTTCCACGTCCTCTGTATGTATGATCGATGACGGATTGAAAGATGATTGATTGCCGTACAGAGTGTTGTATACATCTTCCAGGGTTTGGTCAAAAAACAAAATGATTTCAAGCGATCTGCACAAAGAGCAAAATTTTCACTGTAAAATTTTGTAAAAAAACTGGTGCATTTTATATCAATATCCAATCATAGGGGGCACACGTCTCCATACAAATCAGATGGTCACATAATAATGCATTCCCTCGAGAACAAAAGAAAAACTAGCAACTTTCATTTAGCAAAACTGATAAAACACATAATCAGCTGTGCACTATCATATGGTTCTGAAATTCCAGAAAGATGAGAATACTACCAGCAGAGTTCTCAACTCTTCTTAACTGAAGCTAGCAATTCAGACAGGCACTCCTTATTTCTAGAATATGAACAGGTACATTTTCGATAGTATAAAGGATATATAAAAGTATTAAGATGCCCATGTGATAAACATTCCGCAGATAGTGCTGGGGCATAGGATGAATTAAGCATCTTCCAAGAAGCATATCTCCAGACATGACAGCTTTCCGTTACCAATCTCTATCACGCCAAACTCCGTCAGGAAATCAGTGCCTGGCATGACCCGCAGAACGCCACCACACCACATTTGATTATACCCTGTCGCCTGGCAGAGTCTTCAGCGTACTTTTCCCTCCGATTGTGCAACAGACCCGTCTCACGAAGCAGCTCTGCAGATGATAAACGGAAGCAGCAGTTAGGGTCGCTCTGTGGCTACAGGATATTATTATTCAGCCTCGTGAAAAGCAGACTGAGAAAGAAACAGGAAAAGCATCCAGTTCTTTTCGAGAAATAGAAAGATGATAGGTTTAGAATCATATGCAAAGGAAAAGAGGGCAATGATGATAGCTCTTCGCTGCAAGCAAACATCGTACACGTATAATGTAATATACAGTTGAAGCATCTATACACCACAGCATGGTTTTAAATTCTTGTGCACCTTGAGAAAAGAGAAACAAGTTATTACTTCCAGTGGTTCAATGGCAATTCTGTTACACTGTTTCAAAAAAAAGAAAAACAAGTTAATACTTCTAGTGGTTTCATGGATGCATGGACTGTATTATATTGAAAATACTGTGGCACAACTATCAGAGCTCCTGTGCATAAGGATGAAATTAAGTTAACTACAGTGCAATTACCCCAGTAACAAAAGCTAAATAATATGCCTGGGACTTGTCTTGTTATTCACAATTAACCAAAAGAATAAAATATATAAGTAACATAACTGGCACTGCCAGCATAAGAATGAAGATTGCTTATGTTTATCAGAAGGGGGAAAACAAATCAAAGCTTCGTACTTAAAAAGAAGATAACAAGAAACTGCAAAAGGAACTAACCTTACATATATGATAAGTTAGAACCCTAGCTTGAAGTCATTCAGCGCCTAATATATTTGAACGAAGCGAAAAAAGGACAGAAAGAAAATACGAGAGATTCACTCGAAATTTGTCAAAAGTGGAGAATATGATGCCCACTTGCCGTTTCAGAATAAGCATCCTTATTGGCCTATAAAAGAGGAGAAGACAACACCACAGCTGCAACCCAACTCCTACCCTTTCAGCATTTCCTCGTACCCTCAAGCAAGGAGCTACGGAGCAATGTCTCACACTCGTCTGCTCTATCTCCAAGCCCACCAAAACCATGCCAAATTTCAGGACAACCATACCAGTATTCTGAAGAAAGAAGCAGCAGTGGGAACAACCCAACCCCGCCAAAAGCAAGTTAAGTTTCAGGATAACCATGCCAGTGTTATCAAGAAAGATGATGGGAATCAGGATGTGGATACGGTGGCTTCTGACTTCATGAAGCGTAAGCACATGTCTTGGGGGCTCCAGAAGAGCACAACCATGTATCCTGCTTCTTAAGAGCACAACCATGGTATTATCTGCTCATGCTTTGTCAAGTATGAGACTTCAAATAAGCGGTGCTGCTTGTAGGGGATATGGATATCCCTAAGTTGTGTTACTATGGTCTTCTTATTTGCGATATGAAATAAGAGTGATGTAAATATGTTGTACTGTTATTTGCACCACCGATGTATGGTATTCTTCTATATGAATATCAGGTTTACAATGATTCTGTACAACTTCTTTCTGTTTGAAATACTATATTACTATGTGAAAGCATACACATTCTGTGCTATATTGGTCTTTCTATTAACCATAAATTTAAGGAGGGGGGCAAACTAATAAACCTATGTAATCTCATGATAGAAAATTGTTCACAAACTTCCGTGTTATTCGAGAATTACTATGCTAATTGAGTAATCAACAATATCTCACCTAAAAAATATCAACAAAGTGTTATTTTAATTATACACTATAGCATCTTATAACATAGTGAAAATTTTGTGCTGCTAATTTCACAAACATGCTCAGTAAACAAAGGCCCATATCGGTTGTGACTTCTGACTAAAAGCAAGAATTAAATAAGACATTAAAGAGTCTTGACTTGCTCATTCAGTTTCCTGTTAATTTCAATTTGTATCAACATTGATCACCATAAGAGCATATATCATCATTCTAAGAACCTGAGATGAGCTGCTGTAGCTCCATAGTTTGTGATCAACACAAAAACAAGAAGAAAAGGTTGAAACTCAGAATGAGTACTATAAAAAAAACATTGCAATATTGTTCAAATTTGTGCTCAGCAGGTTTAACTTGGATTGTCTTTCAAAGGAAATGGATCTCATAGCTGCAAAAGTACTAGGAAAACTGAAGAGAGAAACAAAGGAGATTAAAGATGACTCACTAAAATATCCGCGTTACACTTAATACGATGTAGCAACTCATGACCATGATTACTAAATAGCAGCTAGCTAGTGTGCAAAAGCTGGTGTTCACCATAATCTCACCAACCTTTGCCATGCTTCAGTTAAGAAGTAGTATTGTCTTTTATTAATTCAAACAGCTTGGTGATTTCATGATGCTGGCGGATATGGAAAGGGCATTTGTACAGTAAATCCTCAGCCTCAGAATATCTTCCCTCCCAAAGAATGACTTGAACACAAGTAGATAGACAGTGTATGCCGGACAGGTATTCACTGACCCTCTCAGGGCCTTGAGATAGTCCCTAGCATCTTCAAGCGTCCCATACTCACCAATTTTAGGAGGGATGGGGTCTGCAAAAGGTGGAAGCTTTCGGGCTTTTATCAATTTAAGAAGTTCTAGTGTCTCGGAAGAGATAGATCTGCATAGCTGCAAAAGTACTACAAATACTGAAGAGAAAAATAAATGAGATAAGATAACTCAAGAAAATATCTGCATTATGATTAATACCATGTAGCAACCCATGACCAAGATTACTAAACAAAATCTCATGTCCACAGTAAGTCCTGACAAAAAAGAACCATCAATTGTGCATATAAATTATTTTGACAAGCACACTGCGGTAAACAAAAGCTCATGTTGGTAGCAAGTCCTGACAAAAAGCAACCACTAATTGTATTGATAAAATACATTTGACGAGCACACTGCAGTAAACAAAAGCTTATATTGGTTGCAAGTCCTGAATAAAAGCAACAATTAATAAACAAGTAAAGAGTCTTGATCTGCTCATATCAGTTTCCTGCTAATTTGCATCAACACTGATCTCTATAGGAACGTATATCATCATTCTAAGCTCTAGATATGTGGTGCTGTAGCTCCATGCATTGTGATCAACACAAAAGGAAGATAAGGTTGAAACTGAGAATAAGTACTATAAAACAATTTCTATTGCACAACTATTAAAGTAGGTGGTTTAGTATCTGCATAGCTGCAAAAGTACTAGAAAACTCAAGAGAAATACAAGGGAGATAAAAGATAACTCAGCAACATATCTGCGTTATCCTCATACCTTTCAAGGGAGAAATACAAGAGATAAAATATAGCTGCAACCCAATTCCCTACCCTTTCAGCATTTCCTCATACCTTCAAGAGCAAGGAGCCATGGACCAATGTCTCACACTCGTCTGCTCTATCTCCAAGCCCACCAAAACCATGCCAAATTTCACGCCAACCATACAAGTATCCTGAAGAAAGAAGCAGCAGTAGGAACAACCCAATCCCAACCCCGCCAAAAGCAAGTTAGGTTTCAGGACAACCATGCCAGTGTTATCAATGATGTAAATCAGGATGTGGATACGGTGGCTTCTGACTTCATCAAGCATAAGCACGTCTTGGGGGCTCCAGAAGAGCACAACCATGTATCCTGCTTCTTAAGAGCACCAGGGCTCCTTAGTCATGGTATTATCTGCTCATGCTTTGTCAAGTATGAGACTTCAAATAAGAGGTGCTCCTTGGAGGAGATCTGGATATCCCTAAGTTGTGTTACTATGGTCTTCTTAATTGCGGTATGAAATAAGAGTGATGTAAATATGGTGTACTGTTATTTGCACCACTGTTGTATGGTATTCTTCTATATGAATATCAAAAGGTTATTGCAATGATTCTGTTCAACTTCTTTCTGTTTGAAATATTATATTGCTACGTGAAAAGCATACACATTCTGTGATATACTGGTTTTTCTATGTACTCCCATGACGGACAATTGTTCAGAAAAACTTCCCCTATAATACAAGGATTAATGTGCCAATCAAGTAATCAACGATATCTGACCAACAATATTTGAACATCGTCATTTTAATTCTGCTCTAGTACTAGATTATAGCAGCTTATAGCACAAGGAAAAAATTGTGCTGATAAATAAATTATACAAGCACGCTTCAGTTAAAAAAAGGCTCATGTGATTTATGATTTCTAACTAAAAGCAACAACTAATTAAAGTATTAGAGTCTAGACCTGTTCATATCAGTTTCCTGCTAATTTATATAAAAAATTGACAGCTATAGGAATATATATCGTCATTCTAAGCACCAGAGATGTGGTGCTGCAGCTCCATGGTTTGTGATCAACAAGAAAAGAATGAATTTAAGATGTTAAACTAATAAAACTATGGACCATTAAGATGCCAGTCAACAATATCAGAAATAAAAAAACCCAAGTGTCACTGTAATTCTATCTAGTACTAGACTACAGCAGCTTATAGCATAGAGAAAAGTTTGTGGATGAAATAAATTTGACAAGCACACTGAAGTAAACAAAAGCTCATGTCGGTAGTAAGTCCTTACTAAAACAAACAATTGATTAAACCATTAAAGAGTCTTGACCTGGTCATATCAATTTCCTGCTAATGTGCATCAACAATGATCTCTACAGGAACATATATCATCATTCTAAGCTCTAGATATGTGGTGATGTAGCTCAATCCTTTGTGATCAACAAAAAAGGAAGATAAGGTTGAAACTGAGAACGAGTGGTATAAAAAAATCATTGCACAATTGTTCAAGTAGGTGGTTTAATTTGGATTCTATTTCAAAGGAAATGGATCTGCGTAGCTACAGAAGTACTAGGAAAACTAAGAGAAAAACAAAGGATATAAAACATAACTCAATAAATATCCGCGTTACAATTAATACCATGTAGCAACTCATGACCACGATTACTAAATAGCAGCTAGCTGGCGTGCAAAAGCTGGTCCTCACGTTTATCTCGCCAACCTTTTCCATGCTTCAGTTAAGAAGCAATCTCGCCTTTTACTGATTCAAACAACTTGGTGATTTCATGATGCTTGCGGATATGGAAAGGGCACTTGTACAGTAAATCCTGAGCTTCTGTATATCTCCCCTCCGCAAAGAATGAGTTGAACACGAGCAGATAGACAGTGTATGCAGGATAGGTATTGACTGACCCTTTCAAGGCCTTGAGAAAGTCCCTAGCATCTTCAGTCGTCCCATACTCGGCAATTTTAGGAGGAAACGGGTCTGAAAAGGGTGGAAGCTTGCGGGCTTTCATCGATTTAAGAAGTTCCAGTGCCTGCTCGAGTTTCTTCACCCTCAGCAACTCGCTTATGATATGCTTGTAAGTGTTCTGAAAAGGGCTCAGCTGGGCCCTGTCCACCATCTCAACAAACAGGGTGTAAGCCGCATCAACCTTGTCTTGGCTACACAGGCCTTTGACCATCACATCCAGCAAATCAGCATCCGCATCCAAGTTCTTCTCGATCATCTCTGTCAGGTACTGCAGAGCCTTGTCCACCTCCCCAGCCCTGCAGTGCCCCTGGATCAACATGGTCCAAGTCTTGAGATCAGGCGTGCATCCTTCAGCCTCCATTTCATCAAACACCTTGCGAGCCTCGTCGCACTTGCCGGCCTTGCATAGCCCAAACACCAGCTGGCTATACGTAATGTTGTCTGGCTGGTGACCCGCGCCTCTCATATCATATATGACCTCCGCGGCCTCATCGAACCTGCCGTTACTCGTAAGAGCCCTGTGGATCCCGTCAAACACATCCTTGGTCTTGCACTCGTACACGGCCTCGTACTTCCTCGCCACTCGATAGACCAGGTCGAGATCAGGCGACGGCCTCAGCGCGATGCGCCTGAGGAGCAGCGGCCCATCCTGCTGTGAGGGCTTGTAGGGGCTGTCCATCATGTGCTCGTAGAGCTCCACGGCCTCGGCCATCATGTGGCGCTTCTGGAACTGCCGGGACAGCTTGACGTAGGTGTCGATGTCCAGGTGCACCCCGCCGGCCTTCATCTCCTGGAGCAGCTCCCAGAACTCCCGCATCGACTCCTCCCGGCCGAGCACCCTCGCCATGGCGTTGTACGCGACGGAGCCGTGGGCGTAACCCTCCTGCCGGCCGGCCCAGCGGAAGAAGGCCAGGGCCTTGACCGGGCAGTCCCGCACCTCCCGGAGCACCTTGGCGACGGCGGTCTCCGTGAGCGGCAGCAGCTGCTCGACGACGCCCTCCAGCCTCTTCTCGAGGTCTTCATCCGACACCCCCTCGTCGTCCAGCCCACGGACGGCGTCGGCGGCGGCGGAGACAGGGTTGCCTTGTGCCTTGGCGTCGTCCCTATCCTTGGCGAGGCGCGCGGTGAGGGAGGCGTAGTCGGCGGTGAGGCTGGCCTTCTTGAAGGAGGCGAGGGCGGCGAGGTAGGTGCCCTGGTCGACGGAGTGGCCGGCGGCCTCCATGTCGCGGAGAAAGGGCCAGAAGTGGGCCTGCGCGGCGGAGGGGCTGGAGGCGAGGGTGCGGAGCATGAGGTTGTAGGCCGCGGAGCCGAGCGGTTGGCCCGAGTCGGCGGAGCGGCGGAAGAAGGCGAGCGCGAGGGACGGGTCCTTGGAGAGGCTGTGGAGCAAGTAGAGGACCGACTCCGTGGTCGGGGCGGGTGGAGGTGGAAGTGGGGAGGGGGCGGTGGAGAAGAGGCGGAGGTGCGGGAGGAGGCGGCGAAGGGCGGAGGAGGAGGCTGGCGGCGGCGGCGGCGCCATGTTCTCTTGGGGGTTTAGGGGTTTGCGATTGGGAGAGGAAGATGCCGGGCCGGCCTATTGAAATGGGGAAGAAAGAAGGTACCGTCGAATGCTCATGTGGGCTGGGCTGGGCTGGGCTGGGCTAGGCTCCAACACCGAGCCCACCTCTTCCACGACAACAAAAATAGCCACGCCACCGGACACTTTCGGTCGTCGACACCATTTACATTCAAACTTCAAAGTACTCACTTCGACCCATAGTAGTACTTAAATTTGTCTAAATTTGACTAAAGTTTAGGCACCTTATATTTTGAGATAAAGGGAGTATGTGCGTTGCGCCGGGGGGAGAAACGAAAATCTCAAATGATTTCTCCTATCGGTATTGACACTTAGGGCATTTCCATCACGCTAACTCATTTCGTCGCCTCTAACGGTCTGTTCTTGTCCGTTTAGGTCGTACCGCGGTTGCTTTTCGGTTAGGGTCTGGACTGTCCGGTCGATCGCGTCCAGCGGTGCGACCCATCTGTTCGCGCTTAGCCATCGACAACTCCGGCTTATTTCCAGTGTCTTCCAGCCGCTACGCCATCTCCCACCTTTCTTTCCCGCGGCTTCCCGCGAGTTCTGAGCGTTTCCCGATGCGTCTAGTCGCCGCCATAAAAAGGGGAGGTCGACGAGATATCTTCGACCATACGTGTTGCCGCCTCCAATTTCGGGACGCTCGCAAATTTACACGCTACCCCCGAGCCACGTCGCCCTTTCTATATCCGCCACGTGACCATCGGCGAGCCTTTCACGACGGAGGTGGCGGAACACGTCGAGCTTGCATTGGTGCATAGCGACCTTCAGGAAGCGGTGCGGGCCAATCCCGACGACGCTTTCCTGTGTGTCCGAGGAGGTGCGGTGCGGACACAGCGAGCGATTATCGTGTCTCTCCAAGAAGAATGGTGTATCTCACCCGTCGCAGCCGCCGCCCCCGCGCCGGCGGCGCCACGTAGTTTTGGATATGTGGTGTGCTTGTTGTTGAAGTGTATAAGTGGATTGCACTGGCCCTTTCCATCGGTTCGGACTTTTGGTTGCGTTGGCTAGTGCAGAAAGCTTGACATGGTATCAGAGCCTAAGGTCTCGAGTTCGAGTCCTGACTTTCGCAATTTATCCTAAAATTGTTGTTGACCTCTCTGTGTCCACGTATAGGCCTCTTGAGTCATACGTGAGTTTCGCGCGCTGTCGCTCTCTTCCGGTTGCACGTGCTAACTTATCTCCGTCACGCGTGAGAGGGAGTGTTAAAGTGTATAACTAGATTGCACTAGCCCTTTTTATCGGTTCGGACTAAAGACTTTCATTGCAAAAGCTTGATAAGTGTAGTAGAATATTCCCTAATAAAGTTTAGTAGAATATTGGGGTATATACACATCTCATCCCACAACTATACCTTAATGTGCAGTTTAGTCCCATATGTTGCATCAGGGGAACCCGCCATCCCAGAACTATACCTTGATGTGCAGTTTAGTCCACGGCCAATCCGGAGACGACACGTGTGGCCACGCTGGCACAGGTGAGCCACGTTGGTCAAGTGGTCATTTGCAAAAACGCCCAGGCCTCCCTCTTTTACGCCTCCTCCTTTACCCTAGGGCCTCGCCGTCGCCGCGACCAAATCCCCCAATTTCTGCTCTCGACAAAAATCATGGCAGCACTGGCGAGTTCGACGGAGATCAACAAGGATGGCGGACCGTGCATCCTCGGAGGGCTCCCTAGAGAGTACCGGCCGCTCCCCGGCACCTGCTCGCGGACGGGCGCAGTGGAGAGGCAGGCCTGTGTCCCCGGCACATTCTCGCGACCCAGGGCAACAGGTGCCGGTGTCGGTCGAGGCGGAGGCGGAGGCAGAGGCGGAGACGGAAGTGGAGGCGAGGGCGAGGGTGCGGCAGGAGAAGCTGTACCGCAAGTTCATAGTGCTCTACGCCATCCTCGCGTCGGAGGAGGAGAGGGTCGCCATGGCGGAGCCCATTGGATGGAGGCCACCGCTTCCTCTGAACATCAGCTTGGAGACACAGGTGCGTATGCTGCAGGCGTGGGTCGACGCATTGCCACAGCTGCCACCACCACCCTCCCCACCGCCGGCGTGATGCCCACTGGTGGTGGCGGGAGCGTCTGGAAGGAGGGAGATGGCTGGGCGGCGCTCACCGGCGAGTACTATTGGAAGGAGCAGGATGGTTGGATAAAGGAGACGCCAAGTAGGGACATTGCTGCTTCAAAGGTAGCTGTCAAATTTGCTCTGTTAAATTGCATAGTGTGCTCTGTTCTTCATAGGTGTTGCTCTGTTAGTCGGTTAAAATGAATTTTGCATTCCCATTTGATTTAGGTAGGTGTCTCAAGAGGAAAAACTAGAGTGAAGAAAGATGAGCCGATTTTTGCTGAACGCGATGTGCTCCTGATGAAGATCTGTGAACTAGAGTCTAAGTTGCAGTTACTGAAGTCAGAGAAAAGAGAAATGAAGAAACAACAGATGGATGAGCTGAGAAGGAGAGACAATAAGGAAATCACAAGCTGCATTGCATTAGCACTGTTTCTGTTGATGTATGCATCTGTAGCTTTGTTCAGTAGAGGTTTTCTGTAGCATATGTAGCTTGTTTGGTCACAGTTTGGATCATGATAGTCTAGCAGCAGTACTAGATGTGTATGTGCTAGTCTATCTATCTGGTTGTCTCTTTAGATCTTGAGAAGTACTGGTTGTAAGCTTGTGCAGTGTCTATCTATCTTATTGTCTCTACTAGTCTATCTATCTGGTTGTAAGCTTGTGTACTGAAATAAAGCAATCGAATTTTATGAAATTTATTTTGAAGTTTGGCAACAGTTGTACTGTATGTTACATTATAGCATATGTTTGAAAAATGAGAAGTAATAGGAGCAGTATTTAGTGAAAAACTGGCATAGTATCCAAACAAATCTCATAGTATTAAAACTGAACAGATGTGAATGCAAACACCCAGGTCAAATCTCAATGTTCACAGGTGAACATACTGATCCACACAAATTTAACTAAATCATATAGGAAAATTATCTAAATATCATCAACTACTGGTGCATTCTGGCTCAATGTAACCTCCTGGACATCCACATCTACATTAAGATCTGGGATTTCTGTTCTTGTAGTATCTCCAAATAGAAGATAATGAGCACTACCAGGTCCAATTGCATAACCTCTCTTTGCAGCTCTAGCTCTTTCAACTATTTCTTCTTATTGACCTTGTTCATATGCACTTGTTCTTTTTCTGTTGCCGGTACTACCTCCTCTGGTGCTACTGCTACCTCTGTTGCTGCTTCTCCCTCCTCTGGTGCTTCTTCTGTTGCTACTGCTTCCTCTGTTGGCGGTGCTAACTCTGTTGCTTGTGGTGCCTTGGGATTTAGATGGTTCCCTTGTAGCATTACTCCTTCCTCTCCCCTTTCCTCTCAAATTCCCTCTGGTTGATGCAGTGGTAACTCTAGCTCTTGTTTCAGGAATAATGTCTATAGCTGCAGCAATGAAGGCATTTTCTGGCAAAGGACCAAGAACCCTAGCAACAGGTACATTCTCCCTCTCCTAACAAATACTTTGTATTAATTTTCATATGTTTGAATAAATGTAACAATAACTAAATAAACTCTCTGGTAGAATACCTCTTGTCCCATCCTGTATACCATGGTATCAGCTTGATGCATTGGATCCATTGTAGGGTCTGGAATGTGTGGAACTACATGCTACACATGAACCAATCAATCAAGAAATTAATTAATGAGCGGAATTATTTAAGAATATATGGAAATGAACTAATAAAGCAAATGAACAAATCAAGTTAAGTTACCTCCAGAATATATGGAATGTCTTCTTCTTGATCCCCATGAATGTCTCTTTGTTGTTGTAGTTTAGTTTCAACAAATTTCTGGTGGCCCCTTCTATTGTGGTCAGCTTTCCCACATACAGAACAGTGCATAGTAACTCCAGATTTGGTGAATATTTTCACTCCCTTCTTCTCCTTCTCCTCAGGTGCCTTTTTCCTATTTTTTTTGGGCCTGCCCATAACTTTGGTGTAGAGTGGAGGATGGATGATAACTCCGTTCATTTTCTCCCAGAAAACTCTGCCTCTTAGTGGAACCAATGTGTGTGCATATGTCTTCCTGTATGTATCAACAGTATAGCAACTATGTACAAGATTTTCTGGGTTGATTCTATCATGCCTACAGCATGCTATGGCATGATGACAGGGAATGCCAGATAACTGCCATCTCTTGCAATCACAGGTCCTGGTGTTGAAATCCACAGAATATGTCCTCTCCATCTCAAGTGAGTTAACTGAGTACTGATAGTTGGTAGCAGGTTGAATTGTGCACTGTTTGCTCCACTCAGTAAATTTATCAAGTTTCTTCTTTATTTTTGGACATATCCTTCCTGTAAATGTGTCATCCTCTTTCAGCTTACCTACACCCCTCTTTAGAATCTTGTAGAACATTGTCTCCAACATGGACAAGAAAGGGAGTTCTCTAGCATCTAAAATGTAGTTGTTGAATAAACATTGCATCAGTAGTAGAAGAACATCAGGACTAGAAAAAACAGAGGTATGACAATAATAAACATTGCATCAGTACTAGAAGAACATCAGCACATTACCTGTTGAAAACTTCACTGTGGTTGTTCAACAACATATCACACTTAGGAAAATCTGAGAAGAAAGCTTTCACCCATGTGTTTGGTTTTAGCTGCTCAACCCATTCATAGGCTTCAGTACTATCAGTCTTCATTTTCTCCATGCTTTTCTCCCATTTAGGAACATTTGTTGATCTGGCAATGGCCCACAAATTATTTTTCAATGTCTCACCTTTGTGGCCTGCTCTTTGGAAGTTCTGAAGCATATGCCTGACACAAAACCTATGTTCTGCATCTGACCAGATCTTTTCTACAACATTTATTAAACCCTTCTGCTTATCACTCATTATAGTCCATGGGGATGTGTTGGTGATTTTCAAATCATCCTTTAGATTAGTGAGAAACCATTCCCAGCTACTTGTACATTCCACCTCAACTAAACCAAATGCAATTGGGTAAATACAGTCATTTGGGTCAATTCCAACAGTTGTTAGCAGTATTCCTTTGAATTTGGTTTTAATGTGGCAACCATCAATACAGATTAGAGGCCTGCATCCTTCTAAGAAGCCTCTTTTGCAAGCATCATAGCTCCAATATAATGTTGCTAGGTGTTCCTTTTGCTGTCCACTAACAGGATCAAGTGCAAAGTTTGTTGAAACAAAGAATTTGGACCCTGGGTTACTTCTCCTCAATTCCTGGCCATAGTCAAGAAGTTGATTGAACTGTGCCACCTCATTACCATGTATCTGCAGCAGGGCTGATTTCCTTGCTCTGCTCAACTTCCACCTGTCAGGGCACATGTTGAACTCTCTAGTCACTTTTGCAGCAAATCCTTGCAAGTCAAGCTTCTGGTTATCCACAAACTCATGCAAAAACTTTCTGTCAGTAGTTTAGCAGTCAATGACCTCATTTCCCACACACCCTCACATGTATGATGGCCTTCATATGCTGTGATTGTGAATCCACCATACCTGCTATCATTAGATGCTTTGAACATCCAATTACATCCTTCATCACAGATAGCTTCCAATCTTCTTCTATCATTCCTTGTCTTTCTGATTTTCACTCTATTCCTGACATGATAGTTTGCCAATGCTTTTCTTGCCTCTTCCACACCACTAAACACCATGCCAACCTTGAAAATTGGATTGTCCATATCAACCTCAGGATTAAATGCCCTGAACTTTTGCTTCAATCTGTTTCTTTCTTCTCCAGCCATATTCAAATCAACATCTTCCAATGCTTCCTCATCTTCATATTCAACAATCATTTCTTTCTCATTATGATCTAGCACTTCAGTGTCAATATTCTCAGAGAACAGGTCATCATCTCCATCTTCTGCATCAAAGTCACTATCATAGATTGCACAGTCAAAGTCACTGTCACTGCCACTATCATCCAATGTTGTGTCCTCTGATAAAATTTCATTCTCTGCTGACATCACATTGCCTGAGCTAGAATCTTGAGCAGCCACTGAACTAGAAGCTTGAGCAGCCACTGACCTAGAGGCTTGAGCAACCACTGATGTATGTGTTGTTGGTGGAACTATTGGACAGTCATTGATGATTACATATGATCTCAAACCCCTAAGAAAATTGGTATGATCAATGTATAGTACAAGTGTTTTCTGTGTCTGACTAGATATGATTATATCAGCAATGCACTGGCTTGAATCTACAGGGGTTAGTCCATCAATGATATCCTTATTTGGCATGCACCAGTACACACTGACCCTTCCTCCTCTTTCATAACCAAGCATGCTTATAATCTGATCAACAACTGAAATAGACCAATTCCTAGCACTGCAGTTGTCAATATGAGATGTAAATGCTGATACATAAGACAGGTTCTTCCCCACTAAACCACAGAAAAACCCATTGTGAACTACTTCTACTGTGAACAAATCAAAATTATCTTCAGCACTGTAAACTGTTGGAAAAAATTCAGAGATTAGATGCCAAAACTTCAGAAATTCAGAATTCATAAAAAATTCAGAGATTGCATTCAAAAACTTCAGAAATTCAGGAAAAATTCGGAGATTAGTTGTTATGCTATCACTTGAGTCAAATCCACTTCAAAACTACACATCATGCACTACAGTTCAAATCACAGTGCAATTCAAATCACAATGATCAGAGCGCAACATCATCAAAGCGCAACAGACAGAGAGCAACATCATCATCACCAATCGGCCAATGCTCTCACGATTGCCTCCCTGCTACTTTCCATGACGAAACTACAATCGATTCCACCTCGTTTCAATCTCATCCGATCACAGCCCGCCTCATGAACCCTAGTAATAGGCCAACAAATTCGACCACAGACTGGCGGGTGGAAATCATAGGCTTACCATACTCCGGCGCATCCTCGTCGTAGTTGCGGTAGTGCAGGTCGGGCGGCATCTCGCGAGGTAGTGGTTGATCGCAAGGAAGGAGACGGCGCCGTCGCGGACTAGTTGATCGCAAGGAAGGAGGAAGCTCGGAGGCGTAAAAGAAGGAGGTCGTCTTGCGCGAGATAATAGCTACTGTAACCGTCCAGAAGAGGCAATCTACCATTTAACAGATATCCCCCCCCCCCTCAGATATCCAGGGCGTAAAAGAGGGAGGCCTGGGCGTTTTTGCAAATGACCACTTGACCAACGTGGCTCACCTGTGCCAGCGTGGCCACACGTGTCGTCTCCGGATTGGCCGTGGACTAAACTGCACATCAAGGTATAGTTCTGGAATGGCGGGTTCCCCTGATGCAACATATGGGACTAAACTGCACATTAAGGTATAGTTGTGGGATGAAAGATGCATATACCTCTAGAATATTAATGAAAATTTACTATAAAAATGCAGTCGGAGTTTCTTACCAAATTCTTCTAGATTTCATTTGACCAGCTATTTTGATAAGAATCTCTGTAGGTTGGTCCGAGAGAGAGAGCCTCCACAACTCCTTTCACAACAAAAGTTAGATTGCACGACAAGAAGTCTTCACAAAACAAAGGGGTTATCGGCATCATAAAATGGCCTTTCAGCTAGACGACGGGCCCCATTCGTCAACCATTTTTGCAACAAAGGAAATCAAAAGGCGTTTCGACAACTAGAGAGGGAGAGAGAGATAGTCAAGAACAGCATCATGCATGGCGATGTAAAGCAACCTGTACGTATTAGTCGACCTGGAAAATGTCAATAAACAAAACCAAAACGGTATTGGAGTCTTTTCCTAAACCTAGATTTGGATTACTGTAGAATACATACAACAACATAAAGGTTTTTTTTTTGAACGGATAATGCCCCGAAGGGCCTAGGAGTTTCATTCTAGCGGTGGGTGTACATATACAAAATGATCCAGAAAGAAAGGAAAAATTACAACTCGGCCCTCACATAATGCAAGAAACACGCTAACAAAGATTGCAAAAAAGCAATCGAGTCCAAGCAAACCGCCGGCGACGAACAACGGCGAGGTAGCGCCACCTCTGCACCAGCCGGGGACAAAACCACTTGGCTGGGCGAGGGACTTCGATGCTACTCCGCCGTTGGAGAAAATCCTCTTGAAGAGGATAGAAAAGCTCGGACAAAGCACAATGCGAGCGCGGCGCGGCCACCCATCTGGCCAAGGATAGCGGCAGCAGATCCTCGCCGTCGCTTGGAGAACGCCATGGGGAGAAGAAACTCCGGAAGCTCCCTAGAGCCCTGCGCATCACTAACAGCACACAACACGCTCGAGTCCACCTCCTCGCCACCACGATAGGCCAGGTGTTCTAGAGCTGCAGAAGGGCCGCCAACAGCAGCACAACAACCTCGCGAGATGCAGAGGGAGTTGGTCCTCTGCCATCGCCCATCCTTCTTGATCTCATCGCCGCCACGGCCGGCCGGAAGAAGAAGAGAGGTAGATGGCCAGAAGAACCTCCTGCTGGCGTCGCGCGCATACGCCAGCAAGGAGAAACTCCCGCCGTGACCCGAACCACATCTCAACATGCTCTCCACCTCCATCCCCCCGCCACCAAGGCCGGCCAGAGGAAGATAGCAGAGCACCCCGATGACAAGTTAGAGGAAATAGCCAACAACGGCTTTATTGGAAGATGCGGTGGTCTTCATCGTCTTCCCTAGCTCCAGCCAGAGGAGCCTAAGGACCACGATGACAAACCCTACTCTCCAGATCTGGCCGCACCCTCCTGGAGGAACCACATCGCCGGGCAAAGGGCCCACTACCGGCAACCAGCCGCTACACCTAAACCTAACTACTCCGGCGTCACCTCCTGCCCATCTCCGACCGGCTATTCCGACGGAGGGGCCAACAGAGGGACCCAGTTTTTTATGGAGGTCGGTCAGGAATAGGGGGGAGGGGAAGGAGCAGAGGAGCGAGGCCAACCAACATAAAGGTGACATGGATCTAGGGGAGACGACATCTTAGTTGACTCCTCTCTCCAACCCACTTAATATATTTGCCAATTTCTCGAGCAAAAAAGGCACTTCCTCCCACTAACTTTTAAACTTCTTTGCTTACTTTATATACAAGAGCTTAATCCCTTTCATCAGCGAATAAGGAAAGTTTATAGGAACCAGTCTGCTCAAGATCACCGGAAAAAAGTACTTTTGGATGGTATTGTGATGCAATATTAAGAATAATTAAGCAGAAGTGACGTACCAAGCTAGCGTTAAAAATAAGGGTTCGTACTTGTATTAGACATCTGCCAAACATAGATAGGAATTTGCCAAGCTTTAAATAACATCATGTGATCATCAAATCACCCAATTCAAGGTTAACCAACCTGCTAGGAGATGCATGTATTATTTTGGTTATTACTAAAAGTTGACGCAATAAGTATATCCTAGCGCCTATCATAGGAGTGCCTTGTATTAATTGGTAAGAAGCACCAGTGTTTGTTAGGTCAGGATGTTACTTTACTACTACATATCTGATGATCAGATGTTGATGAGAATCTAATAGGACAGCAATAGCGATGGCATGGTCGGCTAATTAGGTTGGTAGGTTCAGTGGTTAGCGTAACAGCAAGTGACTGGGCAACCTTTCGTGATCCGTTCATGCTTTTTTTAGCCACATGAGACAGCTTGATTTGCATTAAAATAAGCGTTGAGACTTGGTGATCTGTGATCGAATTAATATTTGTGCACAAGATGACGACTGGATCTCGGTGGAACAAAATACTGTATTTTACTGAAATCTGAAATGCAGTGCCAGCACAAACACACTCTCGACAAGAGGATGATCTGATCCGTGGGACAAGAATGACAGAAAGTTTGGTCAAATATTTGATGTCTCAGGTAAAGGCGTCTAACAACTTAATAAATTTTGCCTTGCAATTGGAAGGAGAAAAAAGTATAGGGCACTAGCAGATGTCAATGCACATCACTGTCATGAACTGATTTTTGTTTTATAGGGAAAAACTGTCAATTCCTTGTAATTGTCTGCAGGCGTTTGGTGCTACTCATGCCATGGGAATCATAATTTACACACACATATATAATGTCCAGGTGCGGAGAGCAAAACAGAACCACATGTATGACTGATGAAAAGAAACGTCTGGATGCCTCACGCGAAAGACTGGGATTGATTTAATAGAATGTACATTAAGAGATTCACTAGACTGTAAAATGAGTTTTTCGCCTATTTTCCCCTTAAAAGTTCTTTGTCTACTACTCACTCTGTTCTAAAACATACACACATATATCTTATTTTGCTAGTAGCAATGGCATCCAATGAGTTTTGGAAATTTTATAGTAAAATATTATACTACTAGCAAGAAAATAATGTCGCACATGCCATGCTTTTCTCTTGAGATACATTTGTTGGAGAAATGAGCAACTTACCACAAGATTTAATAGATAAAAACTGTAGATAAAAGATGTGGAGTATTGCAGCTATGGATAATTTCACAAAAGAGATTATCCAAACAAACAGAGGGCAAAACAAGACTATATCAAGCAAACTAGTGAAGCACATATCTAGGCCAAAGACTAGAAATATGAACTGTAAGAGGATCTCTAAAAGAAGGAAGAGAGACACATACGGTGTAGAAGAGGGACCAGTCGTCGTCGAGAAAGATGTTGTCTCTGTTCAGAGATTTTTAGTGTGTTTGTTGGAGTTTGGTTTTGGCCTTTATATTTAAAATCCTATAGGATAGGTTCACCCCACTTGGATGATCACTGAGAGGTTGTCTTATGAAGCAACACATATTTTTTGTTTGGATAAGATGAACAGATCATGTGGATGTTTATGACACTCACCACAAAAATTGATGATTGTGGTGGCTTGATGTGCTGGTGGTGTTGCTGGCCTGATCCAATCCTTCACCTCCTGATGTTGTTCTTGTTTCCCCTGGTTCCTGTGCTTGACCTTGATCAACCCTGCTCCTCCTAGATCATGTGAGCTTGACCTTGCTATTCATCTAATTCTCCCTCTCCTTATGTCACCATCTGGTGATACTTGGATTGATCTGGTATGAGGTTTTGTTGGCTGGTTTGCTTGGCTTTGGCTAAGCTGGTTGTTCTTGTGTGGTGTGAGCAATGGAGAGATGCACTAGTGCTTGCCCACGGCTGTGCTTGGTCCTTTTACTTGTTTAAGCAGCCGTGGATGTGTCGACAGTACACCCATGCAGTTTGGTCCTTTTAATCTTGTTACTATTAACCTGCCTGGTGAAACTTGCCCCATGCAGTTTGGTCCTTTTAATCTTGTTACTATTAACCTGCCTGGTGAAACTTGCCCCTTTACTTGCTGTGATCATTTGACTTGTGGCTTATTTGTTATGAAAGATTGAATTCTTTTATATTGGTGAAACTTGCCCCTAAAAGATTTACTCAATGATGTAAACTTGAGTAGTGCAACTCACTGCTCTCTATTGAGAGTAAAATTTAATAACTTAACTTTTATTTTCCTCTTTGTTTGTTCTTTATCTTGTAGGTACAAGATTTGAAGATTCAAGATTAGTATAGGTTCACTTTTAGACAGATGTAATCCTTTGTAATTTTATTTCATTCTTTTGCAAGGAATTTGTAATAGTTTATTAATATATATATATATTCCTCCTGTAAAGATTCTTTATTGACTTAATGAGTTACTTTTTGTAACTTATTCATGGAATAAAAATATGGAATAAAGATTCATTTGTTTGATTGTATTTCTTATTTAGAGTTTCTATTACTATATATCATTTCTTGATTAATTAATATTACCAAATCATAATTCTTATCTTTTAAAATATAAACTCAAATCTCAAATTTGAATTCAAATTATTTCCCCCAAAACACACTAATTCATAAAGATCATGTCAAAATTTATAACGATCACTCTCCAAAGCTATTCCTACACTTAGAGAGTGAAAGAAACTCTGATCACTTTAGGTTTTTATTTGGCGAAAAATTTACCCACTTTTTACAGATGAATGCATGCACATGCACAATTTCCTAAATCTACCCTTCGTTTGTTCCTAAATGCTGGGATGTTATAGACTTCCCCCCTTAAATTAAACTTCGTCCCGAAGTTTGCTAAAGTGTACCTGAATAGTTCTGGATATGATTTTCTTAATTCATCCTCTTTCTCCCATGTGGCTTCTCTCTCGGGATGATGTTCCACTGTTGGAGATATGCCCTAGAGGCAATAATAAATGTAGTTATTATTATATCTTTGTGTTTATGATAAATGTTTACATTCATGCTATAATAGTATTAACAAGGAAACATTAATACTTGTGTGATTTGTAAACTAAAATAAGAGTCCCTAGTAAAGCCTCTTTATAATACTAGCTTGTTGGTTAATAGATGATTATGGTTTCCCTATCATAAACATTGAGATGTTATTAACAACAAGATCATATCGTTAGGAGAATGATATGGTGGACATACTCCTATAGATAAGCGTAGCATAAAGATCAAGTCATTTTAATAGTTCAATTGCTATATGCTTTCTGATACATAGTAACCGAATTCCTTCGACCATGAGATCATGCATATCACCTTTGCCGGATGGATGCTTTGATGACATCAAACACCACACCGTAACTGGGTGGCTATAAAGGTGGCATTGAGTGTTCGGAAAGTATTGGTTGAAACACATGGATCAAGAGTGGGATTTGTCCATCCACATGACGGATAGATATACTCTGAGCCCTCTCGGTGAAATGTCATCCAATTATCTTGCAAGCATGTGACTGGCTCACAAGGGATCACATATCACGGGAACGAGAAAAGAGTACTTATCAGTAACGAGGTTGAACTAGGTATGTAGAGATACCGACGATCATAACGTCGGATAAGTAAACTATCGTGAGACAAAGGGAAATTGATATCGTATGTAAGTGGTTCATTCGATCGCAAAGTAATCGTAGAAATATGTGGGAGCCATATGAATTTCCAGATTCCTCTATTGGTTATTGATCGGAGAAGTGTCTCGATCATGTCCGCATAATTCACGAACCGTAGGGAGACACACTTAAGGATTCAACGTTGTTTGAGTAGTTATGGAATGATGAGAAAGAGTCTGAATGTTGTTCGGAGTCTCGAATGCGATTCGGGATATCACGAGGAGATCCGGAATGGTCCGGAGAATAAGATTCATATAAGGAAAGTCCCGTTTCGGAGTTGGAGAATGGTTCCGGTGTTTTCATCGGGAATGTTCTAGAAGGTTCCGGAATGTCCGGCACTCCGGAGGGGAAGGGTACATGAATGTGTTATATCAAGTTGGTATGATTGCATCATGTACTTGGTGTCATCGCTGAACAAAATAGAGGGTTTATTCAAAGGTAAATACTACCTATCGTGGTCCGATCTGAAACAAATAGCCGGACTAGCATCCGGTCGTTAATTCTAAGCGAAGCATCCAACGACGCATGATTCGGCTATATAATGAATCGCACCACGCCATCTCTTGTCGTTGCCACTCCTGTCGATCATCCCGGTTTCCGCTCGCCGTCGCCGCCGGCCCTCCCTCGACGCCGCCCGAGTTTCCGGCGGCGCTTGTCGATGCTGCATGGGTCCATGGCGAAGACCTCGATCAGGGGCCCTCCTGGCCGACGAGGGACAGGAGCGGAACACAAAAAAGGGCATCAGCGCACACACCAGATCAACCCGGCGCGTGTCACGTGATGTTGAGCGTGAGGAGGAAGCACTACACACGGTTGCTATGATTATGGTTTTCCTCTTCAAGATCATGGAGATGTGGAGCACAGGGATGTGCTTCGCTGCCCACAGCCCCCGCCTCTACCAGCAGGATGCTTCCTAACTCATATCTTAGTTGCTTCATCCTTAAAAACACGTCGCAACATAAATAATAGTGCTTCTGAATTATGACCTGTATGCTTCTTATATCACAGAGAGTGCTTCCGAAAATCTTTCAGCTCCCAGACCATGGATTCTACAAGTGTCACTTGTACTGCTTCATACTACCAATTTAGTTGCCCCCACAACCAAAAATCAAAGCTACTGATGTACTATTTGCATGATTCTTATAAAACAATTGTGCTTGACACAAACATCAAATGAAATTCAGTGTCATGTGTACGCTTTCCCTTTTCCCGGGGAAGAAGCAAACTACTACTATGAGGAAGAAAGGCAGGAGAGCTGATTCGAAAAAAGGAAGAAAAGGTTAACGATGTTTTCGGATGGTGCGTTACAGGTTATAGGAGAAATTAATGGGATCCGTTTTACAAAGGAAGAGCTGGAATCATGGAACGTGGGCCTGCTGTAAATCGTACGGTCAAGCTGCTTCAAATCCTATGGTTAAGACCTGGTCCGATGGGACACAAATATCAGGCGCCGATTCCTAGCACTCGCCTTATTCAAATCCTAGTTTGAAAAGTCAAAAGGCTAGTTTGAAAGTCAAACGGCTATTTTTGGGAAGTGGAAAAGGAGGAGGAAACCGAGTTGGGGAGAAGTCCCTCCTCCCCACCGCCGGTGCACCACCAAGCCGAGTTGGGGAGGGACTCCCCTCCCTCCCCTTGGCCGGTCGGCCCCTCCACCTATATAAGGAGGGGCAGGGCTCCCTCCTAGACACACACAAGATCCTCTCCTCCAAACCCTAGTACCAAGCCGCCGCCGCCTCCATAGCCGCCGCCGGCCCTAGGGCAAACCGCCGCCGCCGCCTAGCTAAACCCTAGCCGCCGGCTTGCCCCTCCTCAGCGTGTCTAAACTCTAGATCGTCGAGGGACTCTCTCATACACCACCATACTCGCTCCGGCTTAAGGCAAAGCCCTGCGAGATCTCCCCTCTACTTCCGGTACTACGCCGTTGTGCTGCCGGAATCGCGAGGAGAGTGCTACAACCTCCGCTGCCTGCTGGAACAAGGGAGAGGAAGGTCTTCGTCGATTACCGAACGTGTGACCGACTGTGGGAGCACTGCCGGAACGCAGCGCCGGAAGGATCGTCTACGCGATCTTGAGATCGGGAAGAGTACGACTACATCACCCACGATAATCCGCTCTCGTTAAACACTTTGGAATCTTCGAGGGTGAGTTATTCTATCGACTCGTTGCTACAATCTAGTAGATAGATCTTGGCTTGTTTGTTTGTATGCGGTAGAAAATTTTTGTTTTCCATGCTACGAAACCCTACACCCACTATACCTTGCAGAAATTAATTGCCCTATTTATTAACCTTTTCTAGTTTTCTTCCAGAATTTTACAGGGTTTCTCAACATAAGTCAGGTCTGCTTGCAATTCTATCTCTTGATGTGTGATTGCATCATCAGGAAGTTTAAGACATTTTCGGAGTTGTGAAATATGGAAAACATTATGAACTTGAGCCAATCTTGATGGTAACTCTAAAGCATAAGCTATGGTCCGGTTCTGACTCAGTACTTTGAATGGTCCTATATATCTTGGACTCAATTTTCCTTTAACTCTGAATCTCTTAACTCCTTTCATTGGGCTTACTTTAAGATATACCATGTCTCCTACTTCAGGATGCCATGATCTTTGACTTAAATCATCATAACTTTTCTGTCTACTTTGGGCGATTTTCAATCTATCCTTTATTATATCAATGATATCTTGCCTTTCTTTGATATAGCCAGGCGCAAATTCTTTGCTACTCCCAGGCTCATACCAACATATTGGTGATCTATATTTCCTTCCATAAAGTAATTGATATGAAGCTGCCTTCAGACGGTAGATGATCTTCCCACGAACCTCCAAAATATAATGCACAAGCCCTAAGCATGTCTTCTAGTATTTGATTGGTTCTTTCAGTTTGACCCCCAGTTTCTGGATGATGGGCTGTGCTAAAATCTAACTTTGAACCAAGTGCTTCATGTAATTGCTTCCACAATGCTGAAGTAAACACTGATCCTCTATCAGTTACGATCTTCTTGGGAACTTCGTGCTTGCTTACTATTTCCTTGATGTAAACTTCTACTAACTTATCGGAATTATCCTTCTGATTCACCGGAATAAAAGGTGCAATTTTAGTGAGTCGATCAACAATCACCCATATCATATCCTTCTGTTTAGGTGTCATGGGTAATCCTGTGATGAAGTCCATACCAATTTCCTCCCATTTCCACTCGGGATTCCAAAGGTTGCAATGGTCCTCCTGGACTTTGATGTTCAACTTTTACCCTTTGGCAAGCATTGCATTCTGACACATATTTCGCAATGTCTCTCGTCATGTTATTCCACCAGAATAATTTAAAAGAATCTATCAACATCAACAATGGCGCCATATACATGACACATAGTCCAAAGCATGTATATTCAAATACTAATACCTTTGGACTTGCACTTTGAAGTAGATCACCATCATCAAATCGACATTCTTTCAAAATCCATTCTTTAGTAATCTTTTAGTGTAGTAAACACTTTACATACATCTTCTATTCATCCTCATCATGACGACTTTCATGATCAAGCTAATGTAGATTATAAAGGCGAATTGTGAGTATACCATTACTTTCCAAAACCCTTTTGGATGATTAGGATGTCTAGCATCTCCAACCTTTGCAAATTCTCATCCAATATGAGAACATAAATTATACTCTATCGTATTACAACCAAAACATTGTTTCAGATATTGTTATATCTGCCACATATTATGGTTTCTGAAACAATTATTTCATCTGTTAGATAAACTTGATATGAAAAAACAATCAAGAATCATGGAGGCAAACATGATACTTAAGATACTAACACTGGAATTGTTACTCTCGATTTAATACCAATTATTAAATTTCATGGAGTAAACAGAGTTTGCTAAAAGTTTGCAATAGGACTTTAAACTTTAGATTGACACTCAACACAATACGATACCAGTTCGTAAAGTAAATATCCAGAATTATATAGTTCTATTATCTCAATTACAACTAAGCATAAGGTGGTCAACGAATACCAATGACTACAACAAATTATGCAAATTCACTTTGATTTAATTTATGATAAATTTAGGTCTACTAATCCAAATTAGAAATGAACTCCCACTCAAGAACGACATCCCTCGTGTCTTTTTGGTGATTACAGAAACCAAATCCACTACGCCAAGTCCGATCATCACGTGAGTCGATGTAGCTTCAAAGGCGAGCATC
Source organism: Avena sativa (assembly GCA_916181665.1). Taxonomy (NCBI): domain Eukaryota; kingdom Viridiplantae; phylum Streptophyta; class Magnoliopsida; order Poales; family Poaceae; genus Avena; species Avena sativa. The sequence goes on along the minus strand of OV702282.1, from coordinate 462,788,438 downwards.
CATATGGTCATCATACCAAAACATATGACTCATGCTTAACCTTTCGGTCCGTGTTTCGAAGCCATGTCTGTACATGCTAGGCTCGCCAAGTAAGAATCTTAGTATCCGCGTGTGTAAAACTATCTTACACCCGAGATATGCTCGTGGATTCAAGTACACCCGATCATCACGTGATGTCTTGAAGCGGTGAAACATAGTCGGTGTATACTTAAGTAAGAACACATTTTTATCGTGATATCTAAATGAGGGATCATCTTATTATGCCAATAAAACGCCAAACTAGCAATATAAGATGCAACAAACATCACATGTGAATAAGTGAAATGATATGGTTCTTGCACTTGATCTCCATCATGTGCATCGTGGTATGATCTTCATTATTCCTTTATGTGTAAGGCCAAGGTCTATGGAACTTACACGTCATGTGTGTTGTAAGAGTATCGACTTATACTTTTACTTACAACATCACCATATCATGACACTAGCCAGCAACAATCTAAACTAGATGCTTTTAATTTATCCATTGCAAGTTTTACGTGGCCGAGGGCTTTTGGAGATAGAACCGTTCTTACCTACGAACATGGAACCACAACGATGATAATCAAATTATTGACAACTCGTTGTAAATCAGATATTGACTATAGTAAGAGAGACCGACACCCGCAAGCCACTTATGCAAAACTAGTTGCATGTCAAGCGTGGAACAGGTCTCATGTGCGAGGACATGTAAAGTTTGTCCGGGCCGTTTCATCCCACTATGCCACCAATATCCAAAGTACAACTAAGAATCAATAAAATGATCATCATCGCCCACATATACATATGTGTACTACCCATGCAAAGCATCTACGCATAGATCCGGCTCTGATACCACTGAAGGGTTCGCAGCATAGAAAACAAAAAAATCCCTACGATGGGAACAACTAAGTACCAAGATCTATCTACTATATACAAACAACAGGTGGATATACATCCATAGAATACATACTCTCGAAGACTGAATAGCGTTAACGAGGTTGTACTCGTGGATGATGTAGTCGAACGCTTGCCAATTTCAAGATCGTGATGATGTCCATCTGGTCCAGCCGGTCCAACAGCATCAAGACCAGCACCGCAAAGCAGTGGCGCATCCGTGATCGTACACACGTCCGGGTACCCCGACAACCTCCGCGCCCTCGCTCCAGCGAAGCAGCGGAAGCAACAAATCCTTCCAGAAAAAGCCACCGAGAACATGTATCTCGTTGATCCGAGACCATGGGGAAATTCTAAAGGGGGAGAGAGATCCTTCACGAGGAGGTGTGATTTGAGAGGAGGAGAGGGAGGCCTTTTATAGGGAGAGGGGGAGCACCCAAGGGGCATGGCGTCCCGCCCATGGTGGCTTCCCCCACCTCTTCCACATTTATGTGGGTGTCCCACTCAAAATGAAAAGCCTCCACTCACATAAACATGCCTCCACTCAAAAATCCACTCACATGCATTAATTTTTCACCAAATTTAATGCAAGCTCTCATTTAAATAAAACTCTTTTATTTATTTATTCAGAATTTTGTTAATTACTCTAATTAAAAAAAAATCACATAAAACCCCTTATAATATTTCAATTTCACATGCAGAACCAGTTTCAGCAATTTTAACCGAAACAGTTCCGGTGTCTAGTAAAATAAATTCCTACACTTTCCTTTTTCTTTCTCTGGCATATTATTTGCTACAAATGGTGTTGTGTAACATCCCAGCATTAGAGATTAAAAATAAGCTGAACCCAGATGTGTGCATTGCATTCATGAATAGAAAATCTGAATAATTTTCGCGCTTTTAAACAAAACTTGTCAAAGTGATTGAAGCTTCTCTCAACTTGATGGAATTGAAGTAGATCATCAAGTTGACTGTGATAATTTTCAATATGACCTTTGCTAAAACCTTATTTGGGTAAACATAATTTGATTTAAGGGTAGATCAAATATAATAAAATGCTACTCATAATGCATTGCTTAAATAATTAATATAGGATCCTTAAGGGATTCTATCATCACATTCAGCACAACAATTCATAAGTGCCAAGTTAAGATTACAAACTGAAGAAATATAAATGTAATGACTAACCCTGACCTATCTTACTCTTATCTATTCTTACTATGAGTATCATAGTAATACCTAACTTTAACTCTTTAATGAGTTTGAGTTGGAAAGAGACTAAGTCAAGATCATTCACCATATATCTTTCTTTCCATATCAATCCTTATCATCTCTATTGAATCATATCCCTATAATTGTTGTTCATCAATATTGAGTAATCAACTATTGATTCACCAATTCTTAACCTATCAGTTCTTGACCTATCAACTCTTGTTCTTATTACAACATTCACTTAAGGCTTATAAAGAAAGAAGTAAGAAGAGGTAAATAGTGATGCTAGTTTCATATGTCATCTATTGGAGAAGAATGATTGAAAATAATCCAATCAATAGGATAATTGATGGAGTTAAATCCCTCCTTGATAGATAGAAGAATTCTTTATATTACCCAATCATATGGTAGAAAATAAGATTACAAGGATGAAGTCTGAAGATAGTTACCAGGAGTAGTCCTATTGGATCAAGTAGGTATAGTCAATGAATTATATCTCTTAATCCAATAGAACTAAACAGAAGAAAATTATAATACAACTGTAATGTTGTATTGATGAAGCCTTGATTAGCCAACTAGAACCCCAAAACCATAAAGGATCAAAAGATTATAATGATCATGCCTTATTCGCCAAGATTGAATGCTTATATCATGTATAAGTGACATTGGTGGATAGAACATTATTGAAACCTACTCTAGATATATTATCCTAGGTCAACCATTACAAATCACAATAATAAAATGTAAGGTTGGAGTGTGAGTTAGTAGAGTAAAGTAAATGTAGGATGATATTATTCAATTAAAGCCAGTTTAGCATAGAGTTATGGAAGAAGTGTTATTCATCTTAAAGGATAGTAAAACTTAGAGAAGGTAGTTGGATACATACATACACCTGATGAAGAAATATTAGTGATGGATGAAGATTATGAGTGGAGTTTGAAAGAACTACCTGTTGGATTGATGATTATCAACAGTAGAGTAGTGGGTATAACCAAGCAAAGATATGAGAAAACTATGAAATACTTTAGTATCAAACTCATTGGATTCATCCATGAGTGTAGAAGAATAAAAGGGGAATAAGAATATTTCTTGTGAAGTAAAGCTCATCATGTTAACCCATGACGATGGATAGGAAAAATATTATATCTAGGAAAGGAATTCCTTAATTAGAAATCCAGGATTGTGAATTATGGAAGATAGACAGTCTTGTTAAACAACCAACTCTAAATCTTAAACCAAACATAATATCCATTTCATGCTATTGGACCATCATCTTATATCTATAACACTTTATAGGAATATCTTCCTATAGCAAATCACATAAGCACATCTCTGTCAATTCCAACCATCATAATTATATGTACTTAATAGAATAATTACCAATTCCTTTCTATAAAACAAATTAGATGTAACTATCTAATTTTAAAAAGGTTATATCATCAAATATCAAATAGAAGACAATATGCTTAGTTATTAAATCTTTTCTCACATCAACAAAGAAATATAAGTAAATTAAGAACCCTAAACTTCTTTGTTAATCATAATAGAATATATACATTGCCATTTTCCAAGTTAATGGGAGTAGTAATAACCATATTAATTTCTTTTGTATTTCATGCATCAAATAATGATATGGGATCATTATACATATAAAAATTTCTATGAGCCAACTAGAGTTAAGTTTTATAACAAATAAGAATATATCATTTAATAAATCCATGATTAAAAGAGGAAAGAAAAATAGTAAGAAAAGCTTCTACAAAATATTAAAAGGAGTTCATATTGATAAAATAAAAGAAATATAAAAAGATTATATAATAAAAGCTCACAAATGATACTAAATATATTTAGTATTACTACAATTATCTAGCAAATAAATTCTGCAAAGAAAAGTTCAAATTAAATATTATATACAAATCTGAAAAGGAAAACAGAAAATGGAAAAATAGAAAACAAATAAAAAACAAGCCCTGGCCGTAGACCAACTCCTAATTGCTTATCTGACGCCCATGTGCAGCCCACAATAGCCCAGCAACCAGCCCATGTCGTTTTCATCTGTGACTGACAAGTGGGACCAAAGAAGGACCGCGGGTTGAGCTGAAAGAATCGCCAGAGGGTTTTCCGCAAAAGATACATCGTCGTCATCGTCACGCACATAGGCAGCTCACTGGAGGAGCTCGCCGCCACCCGATGTCGTCGTCGTCAGTCGTGCGTCAAGATGCTCGTCGTCGTTCCAGAGAGGGATAAGAAGGCCACTGCGACGCCCTGCCTCAATCCCTATCCACAATCCCTCTTTATCCTCTCCGATTCAAATGGGGCCGAAACCCTAGCTCACCGGAGCCACATCTCGCCGTCGAACCACATCTTCCCACACCCTTCCAAGCAGCCATGGAGAAGCCCCGTCCTCCGTAGATCCTCTGAGTAGAATCTTGCATCAAGGGGAGCACTGGTGAGGGTGAATTTTGTCGTTCCTCTTTGCGGCAGATCGTCGGAATCCTCGTTGGAGAGCTCGCCTCCGACCACGCCTGTCCTCGCCAACCTCTCTGTCGTCATTAGGGTAAGCTTACGCATCTCTAGACCCCATTTTCGCTTGCTAATTCTCACCGTAGGCCTAGCTTCTTTGAGCACCGCCGCTGGCTGCCGCAGAAGCTCATCGCCAGTGTATTTCCGGTGACCTTTAGGTAGCGGTGTTACCACCAATAGGTTCGCCTTGGTTTCCAATATCTAGTAGCATCGACCTTGTCCACCAGAGCACAGTGGTTCGCCGTCGGCGACCATCCTCTGGTAGTGGAGGCCAGGATGATGTCAGCATGACATCATGCTTGCGTCACCCTAGCCACGTCAACGTGTTTGACCAGTCTTTGTCTCGCGTGGCTGATGACATGGCCTTGGGCCCATATGTCATTGTCTCGGGGTATAGACAGGGTTGGTAACAAATACATTTTTACTAACCTGAGAGCTAAGGTGGACATAGGCCCACTGGTCAGTGACTTGGGCTAGGTGTTGGTGCGTGTAAAAAGTTAATTCCTATTTAAGAAATAAATAAAATATTATAAGCTCAATTATTAACATTCCAAAAATTAAATAAATGGTTAAATCTTGTTTAATTAATAACTTTTGATTTATAATTCAGAAAAATGTGTATAATATATGAAAATTTGTAGAAAAATAAAATATACAACTTAAACTTATTATCCAATATTAATATAATGATTATTTAAAGAAATATTAATGGGGATGTGCCTACTGGGGTATACCCAGCAGGACGTTTCCGACTGGCCCAAGACTTGGCGAGTGGGCCTGCAAGACGGCGACTGGATTGAAGCCCAGCGAGGAACCGAGCAACTGGAAGCTGAAGGCCCAGGCGAGTAGATAGGCCCAGTCGGATTAGGTTAAACGAGTACCGAAGCTTTAACCGAATCGGTTGAGATATGTAAACCCTAGGGGAGGTGAGCCTATATAAACCTCCCTGCGGGGCGTGTAGAGATATGTTCCATCATACACCCAAGTGACTCGCCGCCTAGCCGCCGAGCTCGCCCATTGTACCATCCTCATAATACAATCTAGCAGGAGTAGGTCTTTACCCTCCGGGGGGCCGAACCTGGGTAAAACCCTGTGTCTTTGCCCTCATCTCGCACCGCAGATGGCTGGCCGCCCTTGCCCCTTGTTCTACTACTCGCTGCCGATTGCAGCATCTGCCGTGACCATTCCCACGACAGTGGCGCCCACCGTGGGGCCTGGCCGGTCTGGCCGGTCTTCTGCGGCGAGATCCAATCTGCCCATCAACGAGACGGTCGCCACCGGCCGCATGATAGCGATCGGCGAGATGCTCCAAATCTTGCCGAGCAGCTACGTCTCGGCGGCGCGACCCGTCACGCACAGCGTGATCCTGCCGATCGGCACGATCAGCCTCTTCGTCGGCCTCACCGACGTCATCGTCTCGGAGGATTCGGCTCGCATCCGCGAGTCGTCACCACGCGATCGGCTCTCCGAGAGCCAGATTCGCACGATCCATCGCCTCGCCTCCGAGTACAATTGGCCCACAGCGACGTGGCCGAAAACTCAGCGGCCGCAGAAGACGCGGCCCTCAACGACGACTCCGACTCGGCGACCCCGGCGTCACTCGTCGGGTCCATCACCGCGGCTTCACCCGCGGGCTCCATCACCCAGGTCTCCAACGTGGGAGACTTCGAGGACCCCTCCATCCTCGGGATCTTCGAATTTGACTCCGGGTCGGAGAACTCCGCCGACCTTTGCGACGGAACCGGTCGCCACGCCGCGACCTACATGGCGACCAGCACCGATCCGCCGGAGGATCCATTCTCCACCCCAATCCTTCTTAACACCACGACAACGGAGGTCTAGGAACTCCGCCTGAAACTGGCAGAGGCGGTGCGCAAGGAACAAGCCGAGCGCGAAAAATTCCGCCTCGAGCAGGTGACGACGCAGGAACTATCGCGCTATCACCAGCAGCGGATCAGGTCGCGCCTGAACCCCACCGTTCAGGGGCGCGCCCTGAACTTTGACGACGAAAATGACCCGGCCCGCGTGGCCGAGCGCGCGATCTGCGAGAACGCGCCACCAGGAGGAAGCGCCCGGCCCCCGCCAGGATCAACGGCGATGGGCACAAGCGCAGTGTCACCGGCGTGTAACAACGCTGCGTCCAACCTGCCGAAGGACGCAAGATCCTCCACGACATCCACTCCGGTGACTGCGGCCACCACGCCAGTGCCCGCTCCCTGGTCGCCAAGGATATGCGACATGGCTTCTACTGGCCCACCGCACACGCCGACGCTGTCGACATTGTCCAGCAGTGCGCCGGGTGCCAGAAGTACGCCAACCAGACGCACGTGCCGAGCTCAGCGCTCAAAACAATCCCCATCACCTGGCCATTCGCTGTGTGGGGCATGGATATGGTAGGCCCCTTCAAGAAGGCCCCCTCAGGATACACCCACCTGCTGGTCGCGGTCGACAAATTCACAAAATGGGTGGAGGCCAAGCTAGTCCGGAAATGCGACAGGAAGACCGCCACCAAATTCCTACGCGAGCTCATATATCGCTACGGGTTCCCAAACAGCATCATCACGGACAACGGCACCAACTTTGCCAAAGGAGCCATGGCCGAATTCTGCAAAGAGCACCACATTCGACTCGACCTCGCGTCAGTCGCCCACCCGGAATCCAACGGCCAGGCGGAACGGGCAAACCAAAGCATCCTCCACGGCCTGAAGCCGCGACTCCAAGTACCACTCGAGCGCACCGCTGGGTGCTGGGTCGAGGAGTTGCCCTCTGTCATCTGGGGGATCCGCACCTCGGTCAACAGGTCGACAGGGTTCACCCCCTTCTTCATGGTCTACAGCGCCGAGGCAGTCATGCCCACCGACCTCGAGCACGACTCACCGCGGGTCGTCCACTATACGGAGGCTGCTAACGAGCTCGCCCGCCAAGACGGGGTCGATCAACTCGACGACGCACGTGACCTCGCCCGGTCACGCACCGCTATCTACCAGCAGGGACTCCGCCGCTACCACAGCCGGCGGGTGAGAACTCGCACCTTCCAGGAAGGCGACCTGGTGTTGCGCCTCATTGTAACACCCTCAGAATCGGAACTATGCAAGTTTGGGCAAAATTCACCAAACCCGCATAGAAACGATTCAAAGGTGCCCACCAGGCACTTTCGTGCGGGTGGAAAACGAAGTAATAACATTACACAACAGTCCTCGATGGGACCCACAGAACAGATATATATAACAGCGACTCAAAGAGTCAAGAATACCGATATAATATACAAAGATCCAAATCACCTTGAAAACGATAGAGCGTCCAGCTACGGACAAGATGTAAATGAGGCTAAGAGCCCTGAAGAATAACCAATGGCGTCCATAACCCTGCCCAGGCCAAGCCGGAAGGGTAACCCTGCTAACGGCGTCGATCTCAAAACCTGCTGAACAAAAGGGGTGCCGACAAAGGCAAAGCAGAAAAACAAAGAAAGAGCGTCAGTACTGAGGCCAGTACACGGCGAGGCTAGAATTCGGCGGTCCTCGCCTACATAGGTATGGTGGGCTGAAGCGGCAGCGGCAGCAGGCACTAAACAACCTATAGAGACTCGATACAACTGGCGGTTATCAGAGAGGGGTAAGAATGACCTAACCGGATCCAACCTGAAGCTAACACCAAACAAACCCATCCTGGCGTTTCCCCCTCGAGACCAAACGAGGAAGTCAACCGAGGAACTCACACAGTTGGCAGTTTTATTTATTCAGTTATCGTTGCAATAATTACTAGTCAGGTATAGATAATCATCCTGATAAAATAAGCAGTGGACACTTTTAGTTAACCTTTCCGGGAGAGTTGCAACAATTACTAATCAGGTACAGATAGCATGAGATAAACCCAAAACCCAGCAGTTGTTGGTACTTTTATTCAGCCATTCCGTTGTAGTTGTTATACTTACTAGTCAGGTACAATGGTCGCGAGCGACAACCAAACAAGCAATTGTGGGCAGTATGAATTAGCCATTCCATTATAGTGAAGCTGATTACTAGTCATTATAAGTCAAATTTATAGCAGTAAACTTTAGTTATGCTTGTCTATGATCAAGAAACTGTGCTCCAAGTCGTCCATATCCGCGGACACGGCTTTCAGAAAGTTTTACCCGGCCGGGGTGCACCAATAGCAACACACACTCGATCAACCTCG